>CACRXP010000616.1:136463-168679 GCA_902702965.1 Spirometra erinaceieuropaei | reverse complement strand
TGTTTTTTTCGAAAACCGAGATGACAACGTAATTTTGCATTAGTTGTGCTCTTTCCGCGATTTACTTGAAGACAGAAGAACGCCCACTTCTCTCAAACAGGGCGTCTCCAAGTCCTACATCCACTGAGGACTTCTCTATTTGTGAAAGCGAAGGTGGATTCGCAACACGAAGAGACTTTGGAACCAAAAAACATAGATGTGAGAAAGGTGTAATTTGACAGACAGAGGTACGTTCTAGGGCTTTCGACAAATTCCTTGTCATTGACTTCATTTTCTCATAAAGACTGAACCAACGGATGTGCTGGAATGTGAACTCACACCTTCAGTGATCATGTCATTTCTTTAATGTCATTAAGAACGGAGGCATAGCAAAGTCGAGCGGAACTAGAATTCATCAGTAAGGTCTTATCGCAGAACTAAATTTAGAGCTCTCACGGTGGGTGACTCAGCAGCTCCAGTGCCAGAGCACTAGATTCCCCGACCAAATGGACAATGGATGGGATAAAGGGTTTCCCCATGTCGAAGCTGGATTATGGTTAGCTGTAGATTCTAAACCGGATAAAATGGCAAATCCACTGTCCCTATTGATAGTGCTTTTTAGCCATTTGTTCCTCTTCACAGTACAACCAGCTAGCTGTGATTTTGGACAAAAATTTCAAAGCAAAATGCGTAACCCACACTCCACCCTGCAAATAACCCCGATTATCGAGTGTTGCTTCCTCGTGATGTTACATTTCTCCTACCGCAACCGATGTAGCATGAACATGCAACCCGACTGCTGGGACGTTGACTTTAATAAACAAATGAGCCTGCGTTTAAAAAACGTGTTTCGTCTCAATTTGGCTGACAGGCAATAGTAGTCAATCTTTCCCGTCATTACATCAGTCTTCTTCTAATGTTTTGCTTAACACCCCTAGGAAACTGTGACGCCGTTGTCACCTGCTCTCCGCTATTGTTCAGTATCGTCATCATTTCATGGTGGAGTTGCCGATATTTAAAAAAATCAGAGTTGCATCCAAACTTCAGTTGTCCTCAATGCTACTGTGTGAACTCGCAACTACTTAGAAGATCATCCTATCACGGGGAAGGGGGTGTTTTCTGAAGTTACAATTTGATTCTCGAGTTAAACATAAGCTAACAAATCTTTTGTAGCATCAGCTGGCCATATCAGCTGGCATCGGCCGGTGAGTTCAGACAATAGCTTGTCCGGCGTCTGCATGAATATCTGAACTGGCCTCGCGGGGGCGCATGCGTGGGTGTGGGCGTGGCGGAATAACGTTTACATAACCAATCAAACATTTAAGCGTCTGCTATGTGAGTGTGCCGCAGTCGCTTCTGTGGACCTCTGAATGCACTTCTGCGCAAACGGGGTTGTGTAACAAGCTTCTTTGGCCATAGTTGATTTATGTGGCTTCTGCCTTCGACCTGTTTCATTTTCGTTAGATATCTTTGTCCGACAAAGCGTCTACATGATGAGCTCGTCTATCTGTGGGCGGCAGCCTTCGGTTCGTTCCTTCTTCACTAGGTGCGATCCTGGAACTTGACTTCAGAACGGTAAATTCCCTGTTGCATTCCTTCTTGCGTAGTCTCTTGATTCTGTTCAGCCGTAGACCAGCCTATATGTAGAGTTGCCACCAAAAAGCCTGCTAGAACAGCGACAGTGTACATGCATTCGTGTCAAAGCGTCACACATCCTGTAGATTTCGGACTGTTTTGACAGCAATCCGTGTCCCGGTGTAGTTTCAAGTGTACTCGGCGTTCCTCATATGACTTGCGAAAGTCGACCATCGTGTCTCACCGCCTCCAAATGCCCCCATATTTATGTTTGTAGAAAGCGTGTGTGTGAAATAGATGCGGATGCCCTCGTTCTTCCTCGCCAGCATTGACACAAAGGTATCTGGATCTTTGACCGCCGCGTCATCGTCTAGAGCGTGCCACGCACGCAAACTCCGCACAGCCAAATAAGCGTCTATCATGCGTCAGTCTGGCCTCCGTTCTGCTCCGACGCACCTGCAGTGCAACCAGTTTGCACTGATGCATAAAGGCGACTTTTGTAACCTAAACCTACAAACTTTAGATCTTCATGATTTTCAGGTCTGGGTTACAACTAGGTTTTGGTGGTCATGTTGTAGCGAAGTTCTGTAATATTTCAGGCACGCCAAGATGTTGGCTTTTGAATGCACTTCTTTTCGGCCACCTGCAAAAAAGGCAACCGTTAAAAAGTGACTACTTAAATGGCATTCATCTTATGTATTTATTTTCGATGTCTTTATAAATTCAGATAGGTTTAATTGAAACCGCGCACAACAATATGGTTTTCCGCTAACGTCTTTTTTGCGTTTTATACTCGACAAAGGGCATCTTTCGGTTTTAAAAGTTTCTGATTATGAGATCATACAATGTCCATTCGAGTAGCATCGTATTGTCTATTTGGCAGCGTTCCCTATTAAGCAAACAACCCATCCCACATTCGAGAAAATATTTTATGAACGTCATATGTTATTGTCTTAAAGGCATAAAGGAACACGTTTTTCATTGTGTAGAAAGTATACAACTTGTTGGCTGAAAGCTCAAACAAAAATATAACAGCAAATCGAGTTCAAAACTAGTCGGGGGTCGAAAACGTTTCAAAACCATAGTATACCCTTTCTTCAGGTGTAGAAATGGAACAAGAAACGACTTGCAACTAAAGAAATATAAGAAATATCATTTTATGGAGTTTTCTATAAAGCATGCTTTAGTTTACAAAGGCAGTGAAAATCGATGGAGAAGGTGCACACTGCACAAGTATTTTTATGGAATGTGATCTTTGAAGGCGACTGAAAGGAAGTTCATTTAAAAGCCAACATCCTGGCGTGTTAGAGATATCATGGGATTTCGTCGCAAGGTAATCAGTCATACGGCCTCACTTAATTAATCTTTCCTCATCGAAATGTATTTCAGAATCTGAGTTAACAGTTCATGAGAACGGTCACTGACTGTATCTCTTATTGTTAGAAAAAAATTATAGTCATTTCCTTTCCGATGAATTTCGCGATTTAATTCTTGCTCAGTTTTGTTTAAGTCGGCCCTATGTAACCTTAGCAACACGGTCTGTTTCGATTGCGCTGAGATGCACGTGACCAGTCGGCATTGCAAGCTACATCGCCTCTTGCTTTCCTTTCTGTGGGCGTAGGTGAAATTGACACACCCGCCTACGCGACTGTTTGATCTAAAAGGACACGTGAACTTGGCGTGGGATCGGACCACGGATCATCGTTACCTTCTGAAGTGTTGACCCCGAATGTGCCTTCGCGCTTCCCTTTCATCTACTCACACTCAACTCCATCAGTCAACCAATCCTCGTGCGCCATCGTAAAGAGCGTTGTCTAGTGTTCACTCCTACCCATTTCCTGGCTCTGTCGTGTCAGTGTCTCTAACCAACTTGTGACACAACGCACTCAAACCGTCTTTTCTTCCCGTTGAATCTAGATTTCACTCAGTGAACATTATAACTGAGGGGACAAAACTCCATGGATTTTTACTTACCGAGGTGTAGTCACGGCCTCAGAATTCTTCTGCTACTGAACCCGCCACCATGTTGATAACGGCACTTCGCCACCTCTCTGGTGTTCCAGATCGCCAGGTCAAGAAGGGGGTATTTTGGTTACCGCAAGCTAAATGAGCTGTTGAGAAGTATGCAGACACTCTGAGGTGAGCCACAAAGATTGATGTTAGGTCCTTCCAGGGTCCTTCCCTCACATCTAATGTAGGCTTCGTAACTCGTTCTTGTAGACCATCGTTCTTACCGATGATTCTATTGCAATATCCGACTCTGATTTCCCAACTGAGCTTGGCTGACTTGTGAATTGCTGACCATATAACTGGACTGTTTATCTACTACTTGAATCCCTTTACCGTCTAGTGAGGTTTATCTGCTTCGGATGTACTTATGGACTGCCCCTGTCATCAGCTACTTCTCCAACACCGAAACAGACCCCACTAAAAAGTCCAAACTTGCGACGTCCAGCCTGATTTTCTGTATCACATTCGCATTTCGAGTGCCCCTGTTTTCCCTCGACCTGGACGGCTGGTATACGCTCGCCGCTCGGCCGCGAATGAGAATTTTGAAGACCCGCTAAAACTCGTCATCAGTCGGCAATCCGAGGGCTCGTGGGCGTTGTCTCTTTACATGGTTTCACAGTCGACATCCGGCAACTGGAGACCCAGTGGCTACTACCGACCACTCAACAACACCTCTGTTACTGATCAACATCCACTGGCCTGTCTGCAGGATATCGAATTGGCCGTTTTCGGCAAAACGGTTTTTTCAAACATCCACCTGACGCGTGCCTTTCTTCGTCATTGGCGGTATTTCAAATCTATTGTCATTATCGCACATGGC
The DNA here is from genome assembly GCA_902702965.1 of Spirometra erinaceieuropaei. Taxonomy (NCBI): domain Eukaryota; kingdom Metazoa; phylum Platyhelminthes; class Cestoda; order Diphyllobothriidea; family Diphyllobothriidae; genus Spirometra; species Spirometra erinaceieuropaei. Next base: position 164,295 of record CACRXP010000616.1, on the reverse strand, counting down.
CACCTTGAATTTATCCTCATGTCCTGCGATCTCCGTAAAGCCACCCAGAAGCCGCCGGAGTTCGTAAATCGTGTTTTACTTTGACTGTCGTTTGCCCACCCCTGCGTCGACTACCGTTTGGTGGCTGATCGGGATGCTGCAGAACATAAGCATCACGCCGGCTCGATGCTTGACCGCCTCGATAAGCACGGCGTCATAGTCAGTCCATTCAGATGCGTACACTGCATGCTCTATCTCTCTCTCTTCATCTCCTTGGGCATCATGTCAACTCACATGATTTCTTTCCTCTGTCCTCCGAAACCACAGCCATCCCTCATTTTCCCTCAGTTGCTAAGCGTTAGTTTCAGAGGCCTCTTGTTATGGTTACCTTTTGAAACCTGTTTCTGCCTAACTCTGCTAAACTTTTGCTGCTGCTTAGCAACATGATTTCCTATTTAGGGGGTCCTCTCTACCCTATCAGCGAGGCATTGAGAGTTTCGCGGAAAATCGGAGTTTCCCTTGCTCCCGCCGCCTTGTTAACACATCCTCTTCCCAAAGGTCATTTCTAATGGATGGTCAACGCTTCTGCAACAGGTGTGGTTCTCAAAAACGTTTTCCAGACTCAACAGGACCTAATCGCTTTCTACAAGAAATTTGCCCCGTTAAAACATGTTACAAGACTTTTGGTTGTGAAGTCCTAGTCGTCTACTCGGCCGTGGAGCGCTTCAGTCACTTTCTCATCCTCATGGTTTTCACGGGCCGTACGCCATTGAGGTTCACATTTCGCTCTTACTCAGACAGGTATTATCCGTTGAAACTTGTCCATCTGGATTGTGTCGTACCACTGAACAACGGTATCTGCTAAACTGATGAGATAAAGACCGAAGTTACTAACGCTTTGCTTAGACCTCCCGTCCGTGCCATAGTACTTGCACACTGGATCGGACGCACCGCCATAGCCGCTTAGCAACGACTATCCAACCGTCCTAGAGAAGAGGTGGTTACTGGAATCCAGCAGTTCTACGGTCGTAAGCGATGACGTCTGGTGCGTACCACCCACAGTGGGCGCAGCACCAGTGTTTCGCTCGTGAATTAGCTCTTGGCAAGGCAAACTTGCACAGCATCTACGGCACCCTCCTCCATAACCTACCAGGCCGAAATGACAAGACAGTGTGAAGACGGCCGGAGATAAGCGCACGCGCTGTGGCTGACAGAGCTAAGCAACCAGCCTGTGCGTGCCACAAACGACTCGATTGCAACTGCATGTACCTCTTCGAGTCTGCACACCTCTAAACCCTGCTCGTTTTGCTGAGCTGCTCACGGATTTGGACAACAGCCTACAATGGACCGCCAACAGTATGGCTGAGCGTTTCCAGTATCAGCTAAACACTGCTCTGCCTGGCATAGGCGACCCAGTGGTCTGGACGGATCACCTGCCTCTAGCACTTATTGATATTTTTGGAGCACTGGAGGCCATATTGGGCCCCAACGCGATCGAATCGGTGTTTAACTCCCGAGATGATAACTCCCAACCTCCTGCAGTATGGACGAGAGACTTCATAACTGCTCACCACCTTAGACGATTCACGCGTACGCTGTCGGGGGTTGCATCGCGAACTTCGTCGACTGACTTTTATGTGTAAAAGACTTTACTGACTGCACTCACGTTTTGTTTGTGTGTGGCCATATGCACAAGCCACTGAAAACACACTGTGATGGATGGTTAGTGGTAAAGTGCTGCAACACTCAGATCTACCGGACCCTTCACGGTGATAAGGGAAAGGTGGTCAGCATCGGCTGGATCAAGACCGCTGTTCCAGGGAAGTCGCCAGATCAACCCCAGGGAAAGTTTGCATTGGTCACGTAATCTCTCATGTGCATCCTCACACGCTTCTGTCCCTGAACGCTCCTCCTCCAGCGTTACTTACATTCTCATAAATTGTAACGGTTGTCGATAACACTGGCTTGACTCGTTGTGTATGCCCATTTTTAGGATCATTTTTATCCTTCGGCGTCGTTTTCAGCCCGACTTTCGGTCTAGCCGGAGGTACTATAAGACTACTTCGTTATATCTCATATTTCTCCTTAAAGTTCCGTAGACACACTTTTTGTTATGAGCTTTAGGATTGTGTTCTTATTCACTTTTAAGTTGATAGTTATTGGTTTTAACATTTCCGTTTAAAATGCGTTAAAACGTATCTTACTAGTCAAGAGAACATTCTTACTCGTCTTTCGTCTTACCTGCGCATGAGCGTAAGTAAATTTTGAGAATTTAGTGAAATCTAGAGAGGCTTCGGGTCGTCTTCGACTCCATGAAGCTTAACTTCTAACTTATATTATGGAATTTTGCACTGAATAAAAATCGGACTCAGACAGAAAGCAATTAAGTTTGGCATTCTGCTGAGTAGTTGCTGAAATATATGTCTCTTTTCCATTAGATCAAATTGTGAAAACCTCGGTAACAGAGTTTTTCACAACTGTGATTTCTTTAAATCTGCCAAAAACACCTGTTACTATGTCCTTTTCTCTCAAAAGCCTTGTTCCAGTCGTGTGACAGACAGCAAATCTGCACAAATAAGGTTGCAGAAACTAGCAACAGCTAAGCCCGTTCAGGAAAATCAAATTATTCGCATGTGATTTCGGACCATCGGTGACTTTAATACGACCTCTGGACAGGTGCAAACTTCTTTTCTCAAAACCCTAGGTCGAAGTTTATTTGATGCAATAATTGCAGTAGGTTGGACGGGTAACTTGACCCAAATGTGATTGAAATCGCGTCGTTCGGCGGGGCCTCGCAGCTCAAGTGGTTAGAGCGTTGGCTGTACTAAAGGCTTCCCCTTACTGCGTGGGTTCGAATCCCACCGATGTGCCGACTTTTTCACAATTGGGTCAACATGAATTATTCAGAATCTGCCAAAACATCTATGAATTTTCTAATCTTTAACGAACTACCGGTACTCCGATTGTTTCCTTAGGTTTCTTCTGGATTTCTGAAAAGATTTTGAGGTATTTCTTGCTATATTTTTCGCGATCACTTTTTTATCGTTAAGGTTCTGTGGTTGATTTAGAAGGGTACAGGATTTGTGCTCCTGTAGCTCCCTCGGGTAACAGAGGACATCCCAAACAAAAAAACAAATGAGCATTTGTGTTTACTTTGACGAATTCAGACTGCAGGCTTTCAAAAGTTTGCAGTCCACATTTTGAGGACTTTCTGATTCATGTCAAAATCTACGAGCATTTGATTTTTTTATTACACCTACGAAACAGCGTGCCGTGCCACCGTGACTCGTGCACCCGACTCTGACTATTAGACTGGCTGCAGCAATTTTTCAGCGCCAAATTAGAAGGCATTATTTTTTCCTACGGCGGACACCGTTGGGCTGGTTTTGACTTCAACCTGGCCGGCTAATATTTGGCTGACCCGCTACACAGCTTGCAGCCACATAAAATTATTGCTAGGAAGTGCAACTACTTCAAATTTGTTTGTTAATTTTGCTCCCGGTGGACACTTGCATGAAGCGTATATTCAGAAACGCGTGTCTTATGCCATTAGCTAACAATGTCCCTGCCCAGCCTTTTTTCCTAATCAGTCCAAAAAGGTCTGTGAGAGGAAACATGTGGCTTGAGTCTATTGTAACCTGACAAAGGTACGAAAGTGGCAAATTTCAAAAAGCATCGTTGTTTGAATTGTCAAATTATTTTCAAATTCTTTTAGCATGGGCACTTTATACGTCAGCGTAAAGATTGGAGGACATTAAAAACCTGGAATTCTTCACAGTATCAGGAGATCTGAGTATGCAAAAGTCGTAGGCTTTTTGTGGTCAGTATGCAACAAGCTCCACGGAGTAAGTGATGACAGAGTCGTTCTGAAGACGGCAACATCTCTTGTTAGCCAAACTCACAAAACTCTACAGTGTTAGACATCAAGTGCTTTATGGACGGAAACTGCAGGGCGCAGATTAGGGCGCTAGCTTACCGGGACACCTTTTCCGATTTTTATAAAACTCCGTTTGGATCTGTTCACATTGCACAGCTGCCAATCATGTGCAGCTGTGAGTTCAAACGGCATGCCATAGTATTTTACCATGCATTCGAAATTAATATTCTTAGAGACTTTCCCACTCTGGAAGCTTCCACTGCATATTTATCAAAAGTGCTTCCAGATACCATCTGCAGCCTATTCCACCAGAACCGGCACTATGGTCGGTATGCAAGGGTGATGCTCCTTGGACTCATTAGTACAAGACGGTAATTTTGGCAAACAGAGGTAGGGATGGCTATTGTTTCGGCCGTTACCTGGGACGTCAGCAAAAAGCGCGAAGAGATAATATGCCGACATGACAAAGGTTGAACTTGACTTATTTTAACTAGCTGCCCGGTGCAATGAACGTTTCTCAGCGCCATGTCATGTCTTGTTAGCCAAGTCGCTCGTGACTTTGCACCCTGTCTCTATGACATTTAGGACCCTTTTTGTTTGATTTATCACAGTATTAGCAAGCTGGGCAGTCAAAGCGTGTGATTTAGTCAAGTCATGCAACTGTATGTAGTCGTTCCATAGACGTTCATCAGACATTTGACAGATGAGTGATAGCTAAGGTATTATCTGACTAGATGGTTCCTTTCGGCTTCATTTTATTACTGAATTTCTGCATCATTCACGCGGGGTTTAACTCTAGGATTTCTTTTGATCAGGACTACAAGTTGTTCAGCTCGCACCGAAAGCTGGCTTGGATATCACCGAACACAAGAGCAGTGGGTGTCACCGCGGCTCTGCTCCGTGCGAGACATTTTTTATGCATAACACTTGATGCCAACGACGTCGCACTTTAACGCATGCGCCTGAGAGAAATGTTGATGGAAACCCTGTTTCGTTGACGGACTTGCGTGTTTGCCAGGTTAGGGTGGGGTTAACTGCTAGCTAGCTGGGCTTCAGTTAGGAACTGAATGCTTTTCACGATGACAATACGGAAAATTAGGTCGCAGCTGTTTGCTTGGGTGTCTAATCGCAACTTCGGATTCTTCGTCCTGGATCCACCAGTATTAAAAGAAACACGAAAAGTCTCACCTAAATAGAAAGCCTTTATTGCCTGTAATTTTTTAAGTGAAAGGGGTCCTTGCCGAGGCCTAAATGTTGATTTTTAATAAGGTGGTTAAAATTGAGCATTTGTAATGGCCGGACACTGGAATGCGGGTTGCCGTACTACAGGTAGCCTTGAGCTAAATTTCATTGGGTGTCTATCCCCGCCTTCTTAATTTGGAGCTAACCCTAACACTGACATTCCTAACTCTAATACATTTACTGGCCTTGTTGGCCCCAACACTAACTTTAACACCCCTGGAATTTAGCGCAAAGCCACTTACAATACGCAGGATCCATGTTTCCCTGCCCTACCCCTCTAAGTTTATCTTCCACTTTATATTCCCCCATGTCTTCGCCAACCAGCTTTTAAAAATTACCCTTAACAATGACCTCTTTGACGAAGTGGCTATTTGGGAGTGGATATATTTCTAGCAGGGGAATTAAAAGGCTGCGAGACTCTAACATCTACGTTAGTCCCCGTGAAGATGTGTGCGCACCAACCTGCTTACTGTATGAAGCATGTACATCCCACTTCCTTCTGGAGTTGAGGTCTAGAAGACTGACGTATTGTCGCGTAATCGCGATTAATAGTACATAAGGAATACCGACAAATATAAGCTAGACTAGAATGGTCTGCGGTTTGACTCCAGACTCTTTGGTCGTTAGAAGTTAAGCAAAAGGCTGTATATAAAACTGCAGTTTATGGTTGATTAGAAAGTCAGAGGCAACCGCTCTACATTTCGACAAACGTGATAAAGCAAGTTTAGCGTTTATTACGCAGACCGCGCTTTAAAGACCAAACTCCCCGAATACCAGAAATGATCAAAGACCTAAATCTGGAATCCGTGCACACCGATCTGCTTGGCGTCTCAGAGTCTGCGTTCTGCGATGGCAGGCGGTGGCGAACAGGTGACTACGTAGGGCGTGTCGACGCTGTGCTTAATTCCGCGGCCGTGAATATGCACCTAGCCCAGTGAGCCCATGCGGTGACTGCATGGGCGTGAGCAGTGCGGAAAGTTGAGGCGGGTGCGGCAGGTGTATGCCGGGGCTCCTGGTACTGGTTTGTCATTCTCTCTGACGGATTCTCAAGTGGCCAACCAGGCCGATGAGTGATACAAAGATGCGATCGCAATGCGGACATGTTGGGATTCAGTCCACATCGCTGGTGGAGGGGACGTCAGTGGTCAGAGTGGTGGTTGACAGGACGTCGGAAGGACTATCATCGTTGGTGAGAATGGGGGGTGATAGCTGTCATCGTCATCCGTCAGTACGTGGACCATATGTTCTGCCTGACGGATGGTACCACCGACACAGACGCCCTGATCCAAAAGTTCAACAGTGTACACCCCTTGCTAAAGTTCTCTGCATAGTTTGAGGCAGACAACGAAATCGTGTTCCCCCATGTTCTTCTGCACAGACACGAAGATTAATTTATCCAGCGTAGAGTATTCCGAAAGAAATCCTGGACAGGACAATATATTAATTTTCACAGTTTTGTTCCCCTAAGTATTAAACGTCATTTGGTCCGGGGATTGGAAGCTAGGGTGCGACTTAGCTGCCCTCCTGAGACTGTTGAGATAGAACTCCAGCAGCTGTGGGATATACTCCATGAAAACGGATATCCAGAAAAATTTATTTTTCGAAATATAGGAGAGCGCACTGCAAAGCCCACCATGGCAACTGCAGAAAATAAAGACCTATTTATATGACTACCTTTTCAAGGGGACACAGTAAGTGACCTAATAAGAAGACGTCTGAAAACAGCGATCATTAGCGCATTCCCGCGGCGAATTCACGCGTATGTTTCTCGAACTCTCCCCTATTACGCTTGGGAGGTAAAGACCGACTCCCGTTGCAGATCACATCGATGCGTATTTACTCATTCTCTTGCTCCCTTGGAGCCGGATACATTGGCCGTACAACGAGGCGCCTGGAAACGAGAATATGTGAACACATACCGGCCTGACTGGGCAGAGGTGAAAAGAAATTGTTTTCGAGTTCTATTCTCGCACATCTTGTCTATACGGATCACCGAGTCGATGTCAAAGAAGCCCTTCAGATTGTCTACCGGACACGAGCAAGCTTCTTCAGAGGCCTACGTCAACGGGTGCTAGCTACAGCCGAGGCAGTGGCTATACGGATAGCCAATCCGACACTATGTTGTCAGAAGACGTTGACACAGGCACTCTGTCTTCCATGGCCAACGCCGACCCCAGATGATAATTGCACGTCGCCCCAACCTCCAGATGTCAGTGGTGTGTGCTCAACTTACCCGACTTCCAAACATCACTCACAGCCTATGTCACCCCTCCCCCTCGCCTCCTTGACCAATGACCATAACACGCCGACCACGCCATAACACGCCTCTCCATGCGGGCGGTGTGGGAACGATGAGTGTTGATAACCCATGAATCACTTCTGAACCTTGTAACTTCGCACATTGTCAACTTCTACGTAACTGTTTTGGCCTGATCACGAGTTACCGAAAACACGTGATTACCAAATTTACTTTTCAATTGTAACATTGGAATATTCGCAGAACTTAGACAATCCAATGTTTGTTTGTCATCCTGAGACTACCTGTACTGAAATTTCCAGACCTAATGGAACGAGCGAGTTCCCCTTCTATAAACCGAAAGGTCAATCGTCACTCTTACCGTTTCTGATCGCAGATAACAATGGGTAGCGCGTTTGCCCAAAATGTTCGATAACCCAGTTTTAAAGCTTGAATTTCTCTATGTCAAATGTTTGAGTATGACCGATTAACGGTAGAAAATGAACGAAGGGTTTGTATTTCAATTTTCCTTGTCTTTATAGGATTTCCCTCTTAAAAAGTTCAACATTTCATAACTTAAGTCAAAAGTAGGTCCAAACAAGGGGATTTTTATTCTAACTCCATACTGAATAAGGCACTCAGCATGAAAATCAAACAAGAGAACAAAACGGGACGACAGATAGACTGAAGGGCTGTTTATTTAATTTTGACAGCAAAACCCAAATTCTACTTGGCAATTTGCTTGCTTGAACCCTTTTTTCGGGTAATTTTGGCCCCAATCACTGCAAATTTGGCAGTTTATTTGGTGGTACTAAAAGAAGAGACCAACACTGGTTGGTTTCCACAGTATTCTCAAGTTACACACCGCCTACCGGCGTATGTTCGTTTCCGAATGCCGGTACGAAGTGTGGAAGCTAAGCGTAGGTCTCTCATGTGAGCTCCCCAGTTCTGCTCTGGTTTAGCGGACTGTGTCTGTGATATTATAGGGCTAGTCCACCTTAAGAGCGTGCATCTCAAATCGAACATATGAATTTGTGATAAGCCAAGCTCGTTCTTGACTCGAAAGGATGCTTGTTTAACGTTGTTTTAGAGCGAAGAAAAAATGATCTTTGTCTACCGACTGTTTACGCGAGCATTTGATTATCCAGGGAGATATTTTACCATTTTAAATCATTCCTCGTGCTCTGGCTTTTAGTGCACTCAATTGCAGACTCTGAAGATATAAATCTTAACAGTCGTCGGTACTTCAAAAACATCAATCCTGCCAGCATTCCTTTTCCAGTATGAGGTAACCAGAAAGCGATTGTTTTGCTCAGGATTGCTTTTGCGAGAGTGATATTCTGGTCGGTGATATTTTTGGAGCAAAACGTGCCCGAACTGTACGGCGCATTTCAATCAAATCTTCCGTGAAACCTTTGTTTGTCAAACTTCTGCCCCGGTTTTTTCAAGCATAGTGATAAGACAATATACGTCAAGTTTTATTAAAGTATTGCTATTAGAGATGTTTACTATCTCTGTCCACAATTGTATATGCAGATTAACTGTCACATGGGCATTGCAAAAACCTCCTCTATTGGCATCCCTCATTCCTTGCATCGAAGGGAACCTAATCTTCAAGGGTCCCGTGCCTATATATGACCTCAAAAAATGTCTACTACAGTTTAGTAGCATTTGCAAATTCAAAAACACAATGAGAGTGTTTCGATCTTTTCATCACTTCTTATATCCAAGAGTGAACCTAAATGATTTGTCACTGGCCCCATTAAAACTGGACGGATCACCGTAGAGCGTTGCCTCCAAACTACCCGTTGGCGTAGAAAATTACCTTCCAGAAGACAAAAAATCTTTTTAAACTTTAAGGAAGAGCTGGGTTAGGCAGGAGCATTACTTTTCAGTCACCGAGAGAAATCCGTATTAACCCGGATAATGAAATGAATTTTCAGTGTCAATCTACGCCGGTCTCTGTTAACATCTTATTTCAGAACCAAATCAAAACTTTTTCTAGACCCTATACATCTTGCTGATATGTACAAACCTGTCCTGCAGACAGTTGGGTTACTTCTGGCGACGAACACTGGCTGCCTTGGTGAGGACAAAAGTATTGTAATTCTGCGACCTTTTTTCCATTCCTTCTAGTCAGCTTCAGCCAGCAGGCATAGTGTCTTTTCTTGTGGTTGACAGCTGCGTTGTCGGAAATGGTTTCCTGTGCAGCATTTTCAGTAAGTCGTAAAAATAACTCCAGACTGAATTCTATGGGTAACTCACTAGGAGCTAGGTGAAATACAGTAATGCAACTCAGTATTAAAGTGGTAGAGGTGTGCTCACCGATCGATTTTGCGGAACTCACTCATCCCGTTGTGCCTTACGGGCTCTCTCTCTCGAACCCAACCAGCAGCCGCAGAGCGGTGCACGATATAGGCAGGATGCTATTACCGACGAAGACAAGGGAGATTGGAATGGTTATTTCTGGCTTATTAGCCGTCGTCGGCCAGTCATACCCAACCCCGAAGTGCGGAACACCCGAGGCTCGAACTCACGACCTGTTAGTCAGAAGTCCACGCCTCTAAACACTGGGCCACGAGCCTCTTACCTTGTCGGTTTCGATCGGGAATATACAATGGTACGGGGTGCTCGCCGATCGTTCTTACGGAACTCACTCGTTCCGTTACTACTGGCGACGAAGACTGGCTGCCTTGGTGGGGACAGAAAAATGAATCTCCGACACAGTTTAAAGTCCTCTGTAACTGATTCCCGTGCTTTCTACGCAGTTAACTAGTTCTTGCGGCCTTACGAGTTGACAGAACGCCTCACGCACATTTCCCACTCTTCCTTATGTCAAACTCCTCCACAAAATTGGAGAAAAGAATGATTTTTGAAGTTTGCTCCAACAGGGTACCTGCCCGACGACATTTTAAACAGCCGAGAGACTCTTCGGTTTAATGGTTTTCCTCGTGGATTACTCATCACCGTTGGACGCCACGAAATACCCATGGCGACATACATGATTTCATAAGTATTTGTGTAAGTAAAATCAAATTTTCAATAAAGGAAGTCTTAAAGCGAGTCGGAATAAAAATGTGTTTCTCAAAGGCAAAAAATAAGAAAGTATGTATGGTGTGAACATTTGTTGTCGCTTTCAGTCGGCAGGGCATTTTGTTCACTATTTATGCACGTCGATTTATCACATTCGGGCGTTTACCCGTTAGTACGGGAGAGAAAAAGGGGTAGACAAATATTGTACAGCCTTAAGCCTCTAAACACCGAGGGGAGGGGGAGGAGATGAAACACTTGAGGAGGTTTCAAGATTATAAAAGCAGTGATTTTGTTTGGTTGACGTTTCGAATTCCCATTACTTTTAGATATCCATCTGATGCACCCTGTGTGAGCAAACAGAGTCCCAGTGATGACGACCCCGAGTATGAATCATTCATCCTTAACGCAACGGCAGTCGAGTGACACGGTTTCACAGCAAACGAAAGGAATAAAGATGTCCTGGTGAAGACGTCTGTCCGTTTCACTGCATCGAGGTTTGCAAAACACAGATCTTTCGAGGAGTACCGGCATTCATGAAGACCTGGAAACCCACACGTTCTCGTCCTCCAATAAGAGTGTAGGCTGAGCTATTAGTGCTGACTGCCTCGACCCCACTCATCGATCAGCAGTTCAGAAGAGCAGTTACCCAGCGCGTGTGCGCACCAGACATCAAACCACCTGTGCTACAGTTCTTTATCTATTGGCAGACCAGGTCAGCAGATATTTTTTCGTGCACTGAAACTTCGCTTTCACCACGAACTCCTATTATCTTCGGCGAAATCAAGAGTTCGGTCGCAATTTTCCCACCAACAACTAGTGGCCCACTATTGGATGGGATTTTTATATGTGCTTTCGTACATTCCCGTAAGGATTTTAATACCAGGGAGGGCGTTCTCTGTCCCGCACGCCCGTTGATGGTGTAGGCACGATGGAAGGTGTCTAGGGCCTGCGTCGCCGGTCCTCGGCATTAGACTCCTGCAGGCCCTACCTTCATCCTGACCGTGTCGTGCGGCTGGCTTTGGAGATAGTTACTTCATTATTACGGTAGTGCGCCACACCTGCCGATTCTGTGTGAGGCCTTTCCATTCTACAAGGTTGATTCCCAAATGCTTGACAGAGGTCTTCTGGGCGTCCTTGCATCGGCACTTTTGCCCATCTTGTCTGCGATCGCCTTTGAATAATTGATTGAACAGGCGCCTCTCATTCATGCTCAGAACGAGACCTAGCCAACGCAGTTACATCGGCCTGAGCATGGTGTAAATATTGAAGCTGTCGGATCTTTGCAGAAATGCGGTACCTGAGGTCTCATCTGCCTGATTTACCTTCAGCATTCTCCAGAAGTAGCTGAAGTGACAGTGATTTGGCTTTTCTGCTTGCATTCCATGGACTGTCCACGTCGCAACTCCGCAAATGAGCGTCGTCAGGAAAACAGTCCTATGCGTCCTCGGTTTCGTGTTAAGGAAGATTCAGCAGAGATTCCAAACCCTTAAGATCCGATTGGCGATCCCCCGGTCCATTTTTTGCAGCCGGCATGTGTGCGAGATTTTCCACTGATGTGAGGAAGAATCGGTTACTACCGCTCCAGTGTTAGCGGTGTCGGTTGTTGCTTGGTCACTGTCTTCTCCATACCAGCGATTGGTCCGAAGTTGGAGCAGGCTTGGGTGGATGCGGTTAACATCGCGCCACGTGTTCGCTTAAGCTGAGCTATTTGGCGAGCGGTAACCTGCGGTCAAGAGGTCGTGAACACTGGCTGTTGAACTTAACGTAGATGCATTCATACGTCAGATAGTGAATACCTATTTGTCGAGATGGTAATCGAAGTTGATTCCCAACCGGTCCTCGCGGAAGGTATCAATCAGCGTGGGAGACATCATGGGACTGAAGTGGGTGGGAGCGAGTAAACAAGCCTACTTCACCTCATTCGTCAACGCATATTCCTCCAAGAATGGCCTGTTTGTCTGTGATGCGCGCTATCATGTCATGGCACAACCGTCTCAACATCTGTTTGGATCGCTCCAAACGTCCTAAGTTGAGCTTGGTTTTCGATAATTCGCCGCGATCCACTGTGTCAGAGGTTTTGACCGAGCAAAGAAAGACTGAGTCGCATTCCCCGATATTGTTAATGCAGTTGCCCGATCTCGAAGATCATGTCCGTGGTTCCACGGTTTTTCCGGAAGGATTCCCTGCTGCAGACGCGTGTGCAGGCGATGGACTGGTACGCGAGCATATCTTGCCAGCAATGTAGCTAAGGTAGATTCTGCGGTGGTGGTCGCAAAATGGACGGTTTGCTGTGTTTTGAACCAGACGGAAAATAATTGCATCTTCGTAGTTTGTAAACTTTTTGCTTGTCGCCACATGCCCTAGGACAGGAAAGTAAGCTTGTCCGTAGATTGTGAGAGGAATATTTGCAGAGTTAGGATGGAAGTAAACTGGCGCCCGCAGGTGCAACTTTGGAGAGTTATTGCAATGGCCTGGTTGTCTCTTTAGTGGAATGGAGCTAATCGAAGTCGTCAGTGGTGTCCACATGGGGGCGTTATTGGGGGACCTTTTTGCAGATTGAGGAGAGGTGATTGAGAAAACCCTGGAAGTACTCGGCCCAGCGTTCCAGGATGTGTGACTCCTCAGACAATAGAGTTGGGCCGCCTTGGGTGAACGGCTGTGTAATATCCTCGGCATGGGGTCAGCAAACCGTTTCGATGGCTGCGATGATTTTTTTCATTTAACCGCGGTCGATATATTCATGGATTGGTAGTAGAAGCGAAGAAGCGAGTCCCAGGAAGCAGTCGTGAAGAAGAAGATATGATCGCCGGAGCAAGAGCTTTATCCGCCTAAGGGATCGGGTTCCTGCTCGAACCCATCGTCGGAGACAATAGCAGCTGCCGGTCCATGGATTTCTGAGCATTTTGGACCTCCATCAACCTCTGCAGCAATAGACCCTAGCATCGAACCCAGAGGATTTACCGTCGGCAGTTCATCTGTTGACATTGACATTTTCCTCTGAAATCAGGCCCCGGGTTCTGTATTCCTTGTCATCGAACCATTCCTGATGCTCTCGGTGTGCATAGTCGAAAACATTAACAGTCGTGAAGAGCAGGGCGTCCCGTTGTGTCCACCACTGGGTCCTTGCCGAAGCATCTACTTCCAGGACCTGCATTTGCTTCAGTTTAAAACTCACACAATTGTTGAAATCTAATTAGCGTTCAGTCTATCAAGTAATAGAGTTGTCAGATGTGATTATCTAGCCCCACCTGATGTAAACGAACGCCAGCCACCTGTAATACGGGACCGGTGATAGTGGGGGGTTTTAAAGATGGTGCCGGGGAAGGCACAAGCGACGAGGTCAAGTAGTTTTATGCAAAAGAAAAGCTATTGGGAATGCGCGGTTGTACTTTGAGTGATCGAGAAATAGTTACCCTAACCCAAACCCTAACCCTAACCTCCAGCCCCCATTTCTAACTGTTACCCCTAAACCTAACCCCTGACCGTAAGCCTTGACTCTAACCCCTAACCCCAACCCCAACAGTATTGTGTCCATCAGGTGGGGCTACATCACCACATCTTACTAATACAGTCTCCAGCTTACCTGGCGTTTATCCACACTGCGGTAGCCTTCCCGGTTGCAGATGCAACCTTAACTTGGAGAGGACAAGGCGGTGGTCCGTCCAGAACACCGCACCACACACCACCTTGATCATTAGCACGTCGCGCTGAGCAGACATCCGGACAATGACGTAGTCCAGCAGATGCCAGCGGCGCATTGTGTGCGTCCACATTGTTTTCTCCCTGACCAGAGAGTGGGAGACAGTACTGGTGAGGAGATTTTTATATTTCCGGTCCTCCAGAAAAGGAAGACCATTGTTGTTGCAAGCGCTAAACGTATGACAACCCTAGACTCTTAATAGCATTGTCTTTGCCGACGCCGTCATTGGAGTTTCCAAAGGCACTCAACTTGTCCGCCCTTGGTACGATCGCGTCGTCGTCGCGGCTTGGTATTTGAGGAACAAAAAATCTAATGAATGCCGCGAACTTATTCCGGTGGAACGGCAGCTTCATTGTCGTGGTACGACCGTCGATTTCCCCCGCAGGCAGAGTATCCGTCCCCCGACGTCGTTCTTGCTTGAGAATGGAACTTTAGTGTCTCATCGCCCTGTCTCCAGAAATTTTCCCTAGAAGGTACACCTGGTACCCAACTCCTGCAGTCGTCTCTGTTCGGAGAAGCGGATCTCACTGAGAGTCGACATGTCCACTTTAAGGTGAGCCAGTTCTCGGGCGATTAAAACTTTTGTTTACAGTCAGTTGGCCAGTAATGTTATACACCGAAGGAATATCCTAGGCTTCGAGAGCGAACACTTTCAGTCTGCAGACCGTAAGAAAGCATGGGAAGGACCACGGGTGGTTACTGTTTGTCGCCAAAAATATTGTCTGTGAAAATGACTGTCTGCTTTGTTGCCTATCTTTATGTAAGCATACGGAACAGCATCTCTTCTAGGCATCATTTTTCTATACTCCTAACTTCAAACATCCTTCCGATGACCGGAAGAAGGATGAAGACAAAAATTAGGGGAGACCAGGATTCAAAAACAAAGCTGTGAAGTGTAGTTGAAAGTTAAATGTCATTATGCGCCTATAGTGGAGTTGGTCTCATTTGACAAGACAAAAAGAGTTCAGTTCTAGTGATTGACTTGGTCAGAATAGTTTACGGAGGAGATAGTAGGTTCAGACAAGCTGAAGAGTCATTTGACGAAGAACCTTCCGGAAAAAAAGCCAAATCAAATGGATATTTCGACAATTTACAGTCTGGCCTTAGAAAGCAATCAGAAAAGGGCGAAACTTTGATCGATCCCAGAAAAGCCGTACGTAACGATGTAGCGCAGCATTTTTACAGAATAAGAGACTGCAGTTAGAGGCTGAAAGCATTAATTTCCCTAACATTAGACTGCCATGAAACCTTGGAATAAGTGCATCAAACTCCGTTGGCATCTGCCGTGATGACTTATAAATTTAAGATTTTTCGCGAGACGCTGATAATTAGTCCCTAGAGCAGAGTGAAAGAGGAATTTGATAAACTTTTTACACTACAACTGGAGATGGATGCAAATATCAACAGAAAAAGCTCCGTTGCTTAGAATCTTACTACGTATCAGACTGGAATGACCTAACGTTTGTTTCTTTTTCATTATGACATCAGAAGAGGGACGAGTGAACGTTATTTTTTAGTTGATGAACCATAAAGTTTGTTTGAGAGGACTATGGTAGGATATTTGTGTCAGTATCTGTGCTCATGGTACGCCCGAAGAAAGAGTTTATAACTCATGATTTAAGTCGTAGTACACTCTATGATACATCGTGCAGCTTTTTTGTCAGATATTTTACCGCAAAAAAAACAAAGACGAGGAGTGAGTATGTCCCGCATGCGAACTGCATCGCATTATGTCTACAGCTTTTTAGCCTTTTGTCGACATACAGTAGGTGGGCTAACTCATGAAATGTCAACAGAAATTCCAAAATGCGTTTTCGTTTCGAAAAGATATATTAAGTAGGGTTATAAAACCAATCGTCCTGCAACACAATTCTATAATAATTCAGTTACATCAGGATGCCGGCTTTCGAAGGAACTTCTTTCCGGCTGCATGCAAATACCACACTCTGTAAAAAATGACCACTAATGTAGCATGATTTTTCTCATTGATTTTCGATGCCCTAAGAAAGTCAAATATATTTCATGAAAAACGTGCATAAAAATATTCACTTTTCCACTCATTCCGTAGGAAATTACGTCTTCTTTCAATATTATGCCCGAAGGAAGGATATATTTCGGTTTTAAAAGTTTATTATCGTGAGATTTTTTAATACCGTGAAATGGCCCTTCATAAAACGTCATGTCTCTGCATTTACTAGTGTTGCTTTCAAAGTTAACAATATAACTCAAATCCACTGCTAAATTCTATGAACCCTATATGATCTTCTCTGAATACCGTAGAAAAATTTACGGTTTTCCGTACACAGAAAGTATGCAGCTTGTAGTTTGGAAACCCTAAATCCAAGTGTAACGGCAGGTCGAGTCCAGCATTATTCGGGAATTGGAAAAGTTTTTAAAACCAAATTAAACGCCTTCTTCGAGTATAAAATTGAAAGAAAACGCAATTTTCTACCGAATGAGAAAAAGAATAAATATTTTTATGCACGCTTTTCATGAAATATATCTGACTTCCTTAGGGCATCGAAAATCAATGAGAAAAATCATGCTAATTATGTGATCATTTTTTTACAGAATGTAGTTCCTGCATGCAGCCGGAAGGAAGTTCATTCGAAAGCCGGCATCCTGAGGTAACTGAATTATTATAGAGTTATGTTGCACAATGATTGGTTTTACAACCCTACTTAATATATCTTTTCGAAACGAAAACGCATTTCGGAATTTCTGTTGACATTTCATGAGTTAGCCCACCTACTGTATGTGAGGCCATGGATTCGAAGCGTAAGTGTCTGTTATATAATGCACATGTTGAATTTACTTGAAGGGGAAAGGTACTTAAACGGGATTTCCTCTTGTAAACTGAATTCGCTTCCTCCTATCGTGTCAAGAAATGTGGTCTTTTATTTTTGGAGCGGCGTTTAATGGTTTGAACAAAGTTTCGCCAGTTTCTTTTTTGACAAATCGTACACCGTACTTTGAATCGACAAGGTGTAGAAAGGGAACATATTCGAAACCCAAAAGAGCTCATGAGCTCTACAGAGAGGGGTTGAAACAACGGAACATGAAGGCAAAAAAATTCATGGTTTGAATGCCTCCAAGCTACCGGGGCATCTCCATTAAAAAAGGATAGCCCCTGTAATTCAGTGGGTCGAAGAATGGTTTCATGCGGCTGGACTCAGTGCTGACGACGGTTGGCCTATAGGCAACTAAACGTGGAGTACGACTGAAAACAGGTGGCTCAGTGGTATTAGATGTAGTATATGGCGGAGTGTTTAACCGGTTGGTCAAACTCCGATGGCCCAGTGATGACTTAAAAGGCCAAAAGCAAGCAAAGATGGGGAGGGTGTAATCATAGATGGGGGAGGGTTAGGTGTTACGAATTATAATTGGATTGGGGAGAGTTAAGCGTTGCGAATTAGGCAGATTGAGTCAAAGATTTTGTAGGACCAAAAAGGATATAAAATAGAAACCGAGGAAGGTAGTGTTAACGCCAGCAACTGTAAATATCCAGCGAAATGCACGCCGTAAACCACGGACTACAGTGTGAGTATTATTAGCAGACTGGATAGAAGATGATAAGATAGATAAACTAAACTGAAATCAGAACCGAGGTCCAGAAGAGACTTATGGTAGATATTTATGTCGAAAATTAGGAGATAACTTGCGGAATTTGGACCGAGTAAGTTCTTTGCTGTTACTAGCTCGGAAAGCGAGATACCCACTGGAAAAGGGTGGTAATCACACATAATCCGGTAGGGATATGTGTTGGTACTATAAGTTTAATGATCCCAGGGGTAGCTGTCTGGAAATGATGGGCCTGAAAGGGCAGCGGAAGACATCGGGCGGAGAGAAACTGAGGGGATGTGGCTATAGGAAGTACGGGTGGCGCGGAGCTGAGCAACGTAAGGGGTGAGAGCGTGTGGACGTCTCGTGACCTCCTCGATGGGAAGGGCAGCCGGGTGGGTGGCGGTACGGGAAGAAGTGTGAACTAAAGAGTGACGGTTGATAATACCCAGAGCAGCGGTCGGTAGACCTAATG
Organism: Spirometra erinaceieuropaei; assembly: GCA_902702965.1. Taxonomy (NCBI): domain Eukaryota; kingdom Metazoa; phylum Platyhelminthes; class Cestoda; order Diphyllobothriidea; family Diphyllobothriidae; genus Spirometra; species Spirometra erinaceieuropaei. The sequence continues at coordinate 146,192 of CACRXP010000616.1, read as the reverse complement.
AGCATTTGAACAGAGCAGTCAGGTACGTCAGACGTAGTTATAGCTCCTATGGAAGAGAGTAACCCCTGAAGGAGAAACTGCCCGTATATTGCAACATCTAGATTTTGTTCTTCTGCTTCCTGCTCAAGAGGCCTAAGAAGTTGCCCCAGACTTCCCATCACCAAGATCCCCCTCAGGAATTAAACGCTGGAAGTGTTTTCGAATTGGGGGGAGGTGTGGGAGATGAAAACAACTTTTAAGGCGGTATACGGGACGTCTGCTGGCCGGCTGTCAGTAACGCCATGGAGATCAGTGACGACGTCCCCTCGGCAAAACAGCCTCAACTTCGCGGAATTTTGTTTCTAGTCTAGTGATCTGCCGCAAGGCAAAACGAGACTGCTCTGTATGCACGCCTCGGAGTTCGAACATGTGATTGCCGGTTATCGCTGACTAAGAGCCTCAGCGGTCATGACTAAGCGATGTCGGTCAGAGGTTAGATGAATAAGCTAGGTGACTGGTGCGTTGTCATTGAGGTGTGATAGTGACACCGGTATTGGTTAAAAAGGAGTTGAGGCAACCTATCTAACGAAAGAGACCCGAGTAAAGAAAATATGAGCAATGGAGAAGTAGGATGGAGATAAACTCGACCGATGATGGCGAAGTACAGTATAGAAACAGACAGGCAAAATTGACAAAAGAGGGTTCATTACCATTTATTTTGCACGGACCTATACCCTAACAGGAAATAATCTCCGGGGGTCGTTGGCGCCAGCCATATGAGAAAGAAAGAATTGATCATGGAACGTCGGCGGCGTGAGTGTAATTTATGCTGTTTTAAGCTGTCGTTTGAATCTTCCTATGTTTGCGTATCGAGATTGTCAATCCTGGCAGAAATTTGCTCCAAGAAATAGAGATAGAAATGGTGGTGTCTTTCTGTCGTCTATCGAACCGCGCCTTCAGCTCATTTTGTCACAAGAACAAGCCCATTCACCACATTAACAATCAAAACCCGCCTACCTTTGTTATTTCTACAATTACTCCCCTTATATATATATATATATATATATATATATATGTTGTAGAGTGGAAATGGTAGGCATTCCGAGACGATATAATGTTTGTCCTGTCTCGTCTATTAGTCTAGTCTGACTGTCTCACTCTCTCTTTTTTCTTCATTTCGTCTGACGACGGGTTGGTGTCACCAATTCGAAAATTCACGAGTACAACTCGATTTTTCCGAAGAACCTCTTCCTTTTTCATATATATATATATATATAATTCTCAAAGTTGAATCTGTAGTCTTTGTTTGAGAATTTAAATTCGCTGGTGAGATGAACATCTGATTCCGTTCAATATGCCGTGCGACGGAGAGAGTTGTGGGATAGCGTTCTGCATTCAGGCGCGTTCTTCTCCTCCGACCGGAGCCTAGAGTAGGGTTTGACTCCTTCAGTAGACTCAGATGTCTCACCGACGGCTGGCAGTTGCTCTTTCTGTACCGCCATCTACAAATGATGAACCTATATTCCCAGTTTGTCAAGTGTCGACGTTGAAAAGAATAGTTCGTTATGGACAGGCCTGATGACGGATGATAGAACATGATATTAAATGCAGTTTTTTGATGTTAAACGCCCTCAAACCGGAATAGCGATCTCTTTCAGTACTGCAGGGTAGCGTCTGACCTCACCCGAACAGCCAGTCCGCTGTAAAATTTGGCCCGATTAGATATGGCGTCGGTTTCACTATTAATTTGGCCTAATCTTAACCCATTAGACCACATTTATGTATCCTGACTGCAAGAAAGAACACGACAATCTATCCCTCGCCAGTTGTCAACTTTGCGGATTGCAGGCACCACGTTCGTTTAAGTGGGGGTCAGCTGGATTATCGCGACATCCACCGGTCCTCCTCGCCACGGCGAGATCAGGGCAAAAATCATAGACGACAAGTGGCACGCAGGCATTCAGCATGCCACCGTGATTTAAATCTTCAGTGGACAGGCAATATCCGATGTACGTGGGCCGCAATAAGGAGGTTTATAACTTGGGGCGCCCTCACAAGGTATCGGTTAGGTACCGCACCGCAAGTGTCATACGACCGTGACCCGCGGCGTTCTCCCTAACTCCAAGTTCGGTCAACAGTCTTCCGTTCTGAGCTTTCGCAGTGATCACAACATCCAAAAATACGTAGGTAGAGTTAACCTCCGCAAGTCCGATCTCTCCGACAGAACACAGATATCCGCTGCTCTTCGCACCGCGCCGCACACTCTTCCCCTCACTACCGCCTTTAAAGGACAAACAGGTACAAGATCTGTGTCAAAGGAGCTTACAGAGGAACAGATGCAGGCGGTCAAGCATGAGGCCTAAACTGCCAAACCTGTCAATATGATTGCAGCAGTGGAGTCAACTGAAGAAGAAGACAAGATTGCCGGGACAAGAGCTTTATTAGCCTGACGTTTCGGATTCCTGCTCGAATCCATCATCCGAGAAAAAAGCAGATAAGGGTGGTTGATGCATATGGGGCTGCAGTATTTATAGAATTCAGTAGCCATGCTACCGCTTACCTATGAATATTCACGGCCTCCATCCCCCCTTCATCAAGGATCGTTGCACGTGGCGTGGTGGCCGACATTCGCGTTGTTAATTGCTGCATTTTCATTACGTGGGTTGGATGTTGGTGTGATGATTGCTCGACCATCTGACGCGCTGCAACGGGTGTTGGAAAGAGTGTTCACCTGTGCGCTCCCCGCGTGGCCAATCACTCCGCCTAGGCGAAGTCTCAGCACCGAGTATTGAATGGGAAGATCATTGCACTTGTTAATAGACTGAGGGCCTGTAAAGCATGACTCAAGCAGCTCCCGGCTCAAGCGGCTGTCACCTCTTGCAAGAATTTCGGTCTCGTCAAATTTGAATGTGTGGCCGGAACCCCTCGAATTGCCGCAACTTGAGAGCTAGCGTCATTTCTCCGCACCGCTGCAGCGTGTTCGGCCATTCGCGTTTGGAGTTGACTTCCCGTCCCTTCGACGCAGTTGCTTTGTCCGCAACTGCATCAGATCCGATAAACGACTCCTAACGTTTCTTGCCGTGGCAGTGGGTCTTTCGGTTTCATTAACTGACGCCTGATGGTTGCCTCCGGCCTGTGTGCAACTCCAACCCCAAGTGGTGCGAGAAGGCCGCCGACAGCTTCCGAAACGTTCTTGACATATGGAAGCGCTCGCCAAACTTTGGTGTCCGTGCTGTTAGGCCTTTCGTCCCTTTTGCGTATGCACCGGTCGACGAAGTTGCGCGGGTAGCCAATGGCTTTGAAGACCCGTCGGAGGTACTGTAGTTCGGCAACCTTGTCTTCTGGCTCAATGCAGTGCGTTTCGACACGCCGATAGAGCGTCCTTCCACAACTGTGTTTGTGACTGCTTGGGTGGTTACTGTTGAAGTTCAGTACTTGCATCGTATTTGTCGCCTTCCTGAACAATTTGGTCCTTAGTCCACCACAATCCTTGCGGCATACGAGGACATCCAGGAAGGCCAGCTGATTGTTCTCTTCCTCCTCCATCGTAAATTGTATGTCCGGGAAGACCGCATTCAGATGTTCCTTGAAGGTCAGCAGTTGATCCCGTTCGATAACGACGAAGGTATCATCCACATACTGGGCCTAGAACTTCGGTCTGTGGTGTTGGAATACCAGCGATTCTAACCGTTGCAGGACCGCCTCGGCGATGGATCCCGAAATCGGCGAACCCATTGGTGTGCCCTTCACCTGTTCGTAAATTGTCTCGTCGAACGTGAAGTGCGTCCTGAGACAGAACTTCAGGAGCTGAAGGACTTGGGCGCGTCCAAGACGATTCTCCGTTTCATCGTATTTGCTTTGTAAGAGCAGCTCGATTGTCTCGATCGCCAGGTCTTGGGGAATAGAAGTAAAAAGGGATGTAACATCAAAAGATACCATGACCTCATTTGGATGGAGGCTTACCCCTGTAAGTTTCTCCAGGAATTGTGCTGACGATGAGACTGTGGTGTCTGACTCAGCGGTCAGGAACTTGAAACGCCGGAACAGCCACTTAGCCAGTCCGTACATTGGAGTGCCTTTGAGCGACACGATAGGTCGGAGAGGAGCGCCGTCTCTGTGCGCCTTAGGGAGGCCGTAGAATCGGGCCAAAGCCGTATCTTGGGGTATTGCCATGCGTCTGTCGGTCGGTGTAATTGCACCTGAGTTCTCCAAGGCCAACAACGTGGCATTAATTTCGCGTGCCAGCGCTTTTACTGAGTTCGTTGCACATGGGACATAGAACTGTCGGTCCTCCAGTAAACCTTTGGCTTTTTGAAGGTAGTCTGTCCTGTCCAGCAAAACCGTGGTCGAGCAATCATCACACCAGCATCCACTGCATCCAGCATCCAACACACGTGATGAAATTGCAGCAATTAACAACGCGAACGTCGGCCATCGCGCCACGTGCAACGATCCCTAATGAAGGGGGGGGGAGGCCGTGAATATTCATAGGTATGCGGTAACATGGCTACTGCATCCTATAAATACTGCAGCCCATATGCATGAACCACCCATATCTGCTTTTGTCTCTGATGATGGAATTGAGCAGGAATCCGAAGCATCAGGCTAATAAAGCTCTTGTCCCGGCGATCTTGTCTTCTTCTTCTTCTTCTTCTTCTTCTTCTTCTTCTTCTTCTTCTTCAAGACTGCTTTCTGGGACTCGTCTCTTCGCGTCTATTAGAAACGAAAGTGCCGACAACAAAGGCGATTTTCGTAGCAGTCTCCCCATGTCGTTACATCCTTATCATGTTTACGGGCCGATCAGTTTCTTCCCAGTGGGCTGACTCAACCTCTGTTAACAGACAGCTCGGCTGGAGATCTGCCTATCCGTTGAATGATACCGCTCTTTTTTCTCAGACTCTGGTGCTCAGTGCCTGTCATTTGTTTAGTTGATTTTAAGGTCATGTGTTCCTTGAAGAGGGTGCTTACGAACGACAATTAAGTGTTATCCTCTGTTTAATTAGTAAGCTAGATGGCGAGGAAATGGACCAAAGCGCTACCACCATATTAAAACCAAGATCTGCGAGAAAAAGAATCTCTGTTTCTAGGCCGTGAAGAAATTGACCCTAGGTTGGAGAAAGTGTCCGTTCTGACTGCGGTCGGCCAACGTGATTTTAACACCTGTGCACCGGTGGAGCTTGAACAGCAAATGTAGTACGAGCACTGGAACCTCTTGAGTTATCACGGCGACGAGGTCTTTAGGAAAACATATCATCCGGTACCATCGTGCATGCACCCTTAGGTAGGAATCCGCACAAGGGGTGACTCCGAGACTAAGGCCGTTGCTGTCCCCCCATCCCGCCCCCCCCCCGTCTTCTCGACGGCCACTCCTTCCAGTAGGAACGCAACGAGCTTGTCCGAACGCGTCGGAGTGCACCGAAAATTGATGTTGCCGTCACGAGAAAAAAAACACCTTCGCGTACTGTTTTGCAGGGCTCCAAGGCCATTTTCGAGGCTAGATGACTGTGTGTGCGTGTGTCTGTTGGAAGTATGATGCTGAGGGACGCAGCGTTTGCGCTATATTTTTTTCATTTGTACTGGGCAAAGGCGGTAGCTCAATTCGCCTTGAAAGCGGTTGCACTTCCCTATGATTCATCATCATTGGTGAGGCGGTCATTAAGCTGACAAGGCAAGGGAACTTTAAAACTTTTAAACCATCCTTCCAGGGCCGTTTCACAAATACCAGTCAATTTTTTATCTTTCATTCAACTCTGTTTGAGAGGATTGCCCAAAATCATATCGTCCACAAGCGCCCCTTCCAGGACCACATTTCATCAAATAAGACTTTAACCGGAAGTTGACAACTGTCCTTATTGCACTGCTTATATTTGGGCTGGGGTTGATTACAGTTTACACAAAGTATGTGCTGTCAGGCAGTCTTAAATCCTACTAAGACACACTATCTCCAATGCCTCCTCAGTAGATTTACACTCGACAGCTAATTCTGCTTTGGATCGCTAACGGTGGAGAACCTTTGTTGCTTTTGTCTGTGCACTGATCACCTATATTCAGTCATTAGTAGACATTTCCCCTTCTGCCTGACCTTGGCGTGAAGAATAATTTTTTTCAAAGAGGCACATCTTAAATCGGAAAACATGGGTGGCGATTTTACGATCAGTTGCACGTTCAGAAGCTGCACTGAGGTAAAACAAAAGAACTAATTAGAAGTGCATGGGGGAGGGATTCATCGTATTGACAGCAAAGGTACTAGCTAAAAGCCCAGACACGTGTGTTTCGCGATAGTGCGTCGCTGCATGACGCGACTGTGAGGGATTCGGTTCATAAGTTCTCGCCACTCCCCCGCTCCAAAGATAATCTTTGCAGGTAGATGGAAAACAGTCCTCGTTTACCCAGCGAAACCACTTTCCCCACATTCGGTTAGTCAAGGTATAATTTGCGGTTGTTCCTTCCTCTAAATGCAGCGATTTTCTAGAAGCCCTGCAAATCCGAAGCGCTTTATCAACCAAAACTGTTATAAGACGGTCCAGAATTTCAAAACAGCGACATTCGGAGACCACTTCGACTTAACACACGCCATCATAAAGCCCATTTAATAAAATAGCATTCAGTCTGGTCTCATTTGGGCGAAAAAGTTTTAGTGAGAAACCTGCATCAGAGTTTAAATATTCGGACTGAGGATAGAATAGAGGGTCAAGCCAAAGTTACGAGTGTGGAGCAGCAACACGTGCAATGTACAAACAGTCTGTATATTTAAAGTTCATTTCATGACATTTTCAAATAGTTGGAACGTTTGCATTGGTTGTAAAACCAATGGCGCATGACACCTTAGTTCAGTTTTTAGCACACGACTAAGTGGCAAATGCTAGCAGATCAAAAGGAGTCGGCGCAATATCTCTTTGCTTTACTTACGCTGTTTTTTTCAAAAAAGTTCTAAGCAAATTCCTACCACTTGAAAACTATAACGTAGTTTGTATCTCTCACCCAACGTATGAATTAAAATAAATATATTGCGTTTGTAAGTTCGGAGCTAACTAACCAATTTTCTGGCATCTGGAAAGGCTAAACGTACGTCCTCTTTTTCCAAGGTGCAAGTGCGACTTTCCAATGGTCTTAACGATTTGCACTTAGAATAATTGCTTTCTTTTAGAGTAAGTCTAGAAATAGGCACAAAGTTCTTAGCTAGAGACTCAGCAAAAATTTTAGGCAAGGTTAAATTACTTTCTGCAGTTGCTTAAAAAATTTACTAATTGTTAGACACTAGAAAGCGGTGCTCGTTTTCCGAAGTGTCATTGCTTTTGTCATTCGTTCGCATTGCCGTTACAAAATGGGGTTAGATGATACTTGGTAGCCCTCCTGACACCGCAAACTCCCAGCTGCCTGTCAATCGGGACCGGTGGTAATAGGGGTCATACGGGTGGGACAATTGAGTGGACGGGTAAATGGCGATTGTAGTACATGCTAGGAATTGATGCTCCAGGTAAAGTGGAAGTCTAATTTAGATAAGGTGAAAAATACAAGGAAGGTATGGAAATGAGCAAGGAGACTTTGAACGGTGTGCGGAATAATTGCATCCTAGCCTCAGATTGGAAAGAAAAGCAAGTGATGGCAAACAACCAATGGGAAGAAGGCGACTGGTCCGAAGGTCATTCCGCAGTGTGTGCGATAGAACTCCATCCAACATAATGGACAGACGAACACGAGACTCAAGCAGCGGCACGCGGGACGCCACAACGTAAGCCGGGTAAGACTTTTATGCGAAAAATTGGTTGGGCGGAAGAGAAAATCCGCAAATAATGAGGCAGTCGAAAGCTACCTCTGCTAATGAAAGTTGATAAAGGGTAAGCCTCATTGTCATCGTTACCGGTGCCAATCCGCCCAAGATAGTACCTCTACAATGAATGAGGCAGTCAAAAGCTACCTCTTCTTATGAAAGTTGATGTAGGGAAAGCCTCATTGTCATCGTTACCGGTGCCAATCCGCCCAGGATAATACCTCCACAATGAATCTGGTAAAGGTAATACAGCGTAAATTTAGAAGCATAATAAGAACCTAATCATAGCTACGGAAATCAAGCCAGTAGGTACAATTGTGGATTCTGTGGGCACGGCAGCCCACTACCTCTTCTAATGAAAGTTAATATAGGGTAAGCCTCATTGTCATTGTTACCGGTGCAAATCTGCCAAGGATAGCACCTCTAAAATGAATCTGATACAGGTAATACAGCGTGCGCGTGAATTAAGAAGCATAATGAGAACGCAATCACAGCTACTGAAATCGAGCCAGTAGGTACCATTGGAGAGTCCGTGGGCACGGCTACCAACTATCATCTTACCCAAAATGGCATAAAAATAGGTATTCTTTGATGGATCGTCCCTGATTTCCTGTATTACCTTCGCTTACACAATACATCCAACTGTTTTTTGGATGCACTAAAATAATGTAAATACTTAGGTCACTACTTTTGACTGTGTCGCTTATTCCGTCTGCATATTTGGCCAATTCGCGGCGAACAAGCCTGATTTTTCTGATTCTTTACCAATGCTTTTTTCCGGTGAACAAGTTCTGGATCAACCTGCAGACCTAAAGATTACGAGGTAGTAGCCTTACTGTTTGAGTAAATTCGGTTTTTTCTGCTGCAATAATATCGCCTCTAGAAGAGTCAATGTTTTCTGTTAAGAGACCGAACCGAGCCGCTCCAGTTTAATCCGGTCTGTGCATCGTACACCGACTCATCAAACTCGAGCGTAGTGGGAGTATGTATGGCTCAGCCAGGACGTAGCATTAAGCCTGTTCGTTAATCAAAACTGAAGTCATGTTGACTATCAGGACTTGCTGGATGTATCCGCTTGGAGGGTTGTCATCCGAGAAAATAACCCCGTACTCCTTCTGACCGAAGGTCGGATTGCAATGATTCCTTCTAAGTGTTGCCGTTCTGCCGGCCGTTACCCGTAAGAAATTCAGTTGCCTTTTAAGCCTGTAGGGTCCAACATCTGTGTGATGTGTGTACTCGAAGGGTTGAGCACTTCGGCCAGCAGGGGGAGGGATATGTGTACTCCCGTGAATAGCCTTCCTAAAAGTGCCTTTTGTTATATATTAAAATGACCACACTAAGCAAATATGACTTCCCTTTTCCGTATATTTGAGGAAGCAAAATTTCCTCCCCTAAAATGCGCCAACTACCACCATTCCCATAGGGTGGGGTATATATTCGTTTTTGGGCCTTCGACCACTGAACCGCCTGTTCCGCTCCAGTTGTCTTGATATTGTCTGGCTTTTGATAAATAGCGTGCGTAGGCAGAGCACGGTGGATGCTGCGTATGTCACGCATATGACCTAGAAACAAAGAGTCCCCATCCGCAACGATCGACCACCCACCGCGTAATTTTGCCCTGCTCTAAACGTACGCATTAGCAGCCCGGGCAGACGCCTAATTTGCGGGACACAATCAGGGGAGTTTCTGTCAGATCATTCCTCAAAAGCAATAAAAAGAGATGCAACCAATGCCATTTACCTGATGTTTACAGTAAAGGTAGGAAGCATATCGTTACGGTGCACCTTACCGACAGCTAGAAATCCTCAAAAATTTAGCCAGATACAATAGGTTACTGTATTTAATTACAATATCTATAAATCTAAAACAAACATTCAAGGAATTTATTACGTCATGGTCTATCGATATTCACTCAAAAATCTTTTCAATTTTATAAATGTATTTTAATTTGTCACAAGCACCTGCAAAGGTGTCCCGTG
>CACRXP010000616.1:109301-132836 GCA_902702965.1 Spirometra erinaceieuropaei | reverse complement strand
AAGCCAGAAATGGCCATTCCAGCCTTCCTTGTCTTTGTCGGTAGTAACAGCCCGACATTCGTAAGCGACGACGTCCACTGCCTGTCCCACGGAGTGGTCGAAGGACAATGACCTATAGAGACATATTATCGCAGAGTTTATCGAACTCTCTTCCCTTACCAACCCGACTCCAATGGGAAGACAAGGCAGAGACGAGCGGTGGCTCGGACACAGTGGCTGATGAACTCAAACAGCCCGTCTACGCGTGTTCTACACACAATCTGTCCCGCTACGTGTGCCACGCTTCTGTAAGGATGGCTCAGAGCTTATTGCTGAGAGCGTCAATAAAACTACGCTAAGAGGGGGCCATTGCAGCCCGACTAGGTTGCGAGAAGCGTGTCCTCCCACTAATTGGCAAACTTCCCAGCCACTACTCCTAGTGCGTTGTGATAGTTGTTAGTGGCTCATATCTCTTATAGGGAGGAGTGCACTGTGAGAATGAGTTTGCCGCGTCAGTCTCATGCACTCTCTCGACTGTGAGGGCCTGCCAGCCAGTTATTGATGGGATTGGGCACGGTGGCCGGTGCGGCGTGATGGCCTTCGTCTAGGGCATGCCACACGCATGTACGGCGGTAGATATGGACTCGCGCGGGTCACGGGCATCACTTGTTGTCCATCGCAACTTCATCCCCTGACCTGTCCCACCTGCCCGATCGTTCCCTGTCGAAGAACACCAACGGCGTCAACACCCACCAAAGCCCAGCCTGTCCCACCGTCAGCGCGTATTTGGGCCGGGGGGGGGTTCTGTAGGACACCTGCGCAAACACCATAACACCCACAAACACCCAAAATTCAATCTAATGAAGACATCAATTGCCAAATACAATGGACAAGTTACCGGGTCTGGGTGCGAAGCAAAGGCCGCGCCATGCAAACCTCTTTATCTGCCATTTTTCACTAATAGTGTGTTGAACCCCTGCTCATGTGAAAGATACTTGAAGAAATTCGCAGGTACAGAATAGTTAATACACATATAAAAATATAATGTTGAAAATACATAACATAGAGCTCTTTTCTCTGGAAGGAGGTGTGGGCAGATTGTGACTGTGAAATCTGGACACAGTTATAAATATCTAAATGGATGGGTTTTCAGTCGACAGAGACAGGCTCGCGAACAGCAGTATGAGATTATGGTCGGTCCTGCCGTGTCAACCACACGTTCAAGGCAGGAGGGTGTGAACTTGCGTAGGAAGCGCATTGGCAGGAAACCACAGAGCCGTCCACACACACGGCAGTTCCTGAGAATGGCTAAACGAAGAGCCAGTGCCAGTGGGAGTTGTTGAAGAAGCGGCAACCTAAGGGGTCAGAAAAGCGTAGCATTGACGGGATGGAACAGGCCCTCTCTAAGTACACATTCTCGAAGTTATTATTAGCCTGTTAACATTTGCTAAACGTGAAGTAAATGTCAAGTTCTAGTTACTAGGATGGCAGGCAAGAATAGTTTTCTAAGTTATAAAACTGAATCATTGGGCGAATATAATACTGTAGAGGGAACAGCGCTAGAGGTAGACGTCATGTCTGAGGTATCCATGCGTTCTAGATCTTCGTAGTAGATCACAGTAGGCAGAATGATATTACCGACAAAGACATGGGAGACTGGAATGGCCATTTCTGGCTTATTAGCCGTCGTCAGCCTGTCATACCCAACCCTGAAGTGTAAAACGCCCGAGGCTCGAACTCGCGACCTATTAGTTAGAAGTCCACGCCTCTAACCACTGGGCCACGAGCCCGTTGCCCTGTCGGTTTTCGATCGGAAATATACAATGGTAGCTTGGTCCCATACATCTTGGGTTAACTGACACAGTACTTAGACTTGCGGTTGGTACGGCCGTGACCGCGACTGACATAGCCGACCTTGGTGATGCCGAGAACTGGACCTATCAGCGGACCTATATCAGCGGATCCAAAGTGATCGGCCGAACATCTTCTCCAGCGCCCCAGACCGAATACAGAAGGTTCAACAACCACCTCAAGGCCCCGACAAACTGTGGCGAACCAGCTCTTGACTTAAACACCCTCTTCGACGCCTCCAGGCCAGTAGTGGTACCGAAACAATAACAGCAGCACTGAGCCCATAGGATGATGAAAAACGTGATCAAACAACCTCAGTCGTCTTTCTCGGATTGTTTAAAGTGCCAGCAGGATATTGTCAAAGGGAGTGTGGGTTGCTTCATTCGAAATAAAGTAAATGTATGTTACTCTAAGGAGGTCTCTCGGGCAACGGTGATAAAACGCCCCCTGTTCTCATCCATCTCCCACTTGACAGTTCGACCGTTGTAACCGACGATGTCCACCGTGCGCTCCACAGCAGGGTGAGAGCAGGCACGGTTAATTACGCGTTAATTAGTTTATAGTGATAGTAGACTTGCGCAGCCTCTGCTGCACTCCCTCCTCCTCCACCACCTGAGCCCGGCGTCAAGACACAGTCAAAAACACCGGGAGCGGGAGAGGATGCCGGTGGCTGACACGAACGGACCCGCGCCTAGAGGTACCACCACGCCCCCTGGTTCACAATAAACACTTGACCGGGATTTTAACCAGCAATAACAATGCGGCGGTCAGAAGTCGGCATACATTCAGAATAATGCTACGGGGTAATTTGCACTAAAACCTCGCGTAATTGATCTCCCCTGTTGACAACGACGTCGAAAACTTTTTGTGAATACCGCTCGAGTCGAGTCGATTCGCATGGCTGACTTCCAGTTTAGTATTTTCTTCCTTGAGTTCGCACAGGTGGTTAGGGCGTCGGCTGCGCTCAAACTTTGCCGTTGCTGTTGTGGGTTCGAAGCCCACAGACAAATTATTTAAATTTATAAAAAAAACGCCCATTCAGTTTAAGTAAAAAAAGCACCGTGGCTTGGCAGTAATCCTTTCTTGTTGCAGACAGAACGTGCTGTCACGCTGTCTTTCTCTAACTTTCATTATCAAAGTAGGGTTTAAAGATTCGTCTGAAATTAATGAGAGCAAAGGGGGTTAAGTCATTTTTACAAAATCTAACTGAATTTTAACAAACATTGAAAACTAATGGAAAGCTATGCACTACGGAGGTATGGATTTTTTCAGGCTGGATGGACTTCGTTTTGGTATTTTCTGCATAGACCTCGCTTCCAATTTGAAGTTTAAGAGGAACCATCGTGGTTTCGTAGTGATACCTACTTACAGGTTCACTATATGCCGTCCTTCTCCGACTTCTCTATCGAAAAGGTCTTTAAAATGTCGTCGAAAATGGATGAAAATAAGGGATAGTAAGTCGTCATAATAGGACTTTTAAGGTACGAACTGAGTACAATCACGTCTCTACGCGTGTTAAACTAGCGTGGGAATGGGTTGTTTGAAATTATTTTGAGCATACTACAAGCACAGGTACTGGCTACAGGCGTCCAGTTTCCACGGCTGGATGACGCAACCGCGGTTTTCTGCGAACGTTAAAACAATCTACCTGATTATCCAACTGTGAACAAGCCGGAGATCTCAGTGAGATTGGAAGCCATGTCACGCAGTCATGACAAGCAAGCTATAAATAACCACGCCCACTTTCTTTGTCTTTTAGATTATTCGGTTTAACGTTATCGGTGAAAATGAAAATTTAAGGCGCTTGTGTGTCAGTTTCTAAAATCTTCTCACTTTCAGCAGCGGAGGTTTGCCATAAGCCAACACACATGCAACCCCAGCTCTCAAAATACTCTGATCATCATTTCAAGTGTCCGAGGACGGTAAAGTGCAGACAGCAACCAACCTGACTGCCGAGTGGCATTAACACGAGTAAATGGTGGAATAAGGGGAGACAAGTCTGTAAACAAACAGTTTTTTAGGCAGAAGCGGGCCTCTGAGATGAACGTACGGCTTATGGAAGTGTCTGATAAACGCATCCGAAGCCAAGTGAAGCAAGCTGTCAGGGGATTGGGGAAATTGCAAGGTGTCCAGGTCCAGAGTCGGGGGATGCCAGGGGTTTCCGTCGAGCACCACTCTCATAAGGCGACGAAGGCGCGAAAAGGCGTGGGGCAGGCAAGAGAGTTGGTTGCGGCTCAATTCCAGATTCACAACACCAGTGTGTCGGTGCAGGTTTGCGGCAGGCAAGCCTCGAAGTTTGTTGTCTGAAAAGGGAAACCAACTAATCCAAAATCTTTACCACCGTCCCCCTCAGTTCCCTCATCAACTTCGAAGTCTGACTAGTAGACCTGTTTTTGCAGAACTTCGGCTGACTACGAAATGGTCATCGCCGTAAAGGTGGCACGACATGGCAAGTTTTACGCGCGACCAAATAAGGCCTCGATCATCGTCCAGTACAAACAGGGAACCTTAAACTGACGTGCCTAAGTGGTAAATAGAAAAGTCCTTCTTTGAATTCATATACTATAGGGAAACTATGCATCTATGAAACCCTAATACATCTCAGCTGCCTGAATCTAACACGACGAGCTAAAAAGCCCGGCCTGGAGGGCGGCCAACTGACGAGGTGACCCGGTTCCTCTCAGGAATACGGGTCACGTTTAATGACTCCTTAATGTGGTCTCTGTGGTACTCTAACGCACTTGAGACTCGCGCTCCTCTCGTGAAAACCTGGCACCTTCTGTGGGAACCAATTCGCGTGAGCCATCGGAGCCAGATGGGTGGGTGGGGAGAGGGTGCGGTAGATGCTGCGCAAGTCCGCTTCACTAGGAACTATTTCGTGAGCAGGTCACCGGTCCAGAGCCAACGCCCTGGGGCACACGGTAGAAGTCATTGTCCGCGATGGCCGAACTGCGGCTTGGTTGGCTCCCTCAACGGGCTGCGCTGTAGACGTTAATCAGGCTGTGCAGTCTGCTCGAGCCCTTAACTACTGTCATGCATGGCGGCACGTCCAGAGATAGGTCTTCACACCGTCTCAGCCACTGGGTCTAATACCCGCATCAGCTGGTTTATAGGTTCAGACAATCCCCCTGGTGAATTGGAGGGAGTGAGGCCAATATCGAGGCGTTCATCCCCACGACACGTCAACACATTCCTCACTATAACAGATATTACGTACTTGAATTCATCATGACGCGCTAAAAGTCGTGACTTGGAAAGTTGCTAACTGGCACGATAATTCAGTCCTTCCAGGGCTGAGAATCAGGTCGAGAGGACTCCTTCTTATTGTGGCCCTGATGACACTGGCTTGAGATCGGAACCGCATTTACGGTAGCCTGATACATCCGGATCGGGACCAAACCGCGTGTGGCAGGCGCAGACAGGTTGTTCAACTTTTTCAGCTACTGCGACCGAGTGCGCCGTCTTGTGCCCACTCTGTGGACGGTAGACATCGTGATTCGCGACGGTAAGCGTGTCGCTCGCGCGTAGAGTAAGTACGGCCTATGTTGTTCTAGTGAAACTTCGTATAAGCACATATGGCCGAATAGAGACATGCGGTGGACGATTTTGCAAGTAAAGTGTGGGCTGGAAGGGTCTGAATAATGCGTGATGGCCGCAGTTCCAGGCATGAGTTTTTCGGTCCTGCTGCCTGCGAAAAACCATGCCGAGGAGTGATTGGAAAGCTGAAGAAAAGTCGTATAACGAAAAGTAGAGCAAATGCGATTCTCAGATGGTATGACCAAAGAAGAAGACGCGTTCACCGGGAGAGGTTAACTGGAAGTCAGACGTTTCGAGTAGCTATTTGCCTACCTCTCTTCAGAGACTACAAAGTCATGCGCACAGCTCTCATTATACGGCGCACCTTGCTCGATGCCTGTGTAGCTGCATCTGACTCGCGTTTCACCGTAACCTGTGCCGCCCCTGCCCTCGTTGACCACCATCCTCTCATTCGGTTCGATCGTGACGGCCGTCACTTTGTGAAGGAAATTTTCTACTGAGTGCACTGTTGTTTGTGAGCCCGCGGTTACAAACCTTAGCTTCTGGAATAGCCAATTTGCAAGCCCGTATGTGGGTGTGGGATTTTGGCATAACATAATTGGCAATACATCTGTGAAGGAAATTGAGCTGTGCATAGGTCTAGACCTGTCGGAGAACAGTTTATCCCAACGACGAGCCGGTTAAAGTATTTCGCCTTCGTAATTCACCTCAATGGTATTGAAAATGCTAGCCCCAGGCGGCATATGAAAAGGAGAAGAGGCGTTCACCAGGAGAAGTTTATTAGGGGTCAGACGTTTCGAGCAGTTATTTTGTCTACCCATCTTCAGAGACTGGAAAGTCATGCGCACAGCTCTCATTATATGGCACACCTCGTTTGATGCGTAGGTTGTCAATGCTGCCTGTGTGGCTGCATCTGAATCGCATTTCACTGTGTCGCCCCCACCTGCGTTGACCGTAGAGATAATTGACGCCTCCGATTGTTCCGCTCCGTGACTGTCCCCCATCAAGAAGGCTCGTAAAACCAAATAAGGAGGGAGGTAAATTAGTGTAACGGTTGACAGAGCAGTCAGTGAACATCCAGGCTTCTTGCATCTGACTAGCTGTGTGATCATTGTCTCGGCCCACGATCTCAACGGCATGAAAGTTAGGAATGTGCCCCACTTGCGCAGCATGGGTTGCTACCTTCGACTACCGGGTCAAACCTCCTCATGGCCAACTGGCGCTCATGCATTCACGTTTGCAGCCGTAGACCAGTTTCCCCAACGCAGTTGCCCGTCCCGCAGCTGCACTGAAGTCGGTAGATAACAGCCGACATCTGCTCAGAGAGAGGGTTTTGGCCACGCCAGTTGCTGGCAAAATATTGAGTTAGGCCTGTGAGCAACTCCTATTCCGCGTGAGGCAATGGATCTAACCACGGCTTCGGAGACCCCCTTCATATCTGGAATGCTCCGCAATGATTTCGGCTGACCGTACTCCTCATTCCGCCCGTCTATTGTATTCGGCTTCGTTCAGTGAATGCTCACGGATAGCCGTTGGCTCTGAGGAGTTCTCGGAGGAGCTTCATATCGCCCAGTTTGGCGGCTGGTGTGCTGCAATGGGTTTCCACTCGCCGGTAGTAACGTGTACACACAGCTTCGTTTGTGTTGCAGTGACTGACTGCTATTGTGACCGTGCATTTGCAGCGTGTTTGTTGGTTCTCTGTAGACCGGCATCGTCAGTTTACTGTCCGGTCGGCGGCAGGCAAGAACATTCAAGAACAAAAGTCCATCCCCCACTTCTTATTCTTCTTGCATCACGAATTGTAGATCTGAGTTGATCGAGTTCAGTTGTTCGTTGTAGTTAATTTTATCCCGGTCGATTATGAAGAGGGTGTTATCAACGTGGCGCGCTCGGAACTTGGACGATGAGAAAGATGGCCAGTCCACAGCTCAGGATACCCATAGAACTCATGGGACACTGTCTGAAGGCATTGTTTGCCTTCAAAGGATCATATTAAGGGCAACTCCAATATGTTCACCAGTCGCTTGGCTCATTGTCAAGGCAGATCTGCAAAAACCCGAGAGGCGACTGTTCGAGGACTACAAACCCAAGTCGACGGCTTCAAATGCGAGTGCCCGAGCACCGGCTGGCCGTGTGGTTTGATCGGTAGTCGGAGGTAACTAGTCATGCTGCGCAAGGCAGACACATTCCCAACTTTGACGCCGCTGAGATCGTGGACCGAGGCAATAATCACACGGCAATTCGGATTAAAGAAGCCTCGATGCCTACTGAATGCTCTGTCGACCGTCACACTAGTTTGCCTCCCATTATTTGGTTTTACGAGCCTTCTTGATGGGGGACAGTCACGGAGCGGAACGATGGAGGCGTCAATTATCTCTACGGTCAACGCGGACGGCTTACGCATCAAACAAGGTGTGCCATATAATGAGAGCTGTGCGCATGACTTTCCAGTCTCCGAAGATGGGTAGACAAAATAGCTGCTCGAAACGTCTGACCCCTAATAAACTTCTCTTGGTGAACGCCTCTTCTCCTTTTGATATGCCACCTGAGGCCTGCATCTTCAATACTCTCAATCCAGTGCTGTGCCCACATCATTTGCGGTTTCTCTGTGTCCTGGGGTGTGCCTATTGTGCTTGGAATTAAGGTATTTTGAAAAAGGCGAACTGGAACGAAACTTTATGCTACGGTAAGAACAGGTGAAATGACGTGCCTAAGCGAACGTCAACTTCGTATTCCTGTTTTCTTTTATACTAACTGTTTATTAGTAACCAGGCTTTATCCAAATAATTTTCTTTTAGCATTCTTACTCGTCGATTTCTGCTCTTTGTTCATTGTTCCTTGTTTTCGTTCACTTTTAAACCGACCATCACGTGTTGGTGCCATTCGCGAGACTGCTCATCCAGTCATATCGAATGCCTGTCCAGCTTTCTACCCCGCCTTGTTAACTCAGTCGTGCTCTGTTAATCTTACTGTTTATTACTAAAGAACCACACGAAACTTCCGAGTTATTCAGACTGCCTTCTGACGAAGCCTTTAACCTCGGATGCGTCTATTTCGGTAAATAAACTGACATTGCATCAATAAAATCCATATAATATTAAAGTGATGGTGGTGCTTTGTTGTGTAGGAATGGTTTTGCCTACTGTCCTTCCCGTGCATTCCCAGATACCCCATAAGATCGATCCATGTCTTGTACGATCATTAGCAGTGAAAACACACTGCTGAAGAGCTACCAATGGTGGTGCTTATCCGCGGTACCGAAGTCCTGTCTGGTTGTCGCTTCGCCTTAGCGTCCTTTTGACTGGGACCAGTGTAAACTATTATTTAGACCTCAATGGACGAAGCATTCGCTGGTTTACCCTACACAAGTCCTAGCTATTGGTATAAGTTACCGTAGTTCGAGTAATCGAACAGTAACAGCAAAATGACCGGAAATTATCAATTTAGGGTCGATTTGCGCCAAACGGCCATTTACGGGCCAGGGACATGGATAGACTGCATCAGCAGACTAACCTTAGCGATGTGGAGGAACTCCTCCTTACTTCAGCAGACTGGGTTCTAGACGAAGGTTAACTACTAAAGTGGATAGAATGAAGGGCTTGTTTGCTGGAGGCGGGGAAGAAAAAAATAACCAGTATAATTTAGCCTGGCTCCATCAGGCATGGCGAACGCCAATGTCGTTAGGAAGTTATTTTTTTATTTGCGTTCGAACCATACTATTGTTCTGTCACCTTGTCTTTTTCTCCCCCAAAGACTGACAACTATGTCTTTTCAATAGTGTTTACATGGTCACCAGTGTGAAGTCTGGACGGTTACAAAGATATACTGCTTTAAAAACCAAATTTTTCTGATAGTAAATCAAAGAGACAGGGCTTACTTGATATGTCAAGATTTGTTAGATTCGAGAGGTTCCAAAAGTCTTCTGGAAGCCAGACGATTTGATTGTTTGCAAGGTCGAGATTGCGCAGTGAGCCAGCAAGTGGTGATTTTTCACATATTGAGGGCCACTGTGCAATGAGATTATCACGAAGAAGAAAGGATGTCAGTCCAAGACATTCGACGGTGTTAGGCACTGCAGTCAGACGGTTTCCATTCAATGACAAGAAATTCAAGTGGCACAGCTTCAAAATCCTGTCATCGAAAGTACGCAAAGACAGTCCGGTGGCCTGCAGGTCAACCAAGGTCTTCTCGAAGGGCTTCCCTAGGGGATAGTCTGCGCGTTCGGTAATGACCATTTTCCTGCAAGACGTTGGGGCTCGCTGGAAGGATGAACAAGATTATGCGAGTTACCAGTGAGGCGGGGTTATTCAAAGAACGTAGAATCCTATCGGGGACACCGTTGCCCTGGCTAATTCGTTTCAGGAGGGCTGCGAGATTTCCTGCGGCAGCGCAACTAAGCTGGCAAGTTCACGAGTTCAAAAGGGAAATACGGCCTACGTTGGATAGGCACACATCGCGGCGAGGATCGCTGAATCTCACTGTGAGCTTTCCCTCCTCCAGGAATTTGGTGAAGAGTTTGAGTATGTTATGGCCGGTCAGCTAGGAAAAATTAATAATGAATCGGCACATTATTACCTACCTTGAACAACCATTGTGACTTATCGATCTTACCGGTTAGGCAGAGAAAGACTTCATTCGAGCGTTTCAGAAAGGACAACTGAGTCTCCTTAGCGCGCTGTCGAACGGGGCATGCGGCAGTCCAGTCACTGATTTGTGCCTTGCAATTGAGAAGCATGAGGCCAAATGTTTGATGAAGAGAGGCCGGTGCCTGAGGGCAATGAAAATATCAGTCTCTGAGACGGAATCAACACCACTTCCGCACACAATCACGGACCTACAGGGGAGTTTAAAAGAAAGACAATTCAAAGGAGGGATAGGACTACACAGACTGGGTAAGAAAACACAGTAAATAACCAATGATAGAAAGGTATACAAGGTCAGAAAAGGGGCATTTCACTATTACTGAAAAGGCGAAGCGCATCTTGTTCGCTAGAGTGGAGAGACAAAGGGCACAACCGTTCAAAATTGGAAAACAATGTTCGAATGAATCCAATGTATATTGGTCGAATGAAAAGACGTTTATCAAAGTCGATGTGAGGGCACTATTCTGCCTGGCTAAATCAAAGCATGGAGAAGTCTATCTCTAACGTAATTGTGGTTCAGTTGGTCAACAGCGGTCACCAAGCAGACGTCAACCAAGAATTTCAAGTCATCCGTGAAGTGGCTGCGAGTCTCTAAAAATTCCTCCGCCATTGGGTACTGGCGACAGTAGACGCGATGGTCATACAGCTGGCCAACCCAGTTTTGTGTTCGTAGTTGGTGTCAGTTAAAGCGCTAAAGCTTTGCTCGCCCAAGTTAGCCCGTACATGTTCGTGTTCGCATCCGGTCACGTCGCGTTACAGCGACGAAACCTGGGCGTTAATCCCTGGCAGATTCCCTCCCCATGCCCCTAACAGAAGTAACCTGTAATTACCCCTGGTTCTGACATGTCTGGACGTCTTTCAACCTCTTCGCTATGACTGCTTTCATTTGTTATTTTCAATTTTACTGCTCCAGCGCAATTTGCCTGTATTATTGTAAAGGCCTGGCGAGAAATGATCTAAACGTACGTTTGCCTAATTTTACGTCTTAAAATAAATTATTTTCGGGTGCCAGAACGCCTATTCTGGAACTGGAACCACGCCCGCGCCGGTTGACAGAAGTGAGCTAGGTCTCGGCAGATTACAAAGAATGCAAATAGGGGAGACCGATCCGGTAACCTAGATCGACCTACCTACAAACTGAGATAAATACTGACTATCCTCTTCACCATTGTAGTCAAAACAAAAAGAACAGAAGACACGATATATTTTTCGGAGACTGGGTCGTGCGTGGTGGGTGTAGGTGGGTTTAGCTCTGTCAGCCATTGCACCCGAACCCACCTCTGATCGTCGACAGTGTCTTGCCATCGGAACAGGGTGAGTGGGTGAGGAAGGGGAGTGCGGTGGACGCTGCGCAAGTCTGCCTTATCATAAACCAAATCAGGTGCGATTCAGAGGTGCTAAGCCCACCTCGGTAGCCGTCATTGGACGTCGGGCTGAACAAGATGGGGGAGGGAGTATCCCGTGTGTGCGTGTGTTCACACCCAGTTGTCCCTGAACTAATAACGGTCACCCGTTCTAACCCTCAAACAGAAAAATCCTACGGAGAGGACGACATGCAATCCCAGGCTAATTCGGGTCGTCTTCCAGTGGACAAAAGTCATGACGCACAGCGGAATTTGGCAGCCACCTGGGATGTCTAAGCAGCCATATTAAGAGATAGCATTGCTTACCCCCTCGCGAGGGTGGGGGCTACCCTGAAAATGGCTGATAAAAAATGCTGTCGGAAAGCTGACCGTAATTTGTGGGCACAAAAGGTGCGGTCGACGCACTACAACAGACAACAATCCTTGTCCCCACCTCCGTAACAATGCTCACTCTGGCAGCCCGGAATGTTCATTCTCCTTCGAACAATCCGGCCGGAAAGGACGGCCCAGCTCGCTCGCGAACGTACCCATTATGAAATGAACACTGCGGATCTCGCTGAGGTCCGCTTCTCTGAGCAGGGCCAACTGGAGAAGATAGGCACCGGGCGTCCAACGGCAGAGAGATACGCTGGAGTCGTTCTCGCCTCGCTGGGCCGAGGAGATTTAGGAATATGCCGACCGTGGTGAGATAAAGAATTTCTTCGCGAGCATTAAAGCAGTTTACGGTTCTCGACTCAAAGAGACTGCGCCACTGCCGAGGCCGGATGGAGAAACCATACTTACGGGAAAGTCACAGATTCTGGAGCGCTGGATCACGCACTTCCCAGGAGCCCTTAACCAATCAGCCACAATCAGCGAAGATGCTGTCAAACGATTTCACCGAATGGACAGGATCGACGACCTCGGTCGTCTGCATTAAGTCTTAAGACGATCAGGGCAATTTAACAAATGTCTAATAGAAAAGCACCGGGAACAGACATAATCCCAGCCGAAGTCAACAATTACGACGGCCGGCTGCTCAAGGAAACGCTAACCTCACTGTTCCGAAAGATGTGGCGTCAATGACACATGTCCTAATACTTCAAGGATGCCACAATCGTGAGCGTACACAAACACAGGGGGAAGAGGCAACACTGTGATAACCACAGAGGCATCCCGCTTCTTAACATGGCAGGCAAAATCCTCGCCCATGTCCTACTCGATTGCTTAAACACGCAACTGGAGGAAGGCTTTCAGGAAAAAACGCAGCAAGAATTCTGAAAACACCGCGGAACCACAGAAGTCGTCGCCGCGGACTGTCCACCACGGGAAACGTGAACCGATCCCTACGTCATATTCGTCGATCTGGTGAATCGCAGTGAACTCTGGAAGATCATACTGGAATTCGCATATTCTGAGCGACATACTAAAATGTTAAGACAATTTCGCGACGGGATGATGGTTCGTACCACAGACAATGGGAACTTTCCGAATGATTGGCGGTAACCAGTAGGATAAAGCAGGGTTGTGTACTGGCTCCCACCCTGTTCAGTCTGATCTTCCCCCCTATGCTGATGGATGCCTACCGTAAGGAGCAGTCGAGAATCAACACCGACTACCAAACCGGCGGAAAACTTCTCAATGGCAGTCATGAGTAAACGCTTTCGAAAGCATCCAAAGCTAGAGTCAACGACCTATTGTTCAGCAATGACTGCGCTAAATTGTGCAACGAAAGAGGACAAACAGCAGATAGTGAACCTCGTTGTCTTTAGCGGCTCCAACTTCGGCCCGACCATCAGCGCGGAGAAGTGGTCATGCACTAGCCCGAGTCAAATTCTGACTACAACGAACCCCGTATCAATTTCAGTAGAACTCGCCTTACGCGAGTGGTCAAATCCGTGTGCCTTTGGATTATGATTTCACATAATATCAAGATCGACAACGAAATCGCTAGCCGGATCTCCAAAGTCAACCAATTCTTAGGCCAGCAAAATCACCCCGTCCGGAACAGTCGTGGCATCATACTCATCATAAAATTAGGATGTACAAGGCTGTTGGCCTGACGGCGCTTTTGTACGGGACGGAGACGTGTACTGTTTTTGAAGGTCAAACAAAAAGACAACCATTCTCACTTCAATTGCCTCCGAAGAAGACTAAGGGTGAAATGACAGGAACGGATCCCAGACAGTGAATCGGCATCCTCAGTGGTCAAGCCATGCATATGCAGATGCAACTGCGATGGAACGGCCACATCATGAGGATGGACTATGAGTGCCTGCACAAGCGACTTTTCTACATTGGCGTAACGGCGGATGGTAGCAGACAAGGAGGACCAAAACGTCGCTACGGGAACACTCGGATGACCTCGTTCGAGTATCTGCACACAAGTCGGAACTCCTGAGGACCTTTTTCAACTTCGGCTTGCATGTCAGAGTGTCGCAAAGACTGGAATAACTGAATAGCCACCTCCAAAACGAAAAGAACGGTCTGCAAGTGTTGTAGGCCAACAATGCAAGCCCCTGACCTCCGGAAATGGTGTTCACACTGTCAACGGACGTTCCGGGCACGAATCTGCATTGTTGGGCACCTGCGGACTCAGTGCAATGGCAACACGGCCACTACACAAACACTACCGTCACTACCAGGATCACGATTAAGAACACTCCTACCATCAGCAATGTGGACTCAGATACAACCTGTTCCCATTGCGACGCACATTTGAATCATGCATCAACCTAGTCGGTTACTCGAAAATCCATTGCACTCAGACCGATGAACCAGAACCTGAAGCCGCAACATCCCTCATGCGCGCCTCTTTTGTCGAAGCTACCCCCAAACATTAAATCGCCGCATGAGACTCGCCAGCTATGCGGGTATACACGACAGCAGAATTCGCCACAATGCCACCACAAACAACCCATACCCGAGAACTCTTCCACGACTATCAACACTATTACTAACAGCGTCGCCACCAGCTCAGTAATCACAGTGACATCCTGTGTGTGGCACGTGCAGTCGGGCCGTTTTAAGCTCTGTTCGCCGCCTCTCCCAATCTCAGCATCAGCTGGCTGACTGGCTCGAACAACGACTGATGCACGGGAAAAGGAAAAGAGCATTTTCGTCCCTACAAACGATCTGGTGTGCTTGAATATATCGCGGTGTGCCAAAAGCCGTGGCATGGAAGGCTGTCAACTGATGGGATAACTCGGACTTCCTCTCAGAACGAAGATTGGGGCTGCAGTTGCTTCTTTTTAATACATCCCTTATGGCACTCCCACTCAGATGGGATTCGAGCCGTCCCCCCCCTCTTCTTGTTGTGTAAATTTCTGGTCCTTTGTGTGTAGATCAGAGTGTAGTGGCACGCTTAGGTGAGGATTTACTCCGCGCCAGCCAACTGCCTCCGATCCCGCCTCCGGTCTCCTTTACTCTGCCTTGACACTCAGCGGCAGACGCAGCGCAAGTCTGCTATCACTATAAACTAGTTCACGAGCAAGTCACCGGCCCTGCGTCTACTCTACTGTGCGGCACACAGCGGACGTAGGCGGTAACCACGGTTGAACTGTCACACTAAAATCACACATCAGCCTTGTTAGTAACTTGCACTAAGGCCAGAAAAACAGTGCCAGGATCCCTACAGACACCTGTCTCTCCCGTCTAACCTGCCTACGCCATCCCAAGACGTTTGGTCACTGCATGAGTCTGAGTCTAGTACATGCCCTGGGGACCAAACCGTGTGTGGCACACGTGGATGGACTGTCCAGGTTTAATAGCCAATGTGTCCGCGCCCGCCTCCGGCCGCCTTGGCATTGTCTAATTATCAGACGAAGGTGGATGAGGGAGGAGAGTGCGGTAGATGCAATGCAAGTCCGCCTCACTATAAAAAAAAAAGGTTCGCGCGTAGGCCACCGGTGTTGCACTCGCTCCGTGGGGCGCGCACATGATTTTCCTTATGAGCCAGAGCTTCGCATTCCCACCTAAACAACAAAGACGAGCCTTCCTGGCTGTAAGTGCAGCGACCCACTTCTTCCCAACCATGATGGTTGGAGCCGTGTTCATGTAGGCAGCTGACAGCTCACCCGATATTCGCTTTTGTAGTCAAAAGTTCTCGCTTAGAGATGGAAGGACGCAGGGGAGGTTGCTTGCGTTGATGGACAAAAGAGGAAGGAAATGGAACGTGATCGCGCCTACTAGCCCGGCTACTAGTTACGCAACGGTCGATGGTTGAACGTCTCAAAGAACGCCATGAGAAAAATGCAGCTCTGGTAGATGCGGAGCGGCCGGATTTATTTTAAAAACACACTGAACAAATAAAAAGTGAAAGAAGCACTCCCAGAGTATCCTCGCCATACAGCGATTCATTTCTTCATCATATGACCCCTGTTTGCAGATGCTGTGGAACTCCCTAGTAGCCTCCCCCAATAGCATGTCGATAATGATGTCATATGCTTGTATAGCCGCTTGACGAGATATGCGTCCATATCGTTTTCATTGCTCAGCCGCCCTTTTGCACTCCCCTTTGATAGGCTGGCGAAATTGTCGCGCTGAGTGTGCGTCACGCGAGGGGCGCCATTACGATTTACTCCGCCGCGGCGTGCGCGGGCGTGACTCTGTTGGCCTAAATTTATAGCTGCCCACTTCATTTCTTTTGTTATTTAAAGATCTGGTTAATTTTTATCATTTTAACTAACGTTATGTTAAGGCAGACATCTCGGCAGACGGCAAGAAAACATTGTGCAGATACCCTAACTGTCGCGGCCAAGCGTAACGGTAAGACGACCCCATTCAATCTGACGCTATCTAGCTGCCAAAACAACAAACGCCCGGAGAAATAGGAATGTCCCATGCTCCTTGAATGCGATATACACAAAACTATATTTATAGATAACCTGGCCAGGCGTCAGCTATCGCCCGCCTTGAAAGTTGTGAAACGCATATTCTATGCAGAATTTGACGATGATGTCGCCCTCAAAGGCCGTAAGAATAAGGTTCCCCTATGCAATTCAAAGCTGTACGAACTGATTACAAGTGAGTTACTACATATCTTTCTATAGTTACTCCACACAGAACTGTACATAGGATTGAACAGACGGGAGCATGCGGACCACAACGATTCGGATGCCTTTTTCACTAAACGGCTAGAGCGCTCCCTGGACGAGGCAGGTAAACGGCTACGAAGAAGTCAAGCAATTTCAAAGGCGAATGGTAAGCCCAGTACATACATATCCCACATACATGTAACTTTCAGAATAGGTAGCCGGACCGTCTATTGCAAACCAATACGTGACTGTACCTTGTGAACGCCGATTGTTCCTTTCCCGTATGCTATTTTTGTATGTTACTTTCCTAATTTCCCAAATGTAATTGATAAACAACTCGCAGAAAACCGCTCGCTTGTCTTAACGGTTTGTATGGGTTCGGTTTTGGGTTCAATGGCTTCGGTACTGGCTAATATACGATCAAGCAAGTTACACGTCGACAGGAAACGGTAGTAGAAGTAAAGTAGGGGGCATTATATTCAAAGGAAGGGGTGCACTTTAGATATTTATCTGCCTCGCATAGTAAAATGACCTTTTTTCGCCTACGTCGCTCAATCTCGACATGTCGATATCAGGGGTATATTAACAAAGTGGCCAAAGTCGATATCCAGGCGATATACCTATCTCGGCATGTTGATATCAACGAGATATTGCGTCGATATCGACATGCTATTAGGGTTGAACTGGCTCCACACTAGCAAGTCAAACTTGCACGCATCCTCTATCAGTGTTGACGCAAGACGACGGTGGCGTGGGTCACCCGTAATATGTACCGGTCGCATGATACTTTAAATTTCAGCTTCGGGACAGCGACGGACAGCATCAAATACTGTCTAGACAGTATTAGGCGATGGTTGAAATTATATTGAAGTTAATATAATTTAAAAGCGCTTGCAAAATGTGACTCCGCAATTTAATACACTATTTCAGTCTAGACTGTGTCGGACGAATCCTTGACCAGACTGTGAAACGAAGCAGACTATTTTGTCTTTTCCGTCTCAATTCCAACCCATTCAAATCCAGCTGGCAATTTCCACTACCCGCTTGCCTAGTCCCATCTGTGTTTTTAAACCAGATTCCGTCTTAACTCATCTTCTATTCCGTTACTCATTCCAGAATGCTGCTTGTTAACCCCTTCACAAGCGGCCTTTCTCGCTACCCTCTTAAATAGATTTGTCAAAAATCGATTTGCAACAAGCCGAGGTCAGATATGATAGTTGGTCATCCTCTAACCTCTGAATTCTTTCCTTAAATTACTCGGATTGCTCTCATTCATGAGGAAAAGAGGGGTATAATGAGAGGTGAGGACATACATATACATGTTGTCCAGTGTCATTGTCTCGCTTTCTCTTTTATCTTCATTTCGTCTAACAATGGTTTGGTGTCACCAACTCCGAAACTCACGAGTACAACTTTGATTTTTTTGAAGAACCTCTCTGTTTTTCATACATATCTGTTGACAGAATGTTATTACCGACAAAGACAAGGGAGGCTGGGATGGCCATCTCCGGCTTATTAGCCGTCGTCTGCCAGCCATACTCAACCCGGAAGTGTTGAAAACCTGGGGCTTGATCCCGCGGCCTGTTAGTTAGAATTCCAACGCCTCTAATCATTGGGCCACGTGCTTTTTTCCTGTCGGCTGCGACCGGGGATGCACGATGGTAGAGGGGTTCTCTCACCGATCGTTTTTACGGTATTCATTCGCCCCGTTGTGTCTTACGGATTCTCTCTCGAGTTAATACCTAAGTCCTTGGTGGTGGTGGTGGTGGTGGTGGTGGTGGTGGTGGTGGTGGTGGCGGCGGCGGCAGCGGCAGCGGCAGCGGCAGCGGCAGCGGCAGCGGCAGCGGCGGCTGCGGCGGCGGTGGTGGTGGTACAGTCGGGCATAAGTGTGCCCTGAAATTCCACTGGATGTGGTAGCCTATCAGGTTCTAAACACATATAGCGACATTTCGTTGGAGAAAATCCCGTTAGATATTCTGAACCTCACGCGAATAGAGCAGGCAAATCAGCATGGATTTGCTCCAGACAATGTTGGGTTGTAGATTTGGTGAACGCATATGCGCATTCGATGTCATTAGCATAAATAGATGATTGAGAATGTTTGACTTTCGACAACATATCACAAACATAAGGCAGAAACAAAATATGGCCTAAAACGCCACCTTGTAGGACATCATTTACATCCGGTCTCTCGTTGGAAAATGAAGATAACACTAAAAACGCTTGTTTTCGATTAAACAGATATGAATTGATAAAGTCAAGGGGACTGCGAAGTCCCAGACCTTCTAATTAAGCTAGGAGTCCTTTATGTGGCATATTATCAAAGGCTTTACTAAGATCAGAATAAGTAACGTCCACAGATGACTTATCATTACGAAGGTGAGGAAGTAGATTGCGAAATGACATATGACACGTTTCAAAAGAGTTTATTCTTTTGAAAAGTGTAATATGTCGTGTTAAAAAGCCCTGTTGTGAAGGGTTAATAACTTGACTGGCTATGCAGCATTCAGTAATCTTCATGGTAGTAATTTTTTCGGAGATTTTGGCGAGAGAAGGTGTTTTAGGGACATCTCGATAGTTTTTAACATCAGAACGACAATCAAATTAGAATACTGGAATAATAACATACGTTCTCTAATAATTGGAAAACAAACCCTTCTCGGAAAAACCGAAAAGAGTTTGCTGAGCAGAGGAGGAAGATCTCTTAACTGTTTTATATGAGAGTTCGGGATGTTCTCAGTTCCTGCTGAGTGCAAGTAAGCTAGCTTATCAGCCTCTGAATATTTGCAGGTGCAAAGTTAATGGTGATAAGGGAGGCATCAGACAATGGAGCAATCAAAGGGATTGGTTCAGTCTAAATCGTAAAATGCCTGGCCGCGAATGAATTTAACATTTCTGCTTTTCCGAACTCCTCTGTAATGAAAGTTTCGTTGGAACTAAGCCAAATCGGGCTGAATTAATGGCCCCTAGCTGACAATCTTTGGCCAAACACATGAACAACAGATCTAGAAGGATTCGCACCACTAGTAACTAAAGACTCTCTACGCCTATCTCATTCGAGCACCATTTGAGTAGTTAATTCAAATGTTTCTGCGGTTTCAAAGCGAACCTATAATGAACTTACGGAGGAATCTTTGAGCCGCCTTCGTAGTTCTTTATGTGTGTTTTTAATAAAATGTGGGACAGTGGAGGAAGTGGCACAAGATTTAAACATCTTTAGTGGAACTGCATAGAGAAAACCTCCTGTTATGCACTGCAATTAATCGAAAAAATGGATCAATATTTGGAAAAATACTGTGCCAATCATTAGGGCTTGCAAAGCTATTTACCAATTCCTTGTTATATCAATCGGTGACTAATGAATAAATAAATAGATACTTATTATTCAAGACCCTTGGGCGTCCCGTCATGCCAAGTATGAGTAAATTTTCACATGAATTTTAGAACATGTAGACAAAATCTATGCAACACATAACTCATAGCTATTTAATAAGTGGTCTGTTACAAAGAATGATGAGCGAGCAGTGAAAAGAGTCCTGCTAAATAAACAAAATGATTCTGACTGGATTAACATTACAGGAGAAAAAAACTGTCGCTCATGAAAGGACAAAAAACGTGCAGGACCGCCCTGCATGTAACAGCGTATGACGGATTTCATGAAAGAGCAAGTATGCAGGCCAGACAGGACTGGCCGGCATGCGGTATTGAGTAGAAGGTTCGGAACGGACATAATCATGGCAGAATTCATTTACCGGATGAGGCCATTCACGTCAAAGTGACGAGAAGAGAAGAATTCACACGCAATCGGTCACAGTACGCTCCGAGTCCGGCCGAGGAGGGGACCAGGAATATGCGACCAAGCTTCTGGTACATGGCGAATAAAGAGGGCACCGCCAAGAGCGTCGACAGACCGCTTGGGGTCGAAATAAGAAGATGGCCTAAAAGACCGTAAAAATAAACGATTAGGGGGTGAGGATTCGAAATCGTGGAGGGTTGAGTGCAATTCTGATGTGTCGGATTAGGGCGTGCATGTCAACCTATGCACGCTATTTCTTTGAGATAATTTCTCAGGAAGGATATCGCATGCTGTGAAGGGCACGAGTCATGGACTGAAATACTGAAGTAACAGAATTTCTAATGAGGGATCTTGGAATGCGAAAATGCACATAGAAGACGGAAATGTGAGCGGATACGGAAATTTAGTGGCGGCGTACTAAATTCCCGGTGGCCCTTTCTCGGTGTCATAGAGAAAGTTGTGGGGGGAAGGATGAGGGAAATAAAAGTTTAATCGAATCAGCATTCAGACAAAGGCGTAACCTCCTCTTAAAAGTGTGTAGATTATCTTAAAGTCTTGGATTTGTTGGAATGTTATTCCGACACGAAAAAATGAGATCGCTTGGAGGTTGAGGAAGCGGGAAGAGGTATAATCAAGGAAGAATTGCGACGATTGTATGAGCGACTACCAGGGGTAAGTGCTGAAATTTGAGGAAGATTTGAACTATTATTAATGCGAAAGAGGAGACAGAGGCCTGCTCCTCGTCTTCGAGTCCATAAAATTTTTAGGTTAGTTATCTGACATCCATCTGAGTAGGAAATATTTGAATGTTCCGTAACTAAGTTTCTTCTAGTAAATTGTCCTTGAACATTTTCAATTTTTGAACGACTAGCCTCGTTCATCGAATCAAAAAATGGGCAGCAATACTCGAGAATGGGAAGTAGAAACATACGATAGAGTCTTAATTTAATTTTAGGAAGATAGGAATTCCAAGAAATAAAGCCACAAATCTGGGCAGCTTTGGCTGTAATTCTGTCAGGGTGCGGCGGGAGATGAAGATTATTCGTGTAGTTTAAACCTAAATCCTTGATGGTGGCGCATTCAGTCATAGGTGTGCCTTAAAAGACCCCATAATGGGGTAGCCTATCAGGTCCGAAACACATATGCCTTACTCAACACGTTAAAATGGACACACGATTCTGCGACAGCCAGCGGTCACGCTGTTTGGACCTCCTCATTTCTACCTTGTCAGCCCCAGCACCCCCTTGCCGCCGCTGCGAGAGGTGGCCATGAGGCGGCCAAACGTGGCCATTTGGCGTAGCTAGTGCGTGGCCTTCGACACCACAGCCAGTTTTGACCACACCATCCGAAAAAATGCGTGGTGGCATCCCCCATTCCCCTTTCGTTCCCCACCAATTTTTGGCCTCCGTTTTGTACTCGCGAGTGCACTTATTTTAAACTGCCTGCTATCGCAGTGTGATTTCATATGTCACTGAATCCTCCCAGCTTCGGCTAAAGCAAATCAGCGATAAACACCCCGCGTAAGTGCACAACCGGACAAACTAGTTAGCGTTCACTCTACCCCACGACATAGGAAAGTGGACAGACAATGGTTGGAAGCGGTGGTTTATTGAGTATTTACAAATTAGAGGGGTCGGTTCGAAAAATACAGGCAAGGAGGCAGTTCTTCAACGGACATTAAAGGACTTCTGGCCATTTCCAGTGGTTATCGACGGTTCCTGCAAAAAAAGAACTGTGTTAAAACATGGGTAATGCTTTTGTCACTGAAGTAATTAATAATGTTAATAGCAGGAGAAATGCAATACCTAGGTGACGCATCATAAGAAGGCTTCCTTAGGGGCAGGACAGATGAGGGTCAGGCGTTCCGAGTAGTGAATTTGCCTGCCCGTACCCAGACACTGGAAAGTCATGCACACATTTCTATGTATATGACCCTAAGTGACCTCCTGTTGGGCTACACCGGATTCGCATTTAAATATGACCAGTTTGGCCCCCTCCCCTCGTTGACTGCGGAGATAATTGGCGGCCCCAATGGTCTCACGTCATCACTGACACGTGCGAAGAAGATTAACAAAACCAATCTGGGGGGACAAGCTAATTGGTGTTGTTGTTGATGGAATAGAATAGGGTTATTATAGCGCCCCTTGGGCACTGTCAGTCTCCCCTGAACACAGGAAAAAACCTAAAACAAAGTCATCCATTTCGATTCTTTTCTATGTAGGCAGATTTACTACTTCTGCGAATGTTAGACTTCAAGTAGACCTCATCCAGTGAATTAACAATGTACTCTTCAGTAATTATTATAGTAGTATGTATACATAATATTATTATAACTACTGCAAAGAGGGAAATAGCATAAAGTGTGTTAGCAGTAGTCTTTTTCGTTTAACTTACGCGTGCTTTGGAAGGGAAAGTCGTGGACATGCGAAGTCATCGGTGGGGATTCCTCGAAACTGAACACATTTAGGCAGTAATTCAAAACAAAATTCGTAAGTATGAATGTTGCGCCAGCGATTCGATCGTTCTCCATGACAGCCCTTCGACACATGGAACCAATTAATGGTCGTTTTTCGAACTACCTTCCTGTTTCAGTTGCTAAAATGGGGGTTCTGGCCAATGGAATCTGTATGTGCATATAAGCAAAGAGTAGACCACCGTTGAGGATGCTAAACAACGGACAGACTATGAACGACTGCGTCTCCTTGGATCCGCCCCTCCAGCAGGTGTGACAAAGTGGCGAATCAAATACAGCAGTCAGGAGATGTCTGATAAAGTCCTTCTCACTTCGCCCACACACCACAGCCAGCTGTTTGATCTGAAAACAGTTAAACAAATATACACATAATCTGCCAAATCCATCTCAGTAATTAGCCGACGAAAGAAGTCTTCATAGACTTCAGCTGTGCACTATGTCAAATGCAGACGAGAAGGCGCGACGTCGGCAGCAGTGGCACCCCTCTCCAATGCACTGAGAGCATCCGTCATTGTTGCCTGCAGTTGCCGAACACGGCAGTTGAGGGCGACAATTTTCTCGGTCAGGAAGTCGACTTTTTTCTTATAAACTGTTAATGAGATTGCCAGCAGTCTTACTCGACGGACGATAACAGAACATTTACGTCAGTCATGTCATTCTGCGTCTGCTGGTTCAGTCAGTATCAGTCAGTATATTTGGAGTGAACAACAGAAGCCATGAAAACTCCATTTAGAGGGTACAGGTATAAAGTAAAATAGTTAAATTGCAAAACTTTTGCTTGCAGTTTTAGTAGGAGAATTCATAAATCTAACAATGTAAAATGAAGGTGAAAGGGATATTATATTCGCAAAATAATTGCGAAAAACTTTGTTCACCA
>CACRXP010000616.1:74135-91272 GCA_902702965.1 Spirometra erinaceieuropaei | reverse complement strand
CCTCACTATAAACAATCTGACGCGCTTGAAGCTATCACGGTGCGCTAAAAGCCGTGGCTTGGAAGGTTGCCAACTGACGGGGTACCTTGGACCTCCTCCATTACTGGAGGCGGTCCGAGAGTCAGGCTGCAATGGCTCCTTTTTAATGTGGCCTTTATGGCATTCCCACCACAGTGTGGGATCCGAGCCAGGCGTTGGCGGCACTCCCAGGTGCGGCTTCGGCCGTGCCAGCCTCCAAATCTCTGTTGTTGGTTGAAATCCTGGTTATTGTTGTGTGGACCAGGGGGTGTGGTGGAACGCCAAGGTGAGGATCCGTCCGAGCCATCCACCTGCGGCCTCCCTCGCCTCCGGTCTTCTGGACTCTGTCTTGACACCGGGCTCGGGCGAGGGAGGAGGAGAGAGTGTAGGTAGATGCTACGCAAGTCTACTGGCACTATAAACCCCTGCGTAAGTCACCGTCCCTGCCCCTACTGCTGCTGCAACTGTGGGGCACACGGTGGACATCATCGAAACCGATGGTCGAACTGTCATGTTGCAGCAACAAGCCGACAATGTGACGTTTTTGCCATGAGACCAGTGACAGATGTGAATCAATGTCTGCATCCACTTAATGCTGTAATTTCTTCACAGTTCTGCTTATTTATCGATTTTTATGTACAAATAGGGAGTTCAAAGGCGTAAGCCTACGTCTCTCAAATACACTGACTGACCGACTGAAACTCATCCATTTCGACTGCACTTGGACCTCATTTGTTTTGGGTGTCTGTATTGCCAATGGAGCGCGAATTAGGAGTTTGGTTTAAGTTATAAAGGCTGAGTTCCAAGGCAAAATAATCGTCAAAGTTTTAAAAAGGAACGATATGTTCAATATAACAATTGAAGTGTGCAGCTTGGTGGTTTTCAGAGGCATGAATAAGATGTCCTTCAGGGAAATTGAAGAACTTTGATATCGGCCTGACCTTGAAATTACTTTCGAATTGGGTAAATTTGAGTGTTTTCTAGTTGCTGGTTGCCAGTCTATCTGGCCAGCTACTAAGGGGCGGTCGCACAGTTCGTGTTTTTCAAGAGGTTTGCCATAGTTGTCTGGACTAAGAGCTGGAAAAGATGAATATATATCAGGAGTAAGAAACATCCAATGGTGAGTCACAATCAAAGCTGTCAAAACAATATTGAATCATGTATCATATTTTTTTGGGAATGTGACATTATAGGAGTAGTGGTGGACTGTTAACTATGATCTAATATAGTTGCATATATGCGCAATATGGCTTTAATATAGATTGGGCGGTTGAGGATCAAAACTGCCTCGAAATAGTTCAGAGGGGAGCCACGAAGATGGCTAGGGGTCAAAGCTCCTTTCCTTATGCAACGCGCCTAGTAACTCTGAGCCTCGTCCCTTTGAGAGTCATGCAACTTCGTGGGGAGCTCTTGCAAGCATTCCACATTGTAAAGGGATCTGATTGCAGTTTGGCCTTCGAGGTCTTTTTTGAATTTTCTACCCCGACCAAACTTCGAGGTCACCCGTAAAAACAGCGAAATCAGCGGGCAAGGCTGGAAGTGCGGAAGTTCTCCTTCTCTGTTCGAGTGGTCAAACTATGGAATGCCCTTCCCGGAGATGTTGTGACGTCATCATATATGCAAAGTTTTAAAAAGAATCTTGACGTATTTATGTTCCCAAATGACCTAGAGCAGTGAGAAGTAGAGCTCACCTCCTGTAACTCGCTTCCATTTTGTCCGACAATTTTGGGCTCGTTCGAACTATTTCAACCCAGAACATTTATGTATGTATATATTTGGAGGGTTAGAGGCAGAGCCCTTGATGACCCTATTTATGTACAGTGCTTTCTCGGATTCATACTCAAAAATAAAATTGCACACATTTACAATGTGATCGAGTCACAGTTCAATCGTAATCATAAGGTAGTGCATAAGGTCACAGTTAATAATTGCGGAGGGATTTTTACAAAAATGGCCGTGCATAGTCATGCTGTAAAGGGGACTGACGGTGCCCAAGGGGCGCTACAATAAAACTATTCTATTCTATTCTATTCTTACTTCTGTCGAAAACTAGATGAGCAAGTTTTCTTTTAAACACACAAATTGTGCCGGCCATCACCATCTCGCTTGGAAGCGAGTTCCACGGTCGGACGACCCGCTGGCTGAATGAAAATTTTCGACGATCTAAGCGCGTGCGTTCATTCACGACTTTGTCGGTATGGCCGCGCAGTTGGTTTGCACGAGAAAACTCAAAGAAGTCCTTTGTTCTTAAGGAGCAACCCTGTCCGCGGTCTATCCGGAACGTCTAAAGTAGACTGCAGTTTACGTGTCTATAAGAAAGGGGGAATAAGCCAAGCAAATTCAGCCTCTCTTGACAAGAAAAATGTTTTAGGCCGTCGACTATCTTTGTCGCTCTGCATTGCACCTGCTCGAGTAAGTCGATATTCTTCCTCATCCATGGTGAAGATGCTGGCATTCCATATCTGTATGCCACACATTTTTTACGTTGCAACTAGGGTACTCAAATAATTACGCCTATTTCCCTCAATAAACTGAACTGAACTGAAAAAGGACCTGATGGCGTCTCAGTCAGCATTCTAAAAGCGGATGCAAATGCGATCTTCCCGTCCTCTTGTGCAACATATTTAATCTCGCTCTTGAAAGGGCAACTTTTTTGCTGTGTGGAAGAAATCACACATTTGGCCCATTCCCAAGCATGGACAATCTACGCCATTTGATGACTTTCGGCCAATAAACACCCTCTTCACAATTTCGAAAATCCTAGAGACATTGATCAAAGATAAGATGATGTGTCACTTAACAGAGAATAACATTCTGAGTGTTGCTCAGCATGGATTACTCAAAGCTCGATCTTGTGACACCTGTCAGCTCTTTTTCTTTGACCATGTACTGCAATCTAGGGACAATGGTTTTCCACTTTACACAGTCTATTCCGTCTTCACTAAGGCTTTCGACCGTGTTGACCATGCTCCTCTTCTCTTGAGACTGTCCTCCTTCGGAATAGGTGACATACTTTTGAATTTGATATCCTCTTACCTGTGTGGTCTCACACAACGTGCTAAGATTTCTGATGCTTTTTCTAACCCCCCACGTGTTAGGAGTGGAGTCATTTAGGGTAGTGTACTCGGCCAGCTTTTATTTTGCCTTTTTGTTAACGACGTACCAGCTTTACTTCAGAATGGTAGACCCTTCATGTATGCCGATGGTCTGAAAGTTGCATATAGATATAAGCCGGCAGATCGTGACATCGTGCTCGAGCTCCTAAAGAGCGACCTTCATCTCTTTACCCAGTGGTGCCGCACATGGTGCCTTTCTCTTTCTTGGCATAAATGCTCAGTCATGATGGTTGGCGACAACCATCAACCTCAACAAAGTACTGACGGTCACACGATAAAGGTGCCTGGGGTTATTAAGAATCTGGGTGTACCATACCCCAAGAACCTTAACCTTTCGGAGCACTGCGCCCTGATAGTCTCCAAAGCACGTAGAACGACCGGGTTTATCCTACGAATCTTCAAAACCAGCGATATTAGAATGTGCCTTTATAAAATGTACGTTAGACCTGGCCTGGAATACTGTTTGTTTTTATTTAGCCTCATGCGCACTGCTGAGTGGAATAAAATAGAATCCGTTCAGCATTTTTTACGAAGAGTGTTTTCACCTCAAAACATCGGAATTTGTCTTACCAAGAACGTTACCGGCTTACGGGCCTTGATCCTTTGTGGTTTCGTCGATTGCAAAAGGGACCATTTTGCTATTAAAGCTTTTATATAATCGTACCTCTAACCTGCTCACTGCTTTAAAACGTCTTGTCCGCCCCAGCGTAACAGTCACAGTGAGGTCTTTTTATTTCTTCCCCTGGTGCGTTCCGTTAAACGTCGTCGGTCTTTTTCTGTGAACACAATCGCTATTTGGATCAAACTACCCAGGAATGCGAAAATTACGCAAAACTATTTTTTTTTGTTTAAGAGAACTATAACTCGTTTTTGCATTCAGAAAATCTCTCACATATTTTGGGTGCTGAATTCACCGATCGAGTATACCGTAGCGATGGCGTTTTTGGTCTCTGATCTCTATGGCCGGTCTCACCAACGGCGACAGCTGTTCTTCGGTGCTTCTGTTTGGTCCAGTCCCAACTTCACAAAAGAAATGGCGACTGATCGTATCCGATGCAGTGTTACTCCTCCCTTTCTTGACGGTCGCCATTTCATGAGCAGCACTTTTTTTCTACTGATCCCTCCAAACCATATATACCACTATCGATTTTTTTGTTCGGTTTTGTCAGGATATTTTCACTTCCGTGCGGATTTGTGTTTGACGCTTCCCTGACTATGCATGTAAACTGGCATTAAATAAGATTATTTTGATTAATTTTACGTGGAAGTCGACTCCCCCTTTGAGCCTTCGGAGTGTTTAGGCATCTTTTTAGCCTCTTCCCGGGCAGAACGTAAGCAATGCCATGCATAAATAGGGTTGCCTGGACATTCCAGAGGGCAGCCGAACTTTACTATTGGTCCGGCCTTGTTTGACGGAGAACGATTCGAGTTAGCCAACGCCGCCTACGAGATTGCATATCGCCCTTTCCTTAGGACTGTAGAAAGTTGAAAGAGGGTGAGGGGAAGAGGAAGGAAGCAGAGTTATAGGGTGTAGGGACACACAACACCGGATACCCTCACATGGTCTAACCGGTCGGTCGTGGTTGTTACTGAGCAGTGGCCGCCACAGAGAGCCTAGCTTCTGGGGGCCACAAGTAATAGTTGGGTGCTAGTGACTGCACGTTAGAGGGAGTCACAACCTGCACGAGACAAATGATCCGACCTACTGCGATTTGCAGGTGGAGCCCAGAAGTGGACATCCCTTCACCCCAGAGGCACGCACAGAAATAATTAAAAATTACGTAGCGAATTAGGACGTAATGTTTTTTACACAAAGAGAGGGCTCCTTATGCGACGCTCACACTTTAATTTGGTATGAAAGGTAGCACGGAATTTTACAGAGAATTACCAGGCTTCTTCGGGTTAGCCTAGGCCGCCTACGAGATTGCATATCGCCCTCTCGTTAGGACTGTAGAAAGGAACGCTTAGATGATTATTTGTGTCCTCTGTTTTCCCTCGACAGTCTGAACCTGAACTAATATCCCACGACTCCGCAAATGTTTTTTCTGAGACGATACTACTTAAATGAATCGAATGCCATTTGAAGGCGAATATTTTTATTGTTCGTATACAGTTATTTCTAACGAGTTAACATGTAATCAATAGGGTTTTGAAAAGCTTTGCCTATTATCCTTACCAAATATACTGAAATACTTGGGAGACAGTTCGCTCATGCGACACCAACATTACCTCACTCCCCGTAACAACAGAGGAAATGACTTGGATATGATTTCTAAAAAACACTCAAAAATAATATGCATTAGTTTCTCACGGCGTTGGTTTTTATAAGACTGTCTCCTCAGATAACTTAAGTAGATGGCCCTATACGACGAAAACTGCACCGGGATACCATCGATGTTTGGCCACCTCTGTAGTGGGCAAAAACGATGAATATTTACAAATGGTACATTTTTCCAAAAGGAGGCAGCTAATAATTTGTACCATTTATAATTGTTCATTTATTAAAGGAAGTCCAAGCGCGTAATAACACCGGCATTTGTCTTGCGAGGAATACAATCGACATGGTTTGCTTGACAGAAAACACGATACCTGTCCACGAACTGGTGCTTGGCTGCTATTGAATTTACTAAACTGGTTGTGTAATTTCGGAAAAGACGGCTGGATGGTTGAACTCTAGCGATCAAATTCATGACATCTACCAAATGAATGCAGAAATTTTCCAACTTATGGTTAACGAGGGGTCGTTGAGAATGAGCCTTGATTTACCACGAACGTTGACAACATGTGTGCCGGAGAGGTAGAGTTAGAGACTAAATGTGAAGGTCAGAAGTCTTGATAATATGTCAAAAGGAAATTTTTAGTGTCCAGTTGGTGCCATGATAAACCTATTCTATTCTAGACAGGGGCACGAAAAGCCATTTTCTATAATAGTGGAATAAATCGGAGCAGCTGAATAGATCAAGCTTTCCATCTGTTAGCGAATACTGCATAAGAGGACTAGAATTTACCAACCAAGATAAGAACAACGAAGGTTCCGTTGAAATCCAGTACACATCGTCTAGCATTGCAACTGAAAGTACACATAGTTCGTTTTAAACAATCAGGACTATGTTCAGGAGCAAAAATGCAGATGCAAACACGTTAATCGAAAAAGTTTGAATCGTGCTCAAAAACGTTTGTCGTAACGGGAAATTCGTTTGGTTTCAGAAACAGGTCAGTTAACTTCGGCAGAGCGTAGTCGTTTATAGCCCATCCTGGAAACATTATTTGGATCCAGGAATCTTTTCAGAGGGCGATGAACATTCCTGCTGCTTAGTAAAGCGTCCAATAACTGCCAGGCAGTTGTGAATCTTACAAAACCCATTGATATAAAAGCGAAGTAAGTTTTGCGCTTAAAATGCCATCGAGAATTAGATGATATTTGACGTGCAGTAATTCATTATCAACACGGTCGCTGCATGTTCGCTCGTAAAATGCTATCACCTCGTTGATATCGTTTAAATTAACGCCATCTTTCGGTTTCGCCACTCTTCATTGCGTTTAATTCTGATCCACTTATCTCAAACAGACGAGAAGTTGTTTCTCCGTTTTTGTGTTCTGCCTAGGCCTTATTCTTCTTTTGAGATGTGTGAAGAATTTTTCGTCAGCTGTTTTCTCCTGCCTTCTCGTGGCCACTAAGCGCATGCATCACCCTTCCATACTCCACAATCCCCGCTCATTCCTTAAGTTACGTCAAACAAACCATTTGAGACGACATTAGTGGCCCTAATATCCTCTAGGTTTCAGGGTAGGCCCAAGCCTTACACCAAACTTTGACATACAGTTCGCCGGTTTGACAACATCCCCTCGGTAATGAATTATAAAACTATAGCAAATATATTAAACGAAAGCATCTGCTCCATTTTTTTAAATCAAAAAATATACTTTAAATTTATTTAGAATTATTTTACACGGAAGCAGCGCGGCCATAAATCTCTTTGTTTATTCAGCCCGTTTTGTTTTACTTCAATGGTTTCCTTTGACTTTCGACGATAGTTCGGTTAGCCTACCGTCGCGTCCTCCGCAAAATGACTACTATAAGGAAGAAACTAGTAATTGTCGGCGATGGAGCCTGCGGAAAAACGTGTCTCTTGATTGTCTTCAGCAAGGACCAGTTCCCGGAGGTCTATGTCCCAACCGTTTTTGAGAATTATGTTGCCGATATCGAGGTTGATGGGAAGCAAGTGGAGCTTGCGCTTTGGGATACCGCAGGTCAAGAGGATTACGACCGTCTCCGGCCGTTGTCATATCCTGACACGGACGTCATACTTATGTGCTTCTCAATTGACAGGTTAGCTTTATTACCCCACGATACGTTAAGATTAGAGCAGTCGTTACGCCTTAAGAGAGTTGGCCCAGGTCCTGGCCGTTCTGTTTTGATTCATGAGTCTATAAATTCTAACATCACTATTCCCGTTACCAGCGTCTTCCGTGTCAAGAACTTATTACCGTATTTTGCGCATGATGTCTCTTTAAAGAGGCGACCATCCCGGGCGGGCTGCTTATGCCGCAGTCAATGTGTTTATCAGTGCCCACATTTCGCAGCCTCGTCTTCACTTTCCGTCCGTCATTCTATTAACTATAAAGAAAAGTTGATTTCTATGATTCGTCCCCCCGAACTTTCGTGCTTTTGCGACGCCCACCGGCATGGTTTGGTGCGGTTTGCATGAGGTACTCGACGTAACCCTCAATACCGTTTCTGTACTGCGGATTCATAGTAGGGCGCCTTCTAAACGTTTCCGCAGGACAAATTACACACTACTGGGTTTATTGGCTTAAGCACCTGTTATTGATACTTCCGAACACTAACCATACATTAGGCTTGCTATGTTGCGTCCCGTATTTGTCCAACTAGTATGATATTCTCCACGACAACCATGTGGCCGGGGGGCTAGAGAAGATATCTTTCATTTAGCGCCTGTCCACAAAGTTTTAGCACATAAAACTGGGATAAAGGTGTGTTTGGCCTAACCCTTACGCTCAAAACAGCGTTGCTTCTCTCAAGTGGATCGATTGATTGCTCGTAATCATTTTCATATTATTGACTTTGGGATTGCCATGCAACTGCGTCTATCACGTCCGCGTCCGTATCGCCTAGATGCCCTCTTCGGGAGTGTCAAGACTTAGCTATTTTAATGCAAAAATGGCTTCCCTCTGCTGCTTTTCTATGAGCAAACGGCGCCTTCGAGAACTCGTGTTGTAGCCGTTTCGGTCGTCTGACAATACTGTCATTGTACCAGCCACGCCGAGTGTCTGAGTAGGCCTATGCAGTTTTCTTTCGCGTTCTGACGCCACGAGCGTGAGTATATTTTCTGCCTAGAATTAGCAAGCTTTCGTCTTGATGCTTCGCGCCGCCTATGATCTAAATTTGCCACGTCTCCCACCGGTCTCAGGTTGACGTCAACCATTGATCCACGAGGCATTGCCATAACTACCCGGCAATCGGTTTGATGGTGTTATGCTCAGCTACTTGTGAATGTTCCCAAGCTGGTTCGAATATGCTTTTTAGCAGGCAAATGTAGACTTCTGACCATTCAGCTGCGTTTTACGTCTCCCATGTGTTCGTCATCGAATTCGCCCTTCTA
Source organism: Spirometra erinaceieuropaei (assembly GCA_902702965.1). NCBI lineage: Eukaryota > Metazoa > Platyhelminthes > Cestoda > Diphyllobothriidea > Diphyllobothriidae > Spirometra > Spirometra erinaceieuropaei. The sequence goes on along the minus strand of CACRXP010000616.1, from coordinate 82,514 downwards.
GATATGCCCAAATTAGGTTCCATGTCTACGTTCTCGTCGTTCTAGCTCTTGGCAACCACGCGAACAATTCCACGTCTTTATTTTATTTATAGCATGGACAGTTTAGAAAATCTGTCAGAGAAGTGGTACCCCGAAGTGAAGCATTTCTGCCCCAACGTGCCAATTCTTGTGGTAGGGAACAAACTGGACCTACGAAATGATGACAGAGCTATTCATGAGCTCACCAAAATGCGACAAGAACTCGTAAAACCTGAGGCTTGCCGGCTGATGGTGGAAAAGCTAAGTAAGTCTTTCAGTCTTTGTGGTTTTTAAATAAATAAACGGTAACCTTTGTGCACAACGTCTTTCTGTTTCTCCACAGGCGCAACGTTTACCACACTTATGTACTACATCCATTCATCGACACTTGCGTAAATTTATGCTCTCACGTTTTCTCTAATTCACTTTGGGCATTATCTTGCTGTTCTTTTCACCCTCCCCCCAAGTGGACTTTGGCGTGTGAACTAACTTACGATATGGATATCGGGATTTTCCCTCTACTTAACCGACATGCACACAGACGTTACTTTTTCGCACTATTGCGTTGTGTGATTCGGTTCTTTTTTAACAAACCATTTAGATGCCTACGCCTACCTTGAATGCTCAGCCAAGACGAAGGAGGGTGTGCGGGAGGTTTTCGAGGCCGCCACGCGCGCTGCGTTGTATACCAAACGAAAAGGGAGAAAAACCTGCGATACCCTATAGATTTCTAAAAACTCTTCAGTCCATCGGGTCTGGGAATTTTCTGCCCATCCCCTCCTGCTCTAGTCAGCCCCGTGAATTGCATGCGTGGAGGCTCATTTGCATGTTACCTAACGTTAAACGACTACCTTTGACACTTTGCAATTGCGGTCACGCCATTAATGATACTCGCTGCTTCCATTTTATCCGACGGCTTCCTCATAGTTTCTTCCATTTTCCGGGCGATTTTGTACTGTATTTTGCTTCGCAATCAATTAAACGTCCTGCATTTAACGTTTTCCATTTCCGGGCAATTTGGTACTGTTTTGCTTCGCAACCAATTAAACGTCCTGTATTTTACTGTAAGTAAGAGCAAGGTTCTATAGGCCTTGGTGACTGTCTTCATTCCGCTTTTTCCCTTCTCAGACTTTCTCCCATTTGGCATTAAGGTCGACTACGGTGTGCATGTACCTTATAGTTCTCGTTTATTAAAATGTCGGAGGTAAATGAGACCACCAGCTGGTCATTTTCTGAAGTTCTTACAAGCCACTTTTTGTCGTTTTTACTCCGGTCCAATATGCTACGTTTGGGATTCTATGTCTATCAGTAGCGCTGGTCGCTCCGCACCTACCCAGCTTTACAAGTCTAAATCCTTCAAGAGAGCACTGAGAAGCGCCGAGGCTCGAGCATGTCATGTTATACCTGTCTCTTAACCCCCTAATGGTTTGGCGGGGGTGTAGCCCTGCCATGACTGGCGGTCCCATTTAACCTGCCTGTTTGGAATCGACCTGTTTTTACTTGTCAGCCTTTTACAGCTTGGAGCTGGTTAACTGAAATCGTTACACGGTCTATCGGCACGTAATCTTTTACAATCGATTAGTGCGCCTGTGAACGTCAGGAACTTCGATGCCTCAACATCCCTCGAGGGCCGTCGGGTTGTCGTGGTTCAGTTATCAAACACTTGCCGTCTGCAGTCTGAGAAGTCGCACGATAACAGTTTCACAGGTAAGTCAGGGGGCACAGTAGGGTCACTGAGCTGTGCGTACCATCAGGGCCAAATCAGACGACTCCCTACCAGGCATGTGGTTGGTTTCTCTTGTGGACTGTTTGGGGTGAATGGCGTCGCATTTGGCCGCGGGAGTCAGGTGGTGGCTCATGTGGTGTCCTAAATCTTCATATAAGTTGGTCGTGTTTCTGCGAATTACACTTGTCAGCCTACAGTAGTCGCCCTCTCACCCTCTGGACGTCCAGACACGGGATCCCATGTGGACGCTGCTGCTACTGCAAGGCTTTTTAACTCGGAAACTGGTATGTGGACTTTAACCAAATCCCTTGACACAACCCCTAGACTCGACTGGGAAGTTTATGAATATCTGAGCTGGGAGCAGTGTGTTCCAACAGAGTAACCAACCGGATCTGCGGCTCGTTTCAAACGGTCTAGTCGATTTCGCACATTAGTTTCTGAGGAAATTAAAGAAAACATAAACGACAAGTATATACCGAGGAACACATGGAAACGCTAGGGGACTCGCTGGTGACCTGAACTGTAAATACTTCACACAGCAACAAAATCGATAGAGCACTCGCCCAACTAGTACCTTGCAGACAATATGGCGAGCCAATTAGTCTTGTCCCCATCGCCGTCTTCATTTTTTTTATAGCGGAGTTGGTTGTAGTTAAGTCTCCTAGTCCATTGGGTCAGAAATGACTCGGGGTTCGCCTGCATCCGCCTTGATGACGCCGCCAGTCATAATTAGATTCAGACAAGATCCACCAGTCAGCTTTGTGTGTAGTGGTACGCTTAAACGCGGTGGCCAGCCCGATCGGGAAGCCTCCAATTGCGGTTGGTCGTAGAAGTGGGAGATTCACAGTCTATACGGCCTTGCGTCCCTCATGACGACGCTGCGAGAGCGCAAATGATTTTTGACGTATGTACGCACTTACCGGATCCATGTGCTGTCGGGGTTCGTTGTGTGGGCTGCGCTGTGAGCTGGCTGAACCAACATGGGATCAAACTGGCCTATAGCACGCGTTGGCCAGGCAGCACAGAGTCCGTGCCAGCTAGAAACCACTGCCGTATCTCAGCGAGGGGCTTGGCGGCGCGCCACGGACTTAGGTCTTCGTGCCGCGTCGGCCACTGCCCAATCCCATCACCAGCTGGTTGATAGGCTCGGACAGTCGACTGGCGCATGAGTGAGGCCGACACGGGGATCTATCTCAATGACAGCGCATTCGGCACTACAAAAATATATTGAGTCGTGGCCTGGGAGGCTGTTACCTGACGGGCTAACTGAGTCCTGAAGACAGAGCCAGTTTGTGAAGACCCTCTTCTCCGTGTGGCCTTTATGTCACTGTCGATGGTGTTAGATCTGACTCCCAGAGAAGCTCTCAGGAGGGGGTCGTGTGTGGAACGCGTAGGCGGGTTGCTTGGCCTTGTCAGCTACTCCGCTTGAGCGCACCTCCGGTCGTCTTGACAATTGTCATCGGCGCAAGGTGGGCGAGGGGGGAAGTGCGGTGAGTGCTGCACAAGCCTGCCTTGCTTTGGACCAATTCATCCGCAAGTCACCGCTCCTGCGCCCTCCGTGGAACACGCGGTGGACGTCGTCACTTACAATAGTCGAACCTCCAAAGGGCTGGGCTTCTCTAGTGAAGCTTCGTGCATGCGCATATGCCGGACAAACACTTGCGGTGGCCGATTGTGCGTGTGAAGCGTCGACTGAGAGGGCGTACGTCAAGTCTGTACGCCAGAGTTCAATGCGAAGTCTCTTTGCTCGTGCTGTGGCGCACTCGCAGGTGATCAACCAAACGGATGAGTTATTAGCATGTGCGATGAAAGTGGAGACGAGTTGGCACTGTGTCTGCATTTCCGGGTGTTTCCGGTCATAATACTGGTGGTGGTGCTTTGAGGTATTGGGGGCTGGTCGGTCATATTGATATTGAGGTGGATTCGATGTCTGCCGAATCCACGATGGACTGTGAATATCGGTTGACAGGGTTAGGACTTCAACGACTCATGCGTCTTTGCCTCCAATATTTGTTCGGCCTGGCGGCTTCCTTTGCGTGTGTGGTCATTGACAATGGTTTCATCCCAGAAACTGCGGGATTTTTTCTTGTTGCCACGCCTCATGGAGCAGGGAGGCAAGTTTGTTTATTAGTCGAGGATCTCCGCGTGTTTATTTTTCGGCTGGGGTTGCGTCGGTACTGGACGATTTTTCACCGGATTTCTTCTAAACCGCTGTGATGGCCTCCTGCACGGAGGGTGGGCGTTCAGGGTCAGCATTGGTGTCTCAGCTTGAGAAAGCTCAAGTGGCTTCCTGACGGATTGCGGATGGACGGTTGAGGACGCAGCCGAAGTACTTGCATCAGCCATTTGACGGTAAAGTAACCTTTTGTCTTCCAAGAGGATAAACCTAGTTACCTATCGCTGTCGTCGAGCCGTTTTTGATAATTTCGGCATGTACACTAGGTCATTGGCGTGGATGCCGTCCGCAGTTTCTTTAATTAGTTCTCATCGACAATGTCCTTCTACCCAAGAGCTTGCATCCGACCCCAGTTTTGGCTTTATTCAACGGCGTGGTGTTCAAGTTGTACCTAACCATATGTCGGGTGACGAGCTGTCTTCTGTTCTAGTCAGTTGGCCACTGTGATGCCCAGAGGGGAGCAAACATTGCGGACTACCAAAATGGACAGAATCACTGACAGACGATGGGGTGGAATTGGAATTGTGCGGGTTATCTGCTGATTTGCGCTTCTTAGACTGTTTGCCGTCTATAGGTTACAGTCACCTACACCATGGCGTGCTTGCCAATATTTGCAGGGCACACTTTCTAACTCCTCCCATTTCGATGGCCCATCCGGTGCATCCCTAACTAAGGCTGTTGAACCATTCGAGACCGTTGCCGAATTCCATGGCTTTGTGGAGAAGGGAGACGACCCGAATAAGCTTGGTCGGAGTATGAAATTGCATATCAATCCCCCTATAGGACTTTCTGTTTCGGAAGGTGAAAGGGAAATGAGGTTATTGACGAGATTGCTGGGTGTGGGTACCCCACCCTAAATATCATCATCTGATTCGGTCTGTCGACCGAACTGCGTCCTGGGATGTATTCAGCGTACAGAGCACGGCCTCAGGGAGTCTTATCAGATCTGACTGCCTGCATGAGGCGAAGTTGAAGTGTCCGTCAAGTAGGTCGACAATTTTGGTGGGAACCGCCAGAGCATTGTCATAGGCAGTCCACACAAGCCAATCAGGGAACCCCGAGCGACCGTACCACAGCCACGGGAGTCTTCCCCAGGACGCCGCATACGCATCTTTTTGCCACCCGCCGTGTGTGCAATGTAATTCGTGCGTAAGTGATTCGCGCTGCCAGCGGCTGCGACGTGGCACTAAAACCCTAGAGCGTGCAACTATCTTTTCGATATGCGGCAAGAGACAGCATGCACTCCTCTTCTCGAGACACAGTGCTTTATCACATACTCTTGTGATCAGGGCTTTTACAGTCTTTGCGCTTTCTTGCGCCACGTAGATGAGAGTGGGTTCGTCTTAAATAAAACCTGATACGCAAGACAACCCGACCGATGGAAGTGCACACCTCTTAGTGAGTTCTGTATATGCTACACATCACATGCCCATATTATAGTGCACTCCTCTGAGCCGAATTGTTTTGCGGCATTTCCTACCCACAAAATTTCCTGGGACCCGAGCAACTTTGTGTTCTTAAAGTGGCGCTCAAATAGCAATATTTGAGAGTCACCGAAGTTGATAGTAGAGCTCGCTTGCGATCGAGTCTGTCGGACAATAACCACCAAGGAAGTGAGTGAAAAACGGTAGTGTAAGTGTTCAAAGTGCAGACGGTAATACGCGTCTACACGGTTCCAAAACGGCGTTGACGTTTTAGAACAACGCCGCTCTGTGTTGTTTACCCGAGATGTGCGGACATGCGTGTTCAAGGCATGCGCCGGCCGGGACTCGCCAAGTTTTGATCTTAAAACACGTGATCAGAGCGCCAGTACTTCGGCCGGATGTTACAACCATACAGGCCTCAGTCAGACAATGGAATGCCAGCCTATTGGAGGTTTTTGTGTGGATCATTCTACTGCGCACTCTCCTGTTTTTTTTTATCTACCAACCGTAAAATATGCTAACCAAGGGTCGCCAAACCTCACTAGTGATCAGGAACGGTGGTCATTCTCATCGGTCAAACTAAACTCGCGAAAGACAGTACTTGGTACAAATAGGTTGCCTTAACCTTTTTTAAGAAACCAAATAAGGAAATCGACTCATAATACTTGGATATGCATTCAAGACGCGCGAGTTAAAACAGGTGATTACAAACATCTGAGGGCAAGCTGTTTGCGTAGACTTGTAAGTTCCCTTTTGCGCGAACTGCATGATGGACTGTGACTGACGTAAATCATGAAGGAACTTGTTTTGGGGGCAGATTGGTAGGTTTATTGATTAGATAGCAGTGGCGTCGGCCATCGTTGGATTGAGCTGCTTAATAGACTGAGTGGGAAGCCGGCACCCGATGCATCCTTCTAAGTACTCGAACAACATCCACACAATGACCAGGCTCGACTAGGTGTACCAGCATTGAGCTGGCGAAGGTCTCTAACTTGCTCCTTCTAAAGCTAGTCGGAAGGTATTCTTGGATTCGCCTTCAGCGACTTCCGGTAGTTCAACTGAGGTGATCCGCTGCACAGTGAGAGGTAGAGGCATAGAGATCGCCTGAAACTGTTGGAGGAAGAGCATCGTTTTGCCTTGTTAACTAAGCGGGAGACCAAATTACATGTTTGGCCCAGAAGTACGTAACTGTGGGTTTGCTTGACTGAGTCATAAATGGCAAGTGACATGATAGTGGGTACCCAGAGTATTTACTACGTAAGAGGGTGGGTGAATGCCTGGGCAAACCAGAGATACCAACAGTTGGAGGGAAAAATCATAGTCTTCTAGTGCTTGCTGGACTCCATGAGATACACTTTGGTTGGACTGCCACCTGTGTGGTGGAATAGCACCATCGTCGGCACAAGACCGTTCTACGCGCCGCGAACAATCTGGAAAACTGAGCTGACAGCCTCTGGTTTTTCTTAACATGGTTGCCACCCTCGTGCTGTCGATAAAAGTCACGCGAACTTGCTGCATCGTCAACGACGTATGCTAAATTCTCCCCCAGTTCCACCGTGCCTTCCGATCTCTAAATTTGTTTGAGAGAAGTCCTGCTTTTGGTACACACCTCCTCCTTTCCTATGACTAAATGCCCGGGTCATTGCAGCCATCATATGGCGGCATTTTCCGAAGCGTCTCCTGGCATGTGAAGAACCTGCGCATCCAGCGCAGAGAGGGAAACGAGCTGATCGGTCCGAACGACCGTCTGTGACACGCCGTCCGACGCGACACAATATTCTCTGCACAGTCGAACCCCAAGTTCTCTGTTCCTGTTCTCTTTCTCGTTACGTCACCTTCCACCTCCTCAGCCATACCTCTTATCCGCACTGCATGAAATGGATGTTATATGCCTCACCGCACGGCATTGTCACTCACGCTTGCTTTGGCAACCAAAATTTTCCGATTTTGAAAGCTATAAGGAATATCGTTGGTGCTGAAAAGTTAATCGAGTGAATTACTGGGATTCAAAACTCTGAGCTGCTATTTCAAAAACTAGCCATGTTCGCGGCCTATGATACTGGAAAGGTCACGAGTTCCTTACGGCTGGTCTCGGATTCGTCCAGCCAACTACAATGGCTGCTATAACATTGCTGAAAAAGACAAAGGAGACTGGGATGACCATCTCTGGCTTATTAGTCGGCCATACCGGTGGGCCACCCCTGGGGCTCAATGATTGGGGCGTTGGACTTCAAACCCATGGCTCGCGGGATCGAGCCCCAGGTGTTGCACACCTCGGGGTTGGGAATGGCTGGTTGACGACGACCAGCAATCCAGAAATGGTCATTCCAGTCTCCTTTGTCTTTTTCGACAATACTATTTTTTCTCTATTACTTTCCGCTGTGCGGCTACCGGCAAGGTTCGAGAGGGAGGGCCCCAAGGCAACGGAACGGGTGGGTTCCGTAAAGAACGATCGGCGAGTGTCCCTCTACTATTGCAATGGCTACATTAAAGTGCGATCTGTTCTATCTTTCCGCAGTCAATCTGTGGGTTACTGCCGAGGACTGCGACTAAGCTATGACTCACTTTGGGTCGAACAAGGTTGTCAACCCTATTTAGGAGTGATACCGATCCGCCAGAGCATGGATCGGTGTGTACGACAAACAGGCTAATCATCGAAAATCCGTTCTCATATCAAACGTCAGAAATTACCGGCAGAATAAGTAGTATGTGTTCATGGTAAAACATTCTATCAGAATTGACCAACATTTTTGGCCCAGAATTTGATTTGAACAGTACCAAGGTTTAGGAGACAAAGCACACTGCCAGTATTTGCCAGTTTCATAGCAAGCAGTCACTAGCATGCTTTTCAATATAAAACGCCTTTGGCTCCTATCCCAAGACATAGAGGCCCGAGCACGTTAACTTTCTGGCGTCGCACAATATTTTGAGAAGGATTTTACTTGCCGGTTTTCCTCTAGTTTTACCGCTAAATGGATTTCATTGAACAAAAGCGACACGTGCCAAGAATTTGTGGATGAAAATTGGTTTTTTTG
>CACRXP010000616.1:0-64403 GCA_902702965.1 Spirometra erinaceieuropaei | reverse complement strand
TCCCTTATTATTCACTGTTCCTATTGTTTGAAATTCCCTTCCCGACTAAATGTAAACGTACCAGCGGCGCTTTATTCAAAGCCCGTTATTTTTTGAACATTGCTTTTTGTTTATTTTCTGATTATTGCGGCGACGAATGTTTGATCAATACACGGCAATTTGTGCGTTTGAAGACGGTATCAAATGGGTTTGCTAGGTGGCTGCAAGCACCACCCTCTCCGAGAAAGTTAGTGCCAAGACTAGAAGGCCCCAGTCATCAGTGTACATGGCCGACTCTGACTCCTTTTTCCCGTCTGTCGCATTAAAATTGTCACGCACTTAACGTACTGCAAATGCCATCGGTCTCCTTTAATTGTTGCTAATTGTCAGAGTCGGTAATTGAAATACATTTGGGCTTTACGTCTAAGAATTGGGCTAACAACGAGTAATTGAGGCGCATTGACGAGCTGCTAAGCCCTCGAACGGCCGTAAACACCGAGGCCAACTCATTATTGGCGCGAGTGGGACCAGTCAACCTAGGCACGACTGAGACCACTTAGTGCGCAAGGTACGTACGACCGTCGTCGTTCTTACACGCTTTCGGTGCTACCTGCATGTCTAGGGCCTTCTGCTGCAGAACCGTGAGGGCATTTCCTGCACCCGAGGCATTCACTGTGCTCCTTCCCCTCCCCTCTCCCCCCTCCCCCCTTTCTTCGTGGAAGTATGGCTGCACCTGTGCGCACATACCCACGTAAATGCGAACGCAGCCACAATGATAGCGTGATTCACACAGGTGTTGACCCACACTGCATTGACCGGCAGACAGGTTGGATCACTGCCAGGGTTCGGTTGGTCGCCACTGGAAAATTACGCAGATAAGGCGCATGCTTGTGAGTGTTTTTCGCCAAGGAGAAGCGAGAAGGCTCAAAAACCTCGGTCTGGACTGCTTTTCCACGGCCGCGCGTGCATAATGGGCAAGGGCGAATGCCTCCTTAGCTTGTCGACTTGTCGTCACAGTTAAAACCATAAAAACAAACCAATCACCACTAGTACAGGCAAAGAATATGCAGCCGTAGAAGGGGGGAGCGACAACAGCAGGCATTATTTTCTGTACAGACTGGTTAAAATGGAGATTCCGAGCAAATAGCAGGCATTTTGCACGAGGAAGTATTAATTCTCGAGAAAGTCAGCAGGCGTCAAAGTCAGCGGCGTCGTAGACAGGCCCAGCACTGATGACTTTAACCGTTTGGCGTAAAAGGTAAAGAACTTTGGCGCCTGTGATTTTCAGAAGAATAGTCGGCCACGTCGACGTGGGCAACATAGCAGTCCCACCCGAATAGCAGCAAAGGCGGTGTCCGACTGCGTGTTCTAGCAAGCCCACAAATACGACATCCCAGTTTCTCATGAACGACTACACCTCGGGACTTTCATATTAACCCCCCCCCCCTCAAACTAACAGTGGATTTGACATGGATACAAAAGTATCACTCATAAGGACACCCCGAAGAGTCCACACAGACTAAATTGACTTAGTTATGAGATAGTACTGAAATTCCTGAGTCAAAAGAAAGAGAGCTGGAATTGAGGAGGCAACGTTTACTTAACAAAAAGTGCATATGAGGATAAAATGGGATGCAGGCAGGAGTTAAGGCATGCGACTTCACTAAACAGCTACGGCATTCAGTTTAGAGTCATCCACTGATTAGTGCCAAGGTCACAGCAACGTCCGCAGGAGGTGGGTCGCCGGTGACGGCAAAAAGGAATGGGGTTAAACTGTGTTGGCTTGCAGGACAGTCGGTGAGAGCGAACACGGGGGCGGGCACCCCCAAGGGAATTCACTGCCACGTGTTTGTCATTAACCGTGAAAAGAAAACGAAGGTAGATAGGGAGGATGTTATTCCAAAGGGAGTAGCCAACCTCATGCTCAGTAAAAATAGTACCTTAAGCATAACAAACAAAAACACAAATCCGTGTGGAAAAGAATTGTGCTAGTCTCTCCCCCTCTGTCCTGAACACTTGGGTATCCATCGCGGAAACGGTGCTGGCGTACTCCCCATCTCACTGGCTGTTGATGCATAGGAGACAATGGCGCTGCATCGGAAAGTGCTTACTCTGCAGCATTGAGTCGACTATAGTCTGGTTAGCCTACCTAGAAGTACGAACTCACGCAATAGCCCAGTCATCCGGAACGCCTAGGGAAAGTCCTGCCTCTCGTTGACTGCCGTTCTCGGTACGCATTCATTGCGGCTTTCCTCTCGAGGAATTGGACCATCCTTGGTAACCTCACTGCTATACAGCGCTAGCACCTCCACGTACTACGTCCGTACCCGTACTACCCGTCCGTATAAAGTCCTGAGAGATGCTGAGAATAAATGAAACCCTGAGCTCCTTGAACCCGTTCTTCAACGGCTTGTCCACTTAAATGTTTGCATTTGAGTGCGCTCGTTGGGAGGCTTTTGAATCGTAGTCGGGAGACTTGAGCAGATTTACACCTAAGATGCAGACTTTTTCTAAATTCCGCTATTTTTACTTTGCTTAGCTCATGTGTCTCTACACTTCCTAAAATCATTAGCGATATTCCGTTGCATTTAAAAGGCATTTCTTAAATGTTGGTTTACTCGCGGGAATGCGTAGTGGGTAATCTGATTTTTAGGCGATGGCGAGAGGGTTAACTATAGAGCACCGTGGAGTTTACACGGTCTACCGTCTAATAAATGGGTAGTCCGTCCTTTTCGTCATATAGTATAAGTCGTTTAGCTATTCGAGATAATTCACGGGCGATATTGTCGCCGTCGGTTAAGTACAACCGTTGCTGTGGCAACCAATGCACTGACTCCGATCCACTGCTCCTACTACTACTACTAATACTACTACTACTAATCGGCTTACTCTAGTGCCTTTAGTGGCCGCTCGTGCCACGAAAGAGTTCCGACTGATTGAAGTCTACCATCAAGTGATGCGAGGGATGTGAGGTGTGGCTTATTCGATGCCGTCATCGGCGGCCGTCTCTGTTCTCTCATGCCTTCTGCCCAACTACGTCATAGACTGAGTTTCTAAGCACACGTTAGCAAACCACCCCGGTGTTACCGTAGGTCCTGGCGTGCACGTTACAAATAGTAACTACGCCGAGGACGTTGCGGCGCTGGGTATTCCACGTGCAGAAATGCGATGCGCTGTTCTGTATAGGTTTGAAGGCAGTGGAAGTGGGCTTGGAGGTGAAGCCCTTTAAAACAATGATCGGACAACCTGCTTGGTTACGGCAGACACTGACTCTCTTGGACCGGCGGACGGTTTGTACTTTTGGCTTAAAATTACCTTCAGTCAAGCTGATAAGTCAATAGTGAACTCAACTGCGGGAGTAATCAAGCGAACGACCGACTTCGTCGAAACAAGGGATCGATCTAAAGATCAAGTTGAAAACGCGCCAGGTCGCCGTTAAGAGTAAACTCCTCTATGGCTGTGAGAAATGGCCTGTACGCTCAGAAGATACGAGCGTAAATCACACAGGTGTTGACCCACACTGCATTGACCGGCAGACAGGTTGGATCACGACCAGGGTTCGGGTGGTCGCTACTACTACTACTACTACTACTACTACTACTACTACTACTACTACTACTACTACTACTACTACTACTACTACGTGGAAACGGAGAAGTGACCGAAGTATGTACCTATTTGGCAGTATATTCAAACTCATACTGGGGTCCCTCCTCAAGATGATAACAGTAACCGACAAAGCGGCATTTAGAGGAAATTTTAACCGACCAGTGAATGGTGCTGCAGGTCTGTGTAGGGTGGCGGGCGATTATACCGGTTACTCGAGTTTTCGTCAGGCCTCCGAGCTTTAATCACCTCACGGTTTCTCCCGTTCCAGGCCAAACGCTTACCTCGACACTGCAAACTCAAAGGCGTTGCCTGCCTGCAAGGTATATGCGGAAATTAGGGATAAATGGTCTCCCATCACATAACAAATTTGCGCCGCTGCATGAATGGTCCAAGTTTTCGCCCGATGTAATTACAGGGATAGGTAAGACATTGGGAACCCATCCAGAACACCAAATGTACATACCGCATGATATGATGAATGTTTGAAGCATTTTGTCCCCGGTACGAAGCTGAAGTAGGCAAGAAGGGCAAGATTTATTGGTATCAAAAAATTTCGCGACGGCTCGTCAGATGCCTCCTGTCGCTTTATAAGAGAGATAAAGAGTGAGAAGAATACACCAGATTTTAATTCGTGCAGAAAATCGATGCAGATCGAGTAGCCAGCCGACGATCCGTCACGAAATTTTTTGGCACCAATAAATCCTGCCCTTCTTGCCTACTTCAGCTATGATGAATGTGTCGAAGTCCGGTGATCGACAACTTGAAGGTTCCCATATCAAACACGCGCCTTTGCACATAGGACTATTACTCCCAATTCTACTGCCACTGTCACTAGAAGTAGCTGCTAATGAATATCCTCCTAAAATAACGGTGACTATCACGTCTGCTTCGAAAGACACAAAAATTATACGAACATACCTGCCAATTTGGCTAACGCTACCAAGGAGCATTATTCGAATGCTAAAATGGCTTCTGTCATTACTTACACGAGTATTGCCTTCATTCTTATTATTACTACCGTCACCATACCATCTGGAGACAGGGCGCGCTGATCCAAACTACCCGGTTGTCGGACACCTATGGGATTGAAGGGTCACACCTTGTATTTTTATCACACAATTATTCATGGATGCATTGCTTTGCCATCTGAACTGCTCCTAGGGATGAAGACTAATTCTCGGACGCCGAACTAACCAGTGGACACATCCATCTCTCTCTGTAACTTCATTGGGGATCAGGAGAGTCGAATTCATAGAGACGCAAATGACACAGCCAACAGAATAGTCAGCAACAGCATGGCCCTCAAAAAGGTTTACGACGAAGCTAAGGGGACCTGACTGATGTTATGCACTTCCGGACAGTTATAGTCAGTACTTCGGTCGTTTTTATGCCTCCTTCCTAAACTACCACGGTAGCAGCAAAGATAATTGATTTGTCTGAACACTTTCATTCAGGTCACGGTCGTGGAATAGCAAAAGGTAGAGGGATTTTCACAGGACCAAATACATAGGACCGATATATATTAAAGGGGAGCTCTAGTACATGGTTGAGAAGGCGATTAAGTCGTCTGAACAAAAATCCACTCATTCAGGTTTTCGTATCCATCCTCGGACCCATCAACAGAGTCCCTATCCCTCGGCCCACCGTACTATTCAGGGGTACTTCAGCTTACAGGCTGACAAGGCAGCTATATCGACGTTTCGAATTTCCGGCCGTTAATTCGAACAATATCGTTATTTCATCAACACAGTTCTTGAAGAAACGTAAACAAGTAACCTGCCTATCAAATGACGTCATCGTATCTTCTACTTTTACTTTGCTTTCACTTTACTACCATTCCTCAGAATCCGGCCTTCGGGATCCTCGAAACACGCCTGCAGAACAACTATGATTATATAATTAATCTCCTCGAGCGCACCGAAATTTTCTAGTTACTGGAGTTCAATCTCATATCTGGCAGTAACATTTACGAGAGGGTGAAAGGTATGCTAATGGGCTCATAACCGAGTTGGTCTTCCAGAAGTTGGAGTCACTGGTCATCCACTATCACAGGCCAGACTCTGGGCTCGGTACATGGATGAAAAGAATGAGGTTCCGATATTTAAAGAACGCCTCAATGACGCCTATTCGAAGACATAATTCACGATGGAGATAGGAGTGAACAAATGGACGGCCTTATTTGATGTCCTCTTCTGGTTCACAGATAGTAGGGACGTAAAAACAAGCATATTCGGGAAAGCAACAAATGAGACTCATGAACTGAGCCTCAACAACAACTGCACAGTTAGCCACGAATACGGTTACTTCAGAACACTTCTATCAGCGCATTGAGGAGATTAAGGCTCCTGGGGTACAATACCGCTGACGGAGGTTTGAGAGGATGACGATTGCGAAACTTCGTTAATCGGTACATGTGAGAACGAAACTTGAGACCAAACCGCAACCGGGCACAAATTTTAGTGGATGCTCTTATAAGTAACAAAGGTCTTTTTCGACTTGTTAAACGTCACTTCGACAAAGGTACACTATTGTCTAACTGGCTGAGCGCAGACATGACTGGCTCGTGAACTCGCTTATGATGAGGCCGAGGTGAACTCCGTTCACCGCACTCTCTTTTCACAGACTCACCGCCTACCGAGGGCGAGACGAAACCCGAAGGTGTAGCGCCACACACGCCCTCGTTCATCACTCAACACGCGCCAGGCCTCAGTGAGGGTCACTTCGATCTCATGCAGGTTAGAGAGCCATAGAGGTCATAATAAAGACAAGCCCTCACAGTTATATATCAGTCTTGAGTAGGACTCAATTATCAACCTTTCGGGCCACAACTGTTAACGCCGCATGTTATATTCACCCCCAGTTTGCTAGTTGCAGTGAGGAACTTCGGGGTTGGATCCGAGCTGAGTTGATCTCACTCCTGTCTCTCCCTCTCCCCTATTCCATATTCCTGCTGCCTGCATGTGTCAAGCCGACTGGGGATGCGATTGAACCCAGTAGCTGTCATGACACGGCGTCTCTCTCTCGTTCTAACGCGTGGCACACACGGACAGGAATTTCACGGAAGTGAGAATCGCTACGAGGGTCGCATTAGGAAGTAGCCGATTGTCGTCTGAGTTATCCTGTCAGCTGGCGACCTTCTAAGCCACAACCTTAGGGGGTCGTGATTGAGCAGTAGCTGAAAATGGCGGAGTTGCGACCACGCTTCTGCCACAACCAGTAGTTCCAGTACCCGGGCGGGGGTTCACATTCAGCGCGATATTTGCTTGGTTTCCTAAACCCGAATTAGGTGTGAACTGTCGGATTCATGAGTCGGTAGTTACAGGAACTCGCAAAATTTTACTATATCCTGCTTCCCCATTCAGCGCTATGACAAAGCCTCGATCGAGTAATTAGTCGTACACCGAACGAGAGAGCGAAACCTGCTTCCAAATACAGTACTATTGAGACAAATAGTCAAGTGATTATCAAGCTAATTAGCAACATCGTGAGAAAATTGTGGCCACCACTGACTGAGATGTAGCCGATGTAGGAACTTCTTCAGTGGATACGGGAGAAGCTGCTTCTAATATCCGCATAGTCGCGTTGCAAATACGTCCTGTCGGTATTGTACCCAGAAAAGTCTTACGCAATAGCTTTGTCTAACTATAAACACGGAGATCCAAAGCATAACGGAAATGTTCATTTTCATCCTGCCAACAGAGGATGAACCTGGTTGCTCAGATGGAAAAGGCGTCAGACCTAAACGGCAGATGGTGCACTGGACCCAGATTCAGACTCCGGGTGAATCAGCACTTGACCTTTGGGTATTATTAAATGATGGCGGACACCTGGTTGGATTGCAAGGCTCAGAAAATCCACGAGCATGTGAAGCGCAATGAAACAAGTAGCTTCTTCGCATCAATCAAGGTGATCTACGGTCCCTCCAACCAATGGAATCGCGCCGCTTCTCAGCTCCGACGGAACAACTCTTCTCACGGGAAATTGCAAATTCTGACGAGCTGGACCGAACACTTGAGAAGTGTCCTCAGCCGCCTATCCACGATCCACAGCGCCGTCATCGGTCGGCTTTCCAAGTGGAAGCGAACGATGACTTGAACCTCACACCTTTATGCCCGGAAACCATCCAACTCATGTAACAGCTCTCCAACGGGAAACCTTTGCGATACGACAGGATTTCGGCCGAAGTCCACAAGCACGGCGGTCCTCGGCTGGTGAAAAAACTTACGTCGATCTTCTGAGGAATGTGATGTCATGGACAAGTTCCTCAGGATCTCAAGGACCCATCTTTCGCCCATCTCTACAAGCGGAGAGAGGACCAGCAACTCTGTGATAATCACAGCGAAATCTCACCGCTAAACATCGCCAGAAAGATCTTTGCTTGTATCCCCCTCAACCGTCTGGGCGATCATCTAGAACAAAAACTGTACCCGGAAAGCCAGCGCGGCTTTCGACGACACCGTGGAACTATCGACAGGATGGTCGCCGCCTGCCGGCTTCGATGGAAGTGCCAGGGAATGAGGACCAACCGCTGCACTACTTTCGTGGACTTCATGGAAGCCTTCGATACGGTGAACCGTCACCTTGGCACCAACTTCCATAGCATCCGCAACAACGACCACTCCCCACTGCTGGTGATCACACTCCTGATGCCCCGCTGTCGTGGACTCCCGCGACCCCAATCATCCCCAACACAACCTCCGCGATGACAACGACTGTCACCTCCTCATCCCAGCCATCGATGAACACACTTCTGACACCCCGTTAAACACTATCCTTTCACGACTTTCATGCATGCGGCTCCACCATTATATGTTAGACCTGAGCATTCCACACTCTTTATGTGGGCTTGTGGGGCACGCGCAGACGGGTTGTTCTTAGTTCTGTCAGCCACACCCCCGATCTCAGAACCATTTGGTTGATAGGCCTGGACAGCCGACTTGTGCACGGGAAAGGATAGAGCAAGTGAGATCGACTGTCTCAGCACATAGCTCTCACTATTAACAATCTGAAATGCCTAAGACTATTAAGGGACGGTAAAAGCCGTGGCTTGGAAGGCTGCCAACTGAGAATTCAGTTCAGATCCTGGAACCAATTCTGTGTGTGCTTGTGTGGGATTTCTGACCGTTGAACGGAGAATCAGGCTGCAATGACTCCCTAATGTAGCACTCCCACTCCTTTGGGGCCTGAGCCGTTCCCTTTCTTGTGTGTAATCCTAGTCCTTTGTGCGTGGGCCGGTGGTATGATGTCACGGCTAGGTGCGGGTTCTCGCCGTGCCAGTGAAATTCGCGCGCTCTCTTCCTGGTCTTCCCGACTCTGCCATGATACGGGACCCCAATGGAAGAGGAGGAGAGAGTGCGGTATAAGTAACGTATATCTACTACCATTATAAACTAATTTACACGCAAGTCACCGTCCCTGCGCTAACATTTCATTGGGGCAGACTGGGAACATCTTCGGAATTGACGGTCGAACTGGCGTCAAATAATGACGTCTGATAAACCAATTATCCGATCGGCTTCGTGAAAAACTGCCTCAGGAGTCAGAGGCAACCCCAAGATAGGAATTCAAGTGGAGAAGTGGCACAGAGGAACTGTTATTCCTTGCCCTATATGCGAGGAATTTCCGAAATGGTTGTCCGACAATTAAACCCGTTTGGCATCTGCATTGCACACAAGCCGGCGTCCTCCTTACGCGCAGCATCATCCCGGACAAAGGATCCCAGACCCAAAGAACAGCAAAGTAATGTCATTTACCGTATCCCATGCACTAACTGCCGTTGCGTCTATATTGGTCACACGGGTTGATAACTTGGGACTCGTATTAATGAACATAAACTAGCTATCCGCCGACGCGACCCCTTGTCTCTCGTGTTTGCGCAAGCCCTTGATTGTGACCACCGTTTGAATTGGGACGGTACTGAAGTGGTCGCCATGGCTAACACCAAACAGGCACGAGAATTCCTCGAAGCTTAGCATTGCGGTGCGGACAGCATTAACCGCCATGTCGACCTAAATGTCCACCACGAGGGTCTCCGATCGAGGTGGACTGACTGGCGCCCACCTTAAGAACAACAACAGCTAATGCGTGTCCGCACATGCATGATCTCGCCGGCACGCCATTCCTCTCTCCCTGCCCCCCCCCCCCCAAACACGTTAAGCCACAACCGGGACCCATAACACCTATCCTCACCTCCGGCACCCACCACAACACGATGCACGCCTCCCCCTCGCAAGGTCGTCTGCTTATCTCTCTGCGTCCTCAACCAGCAATGTGACAATCCCACCTCTCATTATTCACTTCGTCTGACGACGGGTTGGTGCAACCAGCTCGAACATTTACGAGTAAAAGTCTTTTTTTCCGACGGATTTCCTCCTTTCATCATATATATAGATATAGATTAGATGATACCGACAAAGACAAGGGAGACCGGAATGGCCATTTCTGGCCTATTAGCCGTCATCAGCCAGTCATACCCAACCCCAAGTGTGGATCACTTGAGATTCGAACCCGGGATCTTTGGTCATGGAGTTTGACGCTCTACCATTGAGCCACGGGCCTGTTATCCTGTCGGTTGTGATCGATATATAGATATACTTACACACATATGTCTTCAATGTCCCGTGCACCAGTCGATTTCCAGAGCCGGCCAGTTATCTAATGATGGAATTGGGCGCAAGTGACTGACAGTGTCCTTTATGGCCATCGAATTAAATGCCTTCTCTCGGTCTAAGATTGTATTGTCTTCATTGGGTACTGACCAGAAGTCCAGTTATAAAATGTATTCAGCTAAACCCAGGACTTAACTCTGGCTAGCGTGGACGAATGTAAACACTTCTGGTAGACACTTGTGAACTACTGTTCTCAGAACCTAGTATCAACGCCCGTTTATAAAATGCTGCTCAAAAAACTCACTTGAATAGGCATAGGAAAATGCGTCAAGGTAAGATTACCTAGAGCAGAAAACCTTACGTTGTTGCGTTCCTAAAGCAGTCTGTCCTGATCAGTCTGGCCAACTTTTCTAAAGAACTTGGAAACAAAGGCAGTACTGACTGCAGTAAATCACATAATACAAAATACCCGTGAAGCGGTGTTGACTTGGGACAGTTCGGCCGTCGTCGCCGACGATGTCCACCGTGTACCCCGCAACGGGGTTGCAGCGTATGCTGCCCGGGCTGTCAGGAGATAATGCCAGATGCCCGTGCCACCACAGGGCCGATGGGTCATTCTAAGTAACCTGCCTAATGCTCATCCTGGTACAGTTAGAATGAAAGCTCTCGCCCGCAGCTATGTTTGGTAGCCGAAAATTGACGCAAACATCGAAAATGTGGTGAAAGCATGTCACGTGTGCCAAATAACACAAGGGACCTTGCCGAAGGTGCCTCTGAAGCCTTGGGTCCGACCGGACCCGCCGTGGAAGAGGGTACACGTGGATTATTTTGGGCCATTCCAAAGCCATATGGTCTTGGTGGTGGTAGACTCCCACACTAAATGCATTGATGCGATTCCTGCAGGAGATTCCTGTTATTCATTGACTACAATCAAAAAGTTGCGGACCGTTTTTTTTCTACTTTTGCGATACCTGAAATCGTCGTTTCAGACAATGGCCTGGCCTTTACTAGTGCCGAATTTGAAGAATTCATGGAGAAAAATGGAATTAGGCATTCAACCACTGTCCCGTACCACACTGCTTCCCATGGCCTCGCAGAGCGTGCAGTCCAGACAATAAAGCACAGACTAGCCGGACAGACGGAAGAGGATTTGGCCACCAAGTTGTCACGCTTTTTGTTCAGCCATCGCATAACAGCCAACGGTTGAACCGGCGCTTCGTCCGCAGAATTGATGTTCAAGCGACAGTTGCGCAAACGACTCGACCTGCTCAATCCTTTAACGCATGGTAGAGTCATTGAAAAACAGACGAAGATGGAAGCACGATATGATGTGAACACCCCACCACGAGTCGTCGCGCCTAAAAAAGCGTCTGCACGCGACTAGAACACGAAACGAACTGGTGTCCAGCGGTAGTTCGAACAAGCGAGGGGCAAATATTAGAATTAGAGTTAGAAGATGGGAGAATTATGCGTCGACATCTGAGTCAAGTTCGCAGTCGAACGGTCACAGTAAGTGGAGAATTCGGAAAACTCGAAATGCCAGCAACCCTTGACAGGGATCCTGGCCTGCCGAGGACTGAAAATTTACTGCCTGTCCGCTACTGGCCGAGGTGTATGTTCCCCCTCCACATTATACTCCGGCTAGCAATAACTTAGGGGCAGAGGAACCAGTGACTCCACAAAGCCGAGCAGAGGTCAAAAATACCGCCCTGAGAAGACCGACCCGGATCGGCAAACCTGTCCAACGCTCTCTGGACGAATTCCATTAGAACATTTTCTAACTATCCACTATTACCTTTACTGTTTCCCCCATCCTTCCCATGCTCTCCACCCTAGGGTGGAAGGTTGCAGCGTATGTCGCCCGGGCTGTCAGGACAGCATGCCACATGCGCGTGACAAGCGAACGATCAAGGTCATGTACCCCTGTTCAGACCTTCTTTGTGCTAATTGGCCACACATCAGCCTATGACATTACCCCTGCCACATACCCAGCCGTTTCCACAAGCCTCCTTATTTTTGCTCTCTCTCGTACTCAGTACACGTCCTTTTTCCAAATAACCTTCTGTTCCGCATACATAACAAGGGTGAGAGTAGGGACGGTCACTTGCGAGCGAGTTAGTTTACAGCGATGGTAGACTGGTGCTGTGATTACCGCTCTCTCTCCTCCTCGCCCACTTAGGCCCGGCGTTATATGACAGAGTCAACGGGGCCGGAAAAGAGAAAGAGGGCCCAGGTGGTTGGCACGGCGAAAACCCGCAATTAGGCGTATTACTCCATCGCCCTGGTTCACAATGTACACTGACCAGTGTAGACTTAGTTATCAGTTGTGTCGTCGGACTGATAGCCAGCCATGGGACCACCCTGCAGGATCATATTTCATGGGCGTGCTAATGGAGGAATCCGGGAAGACGAGGTTTGGAATAGTTATCGCAGATGCCGGATTCTGTGACCGATATTTGGACAATATCTTTGCAGCGACGAATGATAACCTTGACTGCGAGGAGTGAAAGCTGGCCCTTTCGAGAAAATGGAAACGATATGCGTATTGCTCTGTAGAATACAGCATGTCGTGACCCAGTCAAGTCCATGTGCACGGATTAAATCGGTCAAGTAGACTCTTTGAATATTGCCAATCAGTTTTACCGTTATAACTCTTCGTCTAAATGTATCTTTCACAGATTTGTCAAGTTCACGGACACTTCCTACCTGTTGTTATTTTTGTCTGACGGATGAACTTGCTTGGGTTTCGCCGCCAACAGATATCCTCCCCACTCGAATCGCCTCCTGAGTTGGTGCACCAATGGATTTTCGACCCTCGACTTTATTGACCATCTCATATCAGTAGCGCTATCCCCCTACCTTACGATAACCGATAAACGCTTATCTAACCAGGAACAAAAAGTCTAACAACGTGAGCTTTGACGCTGTAATAGTTTACTCCCAACCTGCCTTATGTACAGTAGGTGGGTTAACACATGAAATGTCAACTGAAAACCCAGAATGTGTTTTCGTTTCGAAAAGATTAAGTAAGTAGGATTGTAAACCTAATCAGTCTACAGTATAATTCGACAATAATTCAGTTACTTTAGGATGCCGACTTTCGAATGAACTTCCTCCCGACTGCATGTAAAAACTATACTCTGCAAAGAATGACTACTTATGTAACATACATTTTTCTCATTGATTTTCAATGCCCCTAAAAGTCCAATTATATTTCATGGGAAACATAAATAAAAATATTCATTTTTCCGCTTATTCGGCAGAAAATAACGTCTTCTTTCAACTTATACTTGAAGGAGGAAAATAATTCGGTTTAAGATGTTTCTAATTGTGAGATTTTTTAATATCGCGAGATGGCCGTTCATAAAACGTCATGTCTCTGCATTCACCAATGTGGCTTATAAAGTTGACAATTTGGACCAAATCCAGTGCTTAATTTTATGGACCTCATATGGTCTCCTCTTAATACCTTAGAGAAATGTGCGGTTTTCCATACGCGGAAAATACAGTGCTTGCAGTTTGGAAACCCTGAATGCAAGTGTGACGGCAGAGCGGGTTCAAAATTATTCGGGAATTGGGAAAGTTTTTGAAAACCGACTAATACCCTTCCTTCGAGTATAAAATCGGAAGAAGACGTAATTTACTACCGAATGAGCGGACGAAGGAATATGTTTATGCATGTTTTCCATGAAATACAACTGGACTTTTAGGGGCATCGAAAATCGATGAGGAAAATGCATGCTATATAAGTAGTCATTTTTGCAGAGTATAGTTTTTACATGCAGTCGGAAGGAGGTTCATTCGAAAGCCGGCATCCTGAGGTAACTGAATTATTATAGAATTATACTGCAGACTGATTAGTTTTACAACCCGACTTAATTAATATTTTTGACACGAAAACGCATTTCGGGATTTCGATTGACGTTTCACGAGTTAACCCACCTACTGTACTTTAGGCTGACAATAAATCTTACCTTTAGCACAGCGTCGGTCCTGGCAACCCTGATTGACGTGCCGCTGCGGTGGGGTTCATTAATAAGATCCAAGCCCAAAAGCTGCACTTAGAGCAGGCATGAGAGGGGTTTGCAATTTCGCGTTCTCGCGGTAGTGTTATCACTGCCACAGTCATCGCGGTCTGGGTCTCAAATTTGAACTGTGACGATAAGCAGAATGAGGCGTTCTATGACAAGAAAACATGAATGACTATGCGTGCCTAGTGTGTGAACCCGTCCCGGGGAAGTAGGATTTGCGGATGGAGAATTTCGATGGGTCTGCCAGGCAAGTGCTTGGACTTCACGCGGTGGGACACCGGTGAACGAACTGCCGTGGTTGTCATAGAGGAGTGACCCATGCGTGTGGGCTGGGCTCTTTATCTCTTCATGGTAGACTGCGGCGCCAAGCCTGATGTTGCACAAATTGGAAGCAGTAGTTCTGCTTGTCCTCTCATGTGAACTCATCTATGGGCTGGAACACACATCCCCCAGTGTACACAAACTATACGCAAATATGGCGTGTGACATAAGTAGGTCCGGGCTGCTGCCACGGCCACCTTCAAGAGTCCTGCACTCCGACAGGCAGGAAAGCCCTCTCTGAGGCATTTTCAATGGAATTAAAGCACCCCTCCCTCACCGTTCAGAAGTACTCCATCGCACATTTTAGGCCTCAGTAGACGGAAGGGTTCGAGTGGCCTATCATGATAGAGCTGACCTGTACCATAAAGAGGCTGACCAAGATGTGTAATACATCCATAAGACCTTTTAAGTTTCCGAAGTCAAGACGGTCCTGCAGTCGAACCAAGATTGAGTTTAACTCCGACGGTAACCCAGAATTTTGATAACAAGGCAGTTAACAAGAACTGAGTTTTGTAGAAACCGGCTCATGCTCTCTGAGAATAAGCTGATCTACCGTAGTACTTTAAGATAAATACTTTGGAGGCGCCGTTTGTGTCTGGGGAGTTAAACGATGCAGCTGCCCGACTAATTTCAAAGGAAGTCGTCTGAGGTCTATGCAAAAAACTTGTGGGGCACCTGCTTCACTGTGATAAAGTAATCGCAGTCTTCGCAGTCACCCTACTGCGTTACCTCCACTTGTGTCATTGGGAGCAGGCAGAGAGTAATCAGTGACACTTTTGGTCAGGGTGCGACCAGGGTCCTAATGTAAGTTGTTGTCTATTGGGATCCTTGAACTTAGCCATTGCTGTTAACAGCCCACTATTTCTATTCTTACTGACTTCTACAGCAACCCTCGCCCCGCCCCGCTCATCGCGTCTCGTTTTGGTCAGCCGTGCAGTGTAGCAGAAATTGTCCCATCAGACATAAGCCAGTTATACCTCGAAGATAGCGCGCTTTCGTTTGGATAGCGAAACAAGTAATTGCCCTGACATCACTTCCGGTGTCCGTCAGGGCTGGACTCTTTCGCCAATCGCTGGTTTATTCCGTAAGAACTGGCAGTGCAAAGCGACGTCACTGCGGCCCATGGCTCCTGAAATGCAGTACAGGGTGCAGTCGAGGTGAACTTAACCGACAGAATGGGCCCAACGGTATCAGTCAGTAGTTCAGGGTGGGGTTTGAGGAATGCGATGCTTACTGCCTTGTCTGCAAGAGGACGAATACCAACCGCAGGGCGCAATCAAACCTGAACAGGCGTCACTGCCGTCATGGAAACTGAGCGGGGATTGTTACAGAAGGAAGCAAAAGTAGGTGATTATTGCGAATACTTTGTAATTCAGGACAACTAGGCCGCGAGGAAAGTGTTGCCAGCCGGATAGGGTTCCGTATCGAGAAACAAATGATTTGCTTGCCGCTTTTCCCCAGTCCCACTCAAGAATGTTTGACCGTGAGCCAAATACGCCATGGTAGTGTGCATAGAAGGGGTACCGACACGGACAAGGGAGACACAGCTGGCCATTTATGACCTATTGCCCGTCACCAGCCAGCCAGCGCGACCTGAGGTTCGAACACGTGTTCTCTGATCATCGAGCTTTAACATGTCTAAAGCTCCGCCATTGAACCACGGGTCCATTGCTCCATGGGTTGTGGTCGGGAATACTGACTAGGGTGAAAGGGCGTTCAGTGATCGGGTTGCAGGACGCATTCTTGCCGCTGCACCTTGGGGCTCAATCTGCAGCCCCAGGGAATTCTTCACGGAAAAAGCGTACCTCTTGTGTGTGTGTGTGCACTCCTCAAAAGGAATTAGCGCTGCAAGTTGTTGAAAAAGTGTGCTAAGAGAGAGAGGCTATTTTTGGGACCAGACTGACGTGCTGTATCGACTACTGCTGTTAACCCATTTGTAACATAATTTTGCATCTCATCTTTACCTTAGGAATAACCTCAGCACTCAGTGGAATGGCGAACGGGATATCGTCATCATGACCACCAGGTTAGTTACAAAGTTGGTCAGTTTTCTCCCATCGACTCTGATTGCATTGACTTCTTTTACGGAAGAGCGTTGTCACTAGTTCAGTTCCTTACAGGTCGGCCGGCTTCAAAAGTGGACGTCCGAGATCTGCGCTGAGAATAATCGGACACCTGCCCCCATGATAAGGCCACTAAAGTCTCCGAAGTCGCCCCACCGCATTGCCTATACTCTTGTCAAGGACGCTTTTGGCCCAAGAGATCTCCAAACCTAACTCAAAACATACTTGCCCGGAAACCGGCATCCTAGTGTCTACGAAAAGTTCGAAATTATACAGTATGATACCCAGTAAGGTAGTCTAATTTGAGTGACCTCTCCTAACTGAAGCAAACATCAAGAATTATAATTAATTCTGCGCAAGTTGCGCTATTCTGTTGTAGGCTTCCTTTATGGAAGAACCTTATCACTGCTTGACCTCCTTAGGGGTCTGCGAAATGAGCCAATTTCTACTGAGCCTGCTTCCACGGGTTTCAGGGAAAGCTAGTAACTGCAGGTTTGTGCCATTGGCGCGCAGAAATACTGCAGTAACATGGAGGCATCCCCATCCAAAGCACGTATAACTATGAGGACTCGTGACACCTTATCCAGAAATAGCTTAAATTTTCAAAAAGGTAGGAAGCACATTCATTACTAAGAGAATGAACGCGCAATCACTGGAGCAATAGGCGTACTAGCACGAGCTGTCAAGCTCGTAGAGGTTCTCATCATCAGAGTCTGTAAGATTGCAACAACAAGTGAACAGGTTTGCAGTCAATGGTCGTGCCGAAACCTAGACTTTGACCAGTGGCCTCAACTCATGAAAGTTTAGACTTTCCATGGGATGCCAAACTTGTTGTGCACTCTAAGTTTTCTGCAAGACCATTTTCTCACTTCTTTGGCTCATTCTTTTTCACCGTCTATTCAAGCTTAGAAGGCAATGCCCTTGAATAAATAACATTTAAATGAGATATTTAAAAAGTAATCCATACTGACCAAACTGTGAAAAACTCGGCGCCTCGGTGGGATTCGAACCCACGCCGTAAGGGGAAGGCTTTAGTACAGCCAACGCTCTAACCAATTGAACTACGAGGCACCGCCGGACGACGCGAGTATAATCACATTTGGGTTAGAACGTTGACTGTAATAAAGCCTCCCCCTTACTGCGAGGGTTCGAAGCCCATCGAGGCGCCGAGTTTTTCACAGTTGGGTCAATATGAATTATTCAAAATCTGCCAAAATATCTATTAAAGGTAATCCACTAAATAATCGTCCCATAATCCCAATCAAGCCCTAACAACTCGAATACGTTTACATGTGACATATTTTCTGCTATAATTCGGGTTAAATGAGGTTATTAGCAGTAAAGCTGCAGGCATTTAATGTGCGCCTGGACAATGCGGTCTTTGCAAGTCACTTTCTCGCCTGCATTGATGACTAATGCGCCATATGTGGGCCGCCATCAATTGCTTCTCCGCGAGTGATTATTAGGCGGACTTAAGCGGGGTAGATGGGGGAAGTGAAGACCACTGTCCGGAACTAGGACGAGTTAGGGCCAAGGCAGCCGATCAAATTGTTTTCGCCGTGATTGTGACGCCGCGACGAATGACCCAGCGGACATGTGTTCTGGCAACAAGCGCGGCAAATTCCAGCTCGGATGCTCGAGAGGAAGAGCCAGGCCGTAAACTGCACAGTTTGAAGGTGGCACCCAGCGTGGTCAAGGCTATTTCAACAAATATTTGATCAAGATGCATCTGGTCATCAAACAGAAATTCCACTTCGATGGTCGTGCCACGTTTTTGCTGTAGGGTTTCTCTTGGCCTACACTAAAGAAAACAGATAATGATCGTTTAACTGTCGCTCCTTATATGCAGTTTGGGACCACGCGTGTGAAAACAGACAGAAAAAAAATTAATTTGATCATTGACACCGTTGGATGTTGAAAAGGTTTCATCTGCTGGGGTGATAGTTCTCTGTTTCGTAACTGTTCACGATAATTAATGACCGGAAATCCAAAATGCAACGGTAATGCTTGTTTCTATCCTGCCAGCGTAAGGATCGGCTGACGTCACTCCATGTGATTTGCAGTGTTCCTGATTGTAACTGAGAGAACACATAACAGGCGGAAAATGTCGCAAAACACTGTGATTCTAAAATGTGATTTCGCTTGGAAATGATGACTTTGGAGAACCCCCCCCCCCTCCCTACAGGTGAACCTGAGCTAAATTCCGTGAAGGGTACCTTTTCACATGTCCGGACCCTAACTATAACACTACCTCTGGCCCAAACCCTGGCCCTAATTTCCCTCGAATTTGGCGTAAAACCACCTGTACTGCAGGGTTTCTACCCTGGTGTTTTGCGATTATTCAGCTTGGGTCGTGATACTGATTAGCATACAGCACAGTCTCCAGAGATTTCACGCATGTCAGGAGGCTAGTTTTTAAATGAGTTTTTTGACGCGCCTGATAGAATGACGCTCGTGGTGTGTATTTACTTAAGCAATGCGCGTTTTTTTCATTGCCTTTTAACTTGTCCATAAATTTACGCATATGTTGCGGAAGGTACTAGTGGAAAGGTATTTTGTACAAATTGCATATTCACTTATTATTTTAAACTTAACTTTCTGCCGTACGTACGCCTAGGATTTCGAACTTGAATGCTCTGC
Organism: Spirometra erinaceieuropaei; assembly: GCA_902702965.1. Taxonomy (NCBI): domain Eukaryota; kingdom Metazoa; phylum Platyhelminthes; class Cestoda; order Diphyllobothriidea; family Diphyllobothriidae; genus Spirometra; species Spirometra erinaceieuropaei. Next base: position 45,152 of record CACRXP010000616.1, on the reverse strand, counting down.
AGTTTACGATTAAGAGTGATAGCACAGATCCGTTAATGTAATTAGAAAGCGGCTGCTTAGTGGTCATAAAATTTAACGATAGATGCGGTCACGTTGTGTATATCGAAGGTAGAATTAATAAACATGTAGATATTGTGTAACTTAAATAGTCATTTTAGCATCCCAATGTTTTTTCGCAATTGTAAACGCAGAACTCAAGGGGTAGTCATTCATAGACTTAGCATAGGGAACGATCGTGTGCACACGCTTTCGGCAAAAATGTGACTGGTAGGGGCGCTCAGCGATCGTTCTTACGGAACTCACTCGTTCCGTTATGCCTTAGGACGCATGATATAGGCAGAATGGCATTACCGACAAAGACAAGGGAGACTGGAATGGCCATTTCTGGCTTATTAGCCGTCGTCAGCCAGCTATACCAAAGCCCGAAGTGTGGAACACCCGAGGCTCGAACTCGCGACCTGTTGGTTTAGAAGTTCACGCCTCTAACCACTGGCCTACGAGCCCGTTGCCCTGTCGGTGTCGATCTGCAATATATACCCACACTTCGCGGTTGAGTATGACTGGCTGACGTCGCCTAATAAGCCAGAAATAGCCATTCCAGTCTCCCTTGTCTTTGTCGGTAATACCATTCTGCCTAAAAATGTGACTGTCTGACGCGGGATTATAGACACCCTGGTATTGCAGGTGGCCCTGGGCTAAATTCTGTGGGGTAACTATTCCCGTGTCCTGACTTTAAACCTAACACTAACCCTAACCCTCATCACAACCCTCTTGGTCCTAGCAATAATCAAAGCCTTATCTGTCTCTGTCACTGATGATGGATTCGAGAGAGAATCCGAAACGTCAGGCTAATAAAGCTCTTGTTCTAGCGATCTTGTCTCCTTCTTCGCAATAATAAAAACCCTAACCCACCCTGAAATTTAGGTTATGACCACCTGTAATACGAATGGAGGTCTATATTTCTGTGTTAAATTGATGTGAGTAAATTTATAGAGGCACGGCAAGTGAAAATGGAAAGAGCACATTTGACGAATGCGATCTTCGATGTTGACACAAAAATTACTCACCCGAAAGTCAACTACCCACTGCGTGCGAAAACCTGCAATTATGTATTATTGCAATTCAACTTAAACAAACCCCTCCAAATGAAATCGTATTTTAAAATTTCACTTAATTTTGCACAAATTGCAACCTCTATTGTAAGCTCGAAGTTTGCATTGGCAGTTTTTAAGTTTAAAAGCGTTCGATGTTCGGCTGACTTTGCTTTAGATCTCACTCCTCCGTCGGGAGTTTTGGCGTGACTGACTGACAACAGCATGCAAACCAGAAGTGGCTACTTCAGCCTTCGTCGTCTCTGTCGGTAACACATCTTGACGTGGAGATCATTTGCGAGGGAGGAATTACAGTAGGTGGGCTAACTCATGAAACGTCAACCGAAATTCCAAAATGCGTTTTCGTTTCAAAAAGATTAATTAAGTCGGGTTGTAAAACTAATCAGCCTGCAGTATAATTCTATAATAATTCAGTTGACTTAGGATGTCTGCTTTTGAACGAACTTCCTTCCGGCTGGATGCAAAAACTACACTGTGTAAAAAATGCCTGCTTAAGTGGCATGAACCTTTCTCATTGATTTTCGATGCCCCTAAAAGTCCAGTTATATTTCGTGGAAAACGAGCATAAACATATTCATTCGTCCGTTCATTCGGTAGTAAATTACGTCTTATTCCAATTGTATACTCGAAGGAGGCACACAATTCGGTTTAGAAGGTGTTTCCTATTGTGGGACTTTTAAATACCATGAAATGGCCGTTCATAAATCGTCATGTCTCTGCATTTACCGCTGTGGCTTGTAAAGTTAACAATATGGATCAAATCCACTGTTAAACTTTATGAACCCTAAAAGCTCCGTCTTTATTATCGAAGAAAAATGTGTGGTTTTCCGTACGCGAAAAATTGACGGCATGTAGATTGGAAACCCTGAATCCAAGTGTAACGGTAGAGCGTGTTGAAAATTATTCGGGAATTCGAAAAGTTATTGAAAACCGAACTATACACCTCCTTCGAATATAAATATGGATGAAGTCGTAATTTTCTACTGAATAAGCAAAAGAATGAATATGTTTATGCATGTTTTACACGAAATATTATTGGACTTTTAGGGGCATCGAAACTCAATTAGAAAGATTCCTGCTACTTAAGTAACCATTTCTTACCGATCGTAATTTTTGCATGCAACCGGAAGGACGTTCATACGAAAGCTGGCATCTTGAGGTAACTGAAATATTATAGAATTATATTGCAGGCTGACTAGTTTTACAACCCTACTTAATTAGTCTTATTGAAACGAAAACGCATTTCGGAATTTCGGTTGACAATTCATGAGTTAGCCGACCTACTGTACATACGCTCATGGAGTGAGTTGGGCACACAATGAGCGCGCTTTTGCTTGCTTGTCTACTCCGGCATCTCAACCTTTCTGGAACGGTGGTGAACTATGGAATCACAGACGTCAACAAATCTAACTATTTTCTTAACCAGTGAGTCTCTTTGATGTCTGTTCCTCTCTGTAAATGCGTCGTATGTGGGAAATCAACCACAAGGCGTCATACGGAATTCTTTTTGTCCGATGCCGCTGCACGATGCCTGGTCCGTAATCTTGTTATCGTTGGGCTCAGCCAGTTACTCCAAAGCGCCTTTTCCTTGGACTTTACATGCACGCTAAACATTTCTCGCGACGTAGAACATTTTTTATGGGGCAGAAACACTCGCCAAACAGAAAGTCAACTCTTGGCAGCGTTGTATTCCTAAAGCAGAGTAAATCTTTTAATATTAGGTTCCATCTAAGAGGAGCAAACTTTCATTTTCTCACCGGTACAGAGAAGCATTCCTCTCCTCTGGCGAATAATTTTTGTCATGGCTAAAATGCCTGCTCGTAAATAAAGATGTCTCGGAGAACAGTAAATGCATGGATAGCGTCCTTGAAGAGATTTGTGGATATTGTCTACAGACATATAAACAAGAATAATCTAATACTGCCACGTTTCAACCGTGTCCAAGTAATCTAATGCAACGTCGGAGCATTTAAATTTCAAAACTGGCCAAGTTTCTTTGTTGACAGCAATCCAAACACCGATAAATGTTACCTACCAGCGTCATTAGATTTTTCTGTAGGTGGCCTTACAATTCGTTGCTTGTTTAAAAAAATATTTGCCATAGAAGCACCTGAAATTTGTGTTGCATTGCTCATGCAAGTCAGATTTGACACCTTCAAATACTAATAGTTGTTTTGCAGTTGTGAGGGTCTTGTAGTCATGGTACTGTGCATTAGCATTTAGCTCGCTTAGCGGTAAAAATGCACCAGTTGAGTACTTAGTTTCTTCTTTGCAGATGTCTTTTTATTTTGCTTAAAGTCGTACTCTCAACGTATTCTCATAAAGTGAATCCGTATAGTTCTCACGTTCATGTAACATTTCCGCTTTCAGCTTAAAAACTGACTAATTGTAATATTAAAATGCAAACTACTATTGTGCTAATTACACACTGTAGAATTAAGTGTAAAAATAACACACTGTTGTATTTAAAGAGACAGGTAACAGGGAGGAAGGGAAATGAACATGAAAGAGTTGGGAGGAATAGTTTGACTACCTGACCTGTCGTACTGAATTCCAAATTTATCGTCATGAATGGGCCAAATGCAACCATGAAAAAGCATTCCTTCCGGTGCCCTGGGCTGCATCCTCCTCTAAGAGGAAAGACCTCACGGGGTGCACTTCCTGTGGTTTATTCGGCAGATGGAAATGGCAAAAACTGTCCGGATCAGACCACACGCACGAAAATACATAAAGTAAAAATGGGTACCCCAGCACGGTATGACTAACCGCCCTGAGTTACAGTGGGTCATGCCTCAGGTACTTTCGGGTGATGACTTCGTTGCTTAAGTTTCGATGGTGGCAGATCTCTTTGAACAAACACAACCTATTACATTCCAAAGAAGTAGAAAGATATATTGTCGGGTTTACCATATTGACAATACTAGTATTAGCTGAAATGCTCATAAACTTTCGAACCGAGCATAAAAAGCCTTGTTTTGAAGTATTTACTCCAACTTTGCGCATTAACTTCCTCAGTAATAAAACAAAGTAGTGCAAGGAAATCCTAACAAGGCCTGAAAATGGATTTAGGCATAACGAAGATGATAGTCTTCTATTGTACCTTCTGCGATATCTGTCTTGTCACGTCGACAGACAGCTCCTGATGCTCTTGGTCGCAACTTCTGTCCTGAGCGAAATCGAGCACCGGATCAACCAGGCGCACGGAATTCTGTTCAACCCAATTGCTTCCCTCTTGATTAAGGTAAAATCGTTTGAAAAACGAAATGTACGCTCATGGCCTTCAGTCATGATACATTTTCTCCGCGAAGAGCAAGTAGAGCTTGCGTCATCAAAAGCTACTCGTCCCCTGTAGTTATTCAACGCCGATGCTATTCTCCATTTTCCACCTCGGCTGTTTGTATCTCGTCTCCAATGAGGGATTACACAGTTTGCTAAAAAGGAAGCTTATTGACTTCGTTCTCCCAACCGTTCGATTCAGACAGACCTAACGGCGAACTCGTTTGAGATATTATGCCGCCCTAACCTGACCTAGACTGACGACGACGCCGACCTGGCCAGTGTGAGGCCTGGATGGATGTGACTGAATTGACTTCGGGTGCATCCTTAACCCCATGATCTTCGATATGGGGGCCTGGGGGGTCTGAATGCAGTTCAGCGATTTTTTGGCGATTGGTTGTATAGAAAGACGACTATTTACAATTTGTCCAGCCTGTGTCACGGAACGGACCGCGTCGATCCTGATAAAAGCCGCCACAAGTATAAGTACGCATGTACACGAGTCTAGTGCGGCATAACCTTGTCCTACGCCAGTGTGCTTTAATGCGCCTTATGAATGGCATCACATACTGCCTCCTTCTGCGCGAGTTCTAGATTTGGTTTCAAAGACAAAAGAGGGCGACTATGCTGTAACAACCATATCGCAAATTTACGGGTTCATGTAAAATAACCTCGATGGAATCTCGAGATTAAGCTTTTAGTGGTGCCTGAGCTCTAGAAAATGGTAAGCGTAAAGACTTCAAATTAAGTTGTGTTGTTGAAAAGCTCTGTCTCGAGATTTGATTCTCTAGACCATGCGGCGTACACGCTAGAAGACAGACATCGACATGACGAAGTAGCAGTTCTTATTACGATGTACTGTTTGCCTGACTCTCGGTTGTTGAATAAAACACTTATTGAGAGCATCCATAGTAGTGAAAATGCGATTCTTAGGTGGCATATCAAAAGAAGAAGAGGCGTTCACAGTGGAGGGGTTTATTGGAGGTCCGACGTTTCGAGTAGTTGATTCGTCTATCCATCTTCGAAAACTGGAAAGTCCTGCGCACAGCTCCCCCTATATGACGCACTTTGTTCAATGAGTGACACACCGTGAAAGGCACTCCCTAATAAATATTTTCTGGTAGCTCATTTTAAATAATCTTCAACGACGTCTTCTTAAGATTCTTCTAAAAGTTGGCGCGGAGGTTCCCCTGCTCCCCCGAACTGCGTGAAGGATATTAATCTTACAACAGTAAAAGTATGATAAGCCTTGGCACAGACCAGTCAACTGTTAGTTTTGCTAAGACCAAGTTCCAGCATTAATCGACTTGTAGTATGTGCATCAGACAGTTGTAAAATCCAGGCAACTGCATGGAGAAATAAACTGATCTCACGGTTCGCTCACGTACTTACAAAGTACAGCACTGTATCCCTGGCATTGACGTCCTTGCATATCTGGAGTGTGAGTAACACCAATTTTGGACTCTCCGTTGGCGACCACGTTCCTCTCTAGGCGAGTCTACACATGCAAATCAATCTGACGGTAGCAGCATGAACGTCATAGAAAGCCTTTAGTCAAATGACCTCAGTCTACCAGTCAACCCCCGCACTCAGATTATGCATGTAAATGCGTGTTCCTTATTTTTATCCAGCCGCGGAAGTACAAATGTGTGAAACGAAATACATTAAGTTGTCAGTAACTGGCCCCAACAGTAAAAGTTTTATTGGCAACGGAGCAGAAGGCGAGAACCCTACAAAGTTTATTGTTGAGGAAAATCTATTTCTGGGAGCGTCATAATTCTGCCATTTTGGTAGGACACAGGGCCTTTCCGGACAAGTTAAGCACTGACAGCCATGCACAAATATTCAGCCATTTTTACTTGCCTACTTATCTTTAAGAAGTAAATGATTAATTCTTATTAAAATGGACGCTCCATCGGCTTTCCTAGCAAGACCTATTCGGATTGTCATTTTTCGGCAACCCACCGGCTGCAAGTTAGGACTGAGGCGCACACTAAAGCTGGTCGCACATATTACCAATAGAGTATAACATGTCTTGGTTGAAAGAGGATCCGATGGATTCCGCAGATTTTCTACAGTAGGCGGAATGTTGACAAGGACAAGTGCACACTCCAGGCGAAAACGAAAGTCAAATCCTTTTCTTATTTCCCCTTCCACATATACGATATTGTACGGATGCTTAAGAGGCCTTGGGAATCGGTTTTCGAACCGATTAACTAAATCGCCTGATTATCGCTTGCACGATTGTTCCAAATTCACATAAGACGACCAAGTATGCAGATCCTGCAAGCAGTTCTCTGATCTCCAACTGCTGCAGGTGTCTAGCTCGTACCTGTGGCCCTCCTTGTTAAACCTATATAACTTGGATTTAAAGCCAAAAACTTTCTACATCATTAACATGAGACACTTCTTTTTTTCCAATTCAGTGAATTCTGTCCTCCCAAATGAAATTCATTCGCGTCAATTTAACCTTTATTTGCATGGGAGAGAGGATCTCCCGAAACTTTTGAAGAGAATGAGCTCGAACACAAAGTTCCTTTCATTTAAAACAGTCTAGCAGACGACATTTTTATACGATAATTAATACAGAATTCACATGTTGGATCGTCGAAAATATCGCCGAACGTAAACGCACCAGAGCTGCAGGTCCATGGACCACTGGATTAGTCGAAAATAAGAGAGTTTCCGTGCACATACCAACCAGCCCCTTCGTGCTCTGTGGACGCACTTGATAAGACAACAATTGACACTCCTCTAGCCTACATCTTCTGTGAGATTTTGCATTACAGTTGATAAATTACCACGAGAACAAGTACGTTTCTTTTCAGTGAGAAAATAGATTTATTTAAAAACGGAAGGACATGCACGTGGTGTTTCTTCAGATGTACAAGGGAAGTTCCTAGAATAGAATAACTGTCCAAGTAAACAAATCTCTGATAGTCCCTGGGAGTCTGAAAAAAGATGTGGATGGGCTCACCGGAAGTGGAGGGATTAAAATCTCTGATACCAGCCCCTCTTACCACCCGCGAGGTACTCCGAGTAGACCACATCGTCACTTTCCAGATGAAATACCACCTTGACGATCTTAAGGATGAGTCTCTCCAGACGGGTCTGCAGCCATCGCGGAACGTAGCCATCACGAGCAGACCGAGCCACTGTGATTACATCGGGTACCCGCGGTATGGCACGCACAATCCGCGTGAAGTTACGCAGCAGGGCTGCCAACTCGGTGTATGTTGGTACATGTTCCTGAACCACTGAATGTCCGGGTGTGTTGTGTCCTAGACAGAGGCTCATAGGAACAAGCTCGGGGAACCAAGTACGCCACGCAAACTGATGGCAGACACCCACACGCTGCAGAGCCCGTGCCTGTTCTCGTGTCTGGTTGCGGAGCAATAGAGTCAGGAAGTTGAGGCTCTTTTCCACCTCATCTTGCACTAACTGCTGTTCCTCCCCTACCCCTTGGCAGACGAGAGGTGGCTGAGCTTGGTAGAGGTCCTGTTTGGCATCCCAGATGGCCGCACTGCAGGCGTCGTAGACGGTGCCGTTAAGGTCTGGTTTCGGGCATTGAGGTGCTCTGGTGAGACAGTGTGAGATGATGCGGTCAAGAAGGTCCCGAAACCAGACGTCCGGTCTCATCTCTTCGATCTCACTGCCCTCGTTCAGACAGAAGATAGGGCGGATAAGATCGGCCATAGAGAGTACACTCTCCATGTCTAGCCCATAATAGAGCAAACCGGCTCCGACAAGCTGTACCCCAAAGAAGTCCTCGTCAATGTCGAGGATCAGAGGCGTATCCAGGTCGGCAGGCAGGGCAAAGGATTTGGATCGACGAATAACTGCCGCGGCGTTAGCAGATGTAAGTTCAATTTGAGTGTAGTTCCAGCGCCGATCGCAGTCCTTGTCCGGGATGTCACTGAAAGGCTCTGTGCTACTGTGGTTACGCACAACACAGGGCTCTTCTTCGACGTCATAGCAGAGACAGAATCGTTTCGGCTTATCCAGCGAGCTAATCCCCACCCAGGAGGTGAAAGCACTGCTTTCGTTGGAGGTCCACGAGGGGAATACAAGGTAGGTGGACTTGATTAGCTGAGCAATTATCGCACTCTAGAGGCATAAGGAAGGTAAATCTTGTTGACAGCTAGGCACTAGAGTATGCTCGCGTGTATGAATAAAGCAGATTGAAATGCGTGAAAGACATCCATCAACTAGTGTACTTATAAGTCACTCTCATGATTGTTTTCATGGTGCACCATCCACAGAGTCCAAAACGTTGCTGTAATTATGTAGAAAGTGGGTTGTATGTGTGTATTTTAAAAAGACCGAGACACATGCACAGAGTATTTAGTTCAAGGAACTTAGGGCAAATAAAAAGGTGTTATACCAGCCCTAAGCGCAGACAAATAAGATGTTTGTCTCGGTAGCTGGAAGCGCTGCCTAGTCCTCAGCTGATAGCAGGTTTTAAATAGAAATATAGAAGAAAGTAATAACGGATCAGAAGCCAACTATTTCCTTCGGCCATAAACGCAGCTTTAGAAAGCCGCAACGGCGACGATCGAATATATAAGTCCTTGGTTTTTTATTATCGCAAAATGTCTGTTTATCTGATTTAGGTAGACGTTATGCTAAGGACCCGTTGTTGACTAAGCATGGTTAAGTTTCGGTTTAAGTTTAGAGTTAGGTTGAATGTATGTATATTGGAGGGGGTTACAGGCAGATTAGGATCAGGGAAAGGATTTGAATTGTGGCTAGGATTAAGGTAAGAGTTAGGGTTAGGTTTGACTGCCGCGCGACACCTTACCCAATCCGACCTTCTTTAAACATTATTCTTGGAGCACTGGATTTTCGCTCGTCTACACAACACTTTCCGTATATTTCAAACTGCGCGCTCTGGTTTGGTAACGCCTTGGGGCAATTAAACAAACACATAACAAAAAATGCGAGTTTTCTCAATGTCTTCCTCGGATTTCGTCAATTAACGTAGCCATCTGCGCCACTAATGAAATTGATTCTAAAATCCTTTCCGTATTACAGGAGCTCCTAAGCGAAATATCGAATCCTCGCCAACGCAACATCCTATGTAATGAGCCTAAGAGAACAGTTCGTTGTCTGTCCTACCTATGACATGTAATTGACTGAATGAGGAAAACGATACTTAAGTTGTGCTCTTCCGACTGTCATTCATACGGCTGGCTGTAAAGATGGTCAGGCAAAAATTTATTTATTAACTGGAAACTGCACTGAGTCGTGATCGGCATTGAAACCCCACCTGAATGACACCTTTAGTTTGCAATCTATTTAAAACAGTTCACTCAGTGTTCCTAAGTTTTCGGTCCAGTGTAAATATCGGAGCACAAACGTGTCTGCGATTTTACACTTTATCCATATTTTTGAGAAAGCTGGGAAGAAAAGTGAATGTTGGTGCCGCTGCTTTGTAGTCCCAGTGCAAGAAACGTTATATCTAGCCAGTAACAAATAACGGTTCGAAACTCATGCACATAAGCAAGGAAATGTGGAGGGGGATTAAAACATCTCACCAACTTCTAAGGTGAAAAATACCATGCATGTGTTTAGACTCGAACCACTAGCTGCGGAACTAAGCCCAGCTTATAAAAAGGGCACAGGTGGAGACTATGTCGCTCGAAAGTGATCTCTAAGCTCTTATTCGGAAACTAATTGCTTGAAGAGGCATTTGTTGACAGCGATTGTTGATCACAAAGGAAGTAATTCATGCTATCGAGCCTATCCGGTGCTTAACACATCGTCAATTTGCCGTTCCGCAGGATAAGTTGTAGATGATGGTGGCATGCGACATATGCACCGGATATCAAACCGTCCAATATTTACCAACTCGTAGGGTGTGTTAGACCAAAGAGCCGCATTTGACAACTCTTGTTGCCAACAAAAGAATTCTTGCGTAGAGGAATTCATCAGTTTGTAGTAAGTTGAGAAAGAAGCACTACAGTCTATGAAAGGCATTTCTATGAGCAGTTTACTTGTGTACCTTGGTTCTACTTATTTGAAACTTCAAACACTGTCTTACAATTCTTGATTAGTCGGCACAAAGCCATAAATTTTATGGCTCTCACTTTCCGTGTTTTGTGTTCACCTGACAATGAGGACGCATTAGAGAGCGGCGTTCAAAAGTGACATACAATTAAACTACCTGGATAAATTGGTCGTTTCTTTGCATCATCGCCGAGATCTGCGTATCGTTTTCAGGAGGATGGCCAATTGGTAAGTCCTCAATCAATTCTGGAAAGTCCATGTCGCTGTGCCCATCAATGTGAACCTGTTAGTTTTGGATGAGAGAGATGTAGGTTTAGCTAGAATACGGAATGGAGAAACGGTAAACTATGAAACCTACAGAGGGCTTCGTCCTTTAGCCTAGCAGCTGGCTACCTGGAACTTTAACGAGTGGTGGATAGTGAAAAGGACAATAAACTATGTCTTGATGAGAAACAAGCAGACTTTCGGGTCTGACGATTGAGCACTTGCAGACCAGCAGCGCGAGTCCTACCTGGGTAACTCCTGGCAAACCCACTACTTTATATCATACCACAGAGCCTGACGACGACACTGTGATATGATAACCGCGAACTGTTACCAAATAACTTTGTTTGCCACGTCTGCCTTGTGGTTAGGTTCTTGAGTCAAAGCGCTAGAGTAAATAGTCCCGAATAGGCAACCCGGGTGGATGTTTGGGGTCGGCCTGTGCTAAAAATCCCCAAGGAAGCTCATGTTCATAGCGCCTGAAAGTGTTATCACAACCCAAGCCACAACGTCTGTGGGCACCGACGCGGTCCTCGGTCGTAGTCCGGTGGAGATGACAAATAATATGCGAGATAGACCACTCAGTCCAGAGATAATTATCTGTATTAGTTGTGGGGAAATTCTTCGGCCCTGGAACCCAAAGTTTGACGCTGAAAATCTTCACCGGTACAACGTGGGTGTATTTTGTCTCTGAATGAAGTCTGAATTCCCGACTCAGTTCTTCGGGTAACTTAGCGTTTCAGGGCAAAGCTGTCACGTCGGAGCGGTCAATGCGACTCTTCTGGTAGACCCCATGTGGCGATGGTCGTCTTTTAGAGGACTGCGTGCTTAATAGTTCAAGTGAAATCACTTGATGACAGGCCACTCTGCGTACTACTGAAGGGACATTTTACTAACTACTATGATGTTTCTGTTTGCACGCCAACATCCGCCACCCATTAGCGCAAATACCGAAAACCCTGCTTTAACTATTGGTTGTAAAACTTCCCAGCCCTGATCTACTGACTGCTGTTGAAGGTGGAAATAGCCGGGCTTGGTCAGGTAACTCCTCTAACAACCCCCTTGTTGATCATATCGGGCTTGGGCCTAGATTTGAATGGAAGGATTTTATCAACAATATCACTGAGACCGGTTTGATCAGACACGAGAACCGCCGTATCAAGTACGAGTAAATAGACAAATTTGATTACATTTTTGTATCGCCCACTAAACAAAATATGAATGAGGTTCCTCTAGACCTTAAAAATAATTCTGGGAAGTTAACGAAACAAAAAACACGAATAAAAATGTTCAATAGTATACTTATGCCGAGCAACCTTACCAGGTTGGCCTTTTTCCATCCGTAAGCCTTTACTGCCCTTACCCAGTGTGGAATGACTGAAAAAGAAAAGAAATATACACATGCTTGATGGGCTATCACGTAAGCAGAGTTGGCACAGAGAAAGAAGGGGAGCACTGCCTTGTTGACATGTCTTCAGCACAAGTGACGCCTGTATAACTTAAGGCCCTGAATCATGAAGCGTGCCTCGACACAACGAGCGCTGACTCCTTGACAGCCAGTTACAGCTCTGCGTGCCCCGCTGTCTTACCACGCTAGTCCGTAAGGAAGAAAAATGTAGTAAGAAGGAGGGAAGGCATCCACGTGTTACTTCCTCTCCCAATGCTTTTCTGTCGGTTTCTGGTGCGGAGGAAATAGACTGGTAGGGTTTATAACGCTAATCCGGTGTTTTTGTAGGATTCAGCCGTTAGGGCTACAGAGGCAAGGCCCACACCTTACATAACACATACCCCGTTCTTCTCATTCATCTGGCTGTCTATCATTGCCATTTTTTACCTCTAAGACAACAGAAGAACAAAATCCTAGACGAATGAACTCTCCGATTTGGAAGTTTAAGCACTCTACCATCTTCCTCACCGAAGCAAGTAACTGAGTCCAAAAAACTAATAAGTGGACCGGAAGTTTCCTGAGCCCTAAATGCTCCCAACCGTCGTAGGTACAGGTTAATTGTTCCGAGCCATCAAATGCCTGCAAGAGCCCGTCATCAATGTGCGCATGCGACGAGGCCCATACAGTGAAAGACCGATATCATGAAATGTTGGCTGAAATTATGAAATGCGTTTTTGATTAGGAAAGATTACTTAGGCATGGCTATAATACTGATTATCTAGGAGCATAATCCTATAATATTTCAGACTCGGCAGGATGTCGGCTTTTGGATGCACTAATTTTCAATCTCCTGTCGAAACCGCATTTGGTAAAAATGACTACTTAAGTAGCATGCACTCATCACACTCATCGGTCGTTTGATAGAAAATCACGTCTTCTTTATAATTTGTACTCGAAGAAGGAATATAATTAGGTTTTTTAAAAGTTTTCTAATTGCCGAATAATTTGGAGCCTGATCAGTCGTTGTATTAGCGCTTAGTGATTTCAGCCTACAAGGTGCATGCGTTCCGCGTAAAGAAAGTTACATATTCCTCTAAGTCTTTAAAAGATACCATATGGTGTCCATAAAATTTTGCAATGGATGCTAACTATGTTTTACATTTCATGAGGAGCAGTGGTAGACGGTCGGGTGCGATGCTGTATGAATGGACATTGCACGGTCCTAAAAAATCTCTTAGTAAGAAACTTTTGCAAAACCTAATAATATTCCTTCTTCTAGTATAAAATATAAAGATGACGTCATTTCCTATCAAACGACTGAAAGAAAACACGTTTTTGTTCGCAGTTTCTGCAAAATATATTTGAGTTTGGAAAACTGCCGAAAATCAGTGTGATGAGTGCATGCTACTTAAGTAGTCATTTTTACCAAATGCGGTTTCGACGGGAGATTGAAAAGTAGTGCATCCAAAAGCCGACATCCTGCCGAGTCTGAAATATTATAGGATTATGCTCCTAGATAATCAGTATTATAACCATGCCTAAGTAATCTTTCCTAATCAAAAACGCATTTCATAATTTCAGCCAACATTTCATGAGATCGGTCTTTCACTGTATGGGCCTCGTCGCATGCGCGCATTGATGACGGGCTCCTGCAGGCATTTGATGGCTCGGAACAATTAACCTGTACCTACGACGGTTGGGAGCATTTAGGGCTCAGGAAACTTCCGGACCACTTATAAGTTTTTTTGGACTCAGTTACTTGCTTCGGTGAGGAAGATGGTAGAGTGCTTAAACTTCCAAATCGGAGAGTTCATTCGCCTAGGATTTTGTTCTTCTGTTATCTTTAACGTAAAGAATGGCAATGATAGACAGCCAGATGAATGAGATCGGTCACTCCCTGTAACTGTCCCCAGAAGGACGCATCAATGACTTGTGTGCAGCATCTGACACGCTGTCTATTCCCACAATAGCCGTATTCCACTTGCAAAACGAAGCCAGGACGACTGAGCGGTGCCCTTGTCGTAATAAATGACACGGCTGACGCCAAATGTTCTCTCAGTCCGCATGAATCAACATCCATAGAAGATGTCTTTGGTCCCACAAAATTCAAATTTAAATATCGACGGCACTACGAACGATCCATAGCGTTCTGGCTTAGGACCATATTATTACGTTAGTTGGTTGCATTTTAAGCACCACCATGTGCCCTTCATGATGGTTTAGAGGCACTTTCAGTTGTTTAAAGCGATGAGATCAAACGCTGGGTCGATCTCATTCCCGCTTCCCTATCCTATGTACCAATGTCGGAACTTTTGGACCGAACGGAATGAAGTTCGCGCAGTACATGACATGGTAAGGATCGGGCGAAGGTCCCCAAATATCTATGGCATACAAAAATATCTAATATACTTATTTAAGTGGGTTTCAGTTCGAAATGATTATTTCGGTTTGGTGTTTCATTGTACAAGGTTGAGTCGTCTGTTGTAGACGGTCTGGTGCATTATTTACAAAGTCTCCATCTTAGGCGTACCACATGCGTGTACGACAATAGTTAGAGACAGGACCCTAGAACAGGAACCCCCTATTACGGGGGCCTTGCACAAATTTCCAGGGCGACCAGGGCTACTGCCAAGGTTAGGATTAGAAGTAGGCTGAAGGCTATGGTTTGAATTCAAGTTGGCGTCTTCAGGCACCGAACTTTTTAAGATTGCAGTCCCCCACCACCCTCCGTCTGGCAAAGAGTTTAAGACCGAGTTGCTCACCTTCGTGGTGCTCCTCTTCCACATAGATCTTAGTCTTTATGAGGGTGGGCGCCAACTTCTCTGAGTGTGGTGGCTTCACAGGGGCCGGGAGTTGTATTTTGTTGGAAATTAACAAGACGGTTATCCCAAGGGCGATAAGTAGTACTGGTACACACACGCACGCTTGCCATCTGAAACAAAAGCGGAACAAAAATTTGTTTAGAATCTGCCTGAAATAGTAAGCGAACATTAGAAAATCTAAAAAATGTGCAGTAAATGGAGAAATTCAAATTGTCAGCACAGAGTCCTCGAAACTTGCGTCAGAATGAAAATGTCGGGTGTCATGTACGGAGGCAGGAGTTCCAGATGTACGGTCATTCCGGCTTTGTCGATGAAAGGGCATCCTGCCGCAAATATAATGCCGGAGAATTCGACACATGGACACAACATAAGTAACACCATCTAGGCCAGTTAGAGCGGGTGCGACCGTAGTTGTAGTACGTACTTGTAAGCAATACACTGATGCATCGATGAGCCTGGTGGATAATTTTACTTCGTCCCCCCCTCCCCTGACACCTAGCTATCATCCGCACTCAGCACATCAGCCGCACGCCGGCAATCGCTTCGACTGGCGGACTAGACTAGCTATGTGTGTCCCCACACTTGATAACCCCTACTTCTGACCCCACCTTCCTCATTGCCTCCAAGCAAATAAGTCCTACGGAGAGGGTAAGTTTACAAGACCAGTGTCTACGACCTCCTGTTTGCGGATGACTAAGAGATGAATGCACCAGCAGAAACGGACATTCTACAGAGCGCGAACACCTTTGCTTCCAGTTGCTCCAACTTCGACCTGACCGTCAGCAGGGAGAAGACAATGGTCATGCACCAACCGACGCCAAACATTGACTCCAGTGAAACCGGGGCCGATGTCAGCGGAACTCGCTCTACACCAGGGAACAACTTCACCTATCTGGGGAGTGCAGATTCTAGAGGCAGCACAACCGACAACGAAATCGTCAATCAAGATTGAGGAGGTACATGATTGCTGTCCCGATCACGATCTTTCGTAGGGAAAAGACGAGGTCAGTTCACGAAAGTCAAGTAAGTAAGATCAACCACTTATATCTCAGCTGTCTTCGGAGAATAGTAAAGGAACACACGAATCGAGATCCAGGAAGAAGATTAGCGTTTTCAGTATGTACACTATGCTGAGGCAGATGTAACTGCGATGGAGGGAGCACGTCATGAAGATGAGCGACAATGTGCACTTACTGTGGACTTCGAAAGAAGAATCAAATAATCCAAACCCAACAAGGCCACTTTCTAGCTACCAAAAAGTTGCATATAACTAGACCATCTGTATTACTTCCAACCCCTCTTTCCCTCTTCTAGCGCTGCAACAGCCAAAAAGGGTTCTGTAATATTCAAGTTCACCCGTCAGCCATCCCTAGCATGATCTCCCCGCACCTGATGGCGTGTCCATTTTATGAGGTTTTCTTCACCTGTCCCCATTCTCTGCCATCGCTCTCCTGTGGTCTTCATCTCTCCCTTCGTAGGCCTTTACAGAACTCACAAACCTGAGCACTGGACGTGAAGGTAGCTAAAACGGCAATACAGCCGGAAGCATCGCGTCCAAGTTAGCCATTTTGCAAGGGGTTTTCTTCGACCTTTTATTGTATTGTGTGCTTTTTCGCGCCTATAAAAGAAGCTGTCCGATGGCGATATCGCTAATGGCGCGCGCAGACAGGGAGACGAAAGGGTCGTTACCGGCAAACCATGAAGATCTACATCAGGCACCTACAGGTCAATGAGGATACCTGTGAACAATTTCCTCCGGATCGGCAGGCTTGACGTAGTCGTAGAAGCAACGGTCTACGAAGTCCATCGCATACAAGAGGTCAAAGCGAAAATAGGGCTGAGCGAATTTTGAATATTTCACATTACTGTTGTGAACACCCAACACCAGCTATTTTGTCCGCATTGCCAACGGAAACTCAGGGCACGAATTGACCGTCGGACAACTGCAAACGCAGTGCAAATTCAACACGACCGGCATCGTTAATAAGCACACTCTTGCCATCCTGCCCAACATCACTACTGTCAGCCCTTTCACCTGCAATGTGGAGTCCGCCCTAACCTGTCCCCAGTGTGACCGCACCTAAGTAACACACATCAGTCTGATCAGTCATTTGAGAATCTATCACACTTTAAACGGCGAACGAGTGCCTGAAAGCTTAGCACGCACCCTCCACTCCCTTCACGCATGCGCACGATGTCTTAGGATATTTAGCCAGCGTATGGGCCTATTCAGTCAGATGTGCATTCACAGCACGGCCCATGCAGCAACACGAATCCGCCTCCAAATAAACTGCACCCGTCCCCAAAACACCCCTGAATCAAGCATGTGATTCACTGTCGACGTCCGTATGGCAAGCCAAACGTCACGTGTCAGGATATGCATACCTGGCTTAAATTTGGAACATGTTTGCCGCTGTAACCGAAGCCATGAAGTTGCGGCCGGGTCGCCTAGGGCACGTGCGGGGGGAATTGCTGCATTGCCAGCCATTGCGTCCAGTCCCATTATTCATTGATTTACAGGTGTGGACAGCCGATCGGTGCATGGCAGAGTGAGTGAGGCCGACACTGAGAAAGCCATCCGCATGGCACGCCAGCGCATTCATTAATATAACGAATCTGGTGTGTTTAAACCTATCACGAAAGGCTCAGAGTCGTGGCTAGGAAAATTGTCAATTGATGTGTCAAATCGGCCCATCTCAGGACTGACGGTCAGGCTACAATGGCGCCTTGTGGTGCTGACTGTATTCTCACCATAGTGAGCCCGGAGGTCTTCTTGTTGTGACCTGGTCTATCTGGTCACTCATGAACGGGCTGTTTAGCCCTGGCTGCCACTGCGTCCAAGCCTACCTCCGGTCGTCTGGATTGCGTCTTCCCAATAGAACGTGTTATTTGTGAGTGGAGAGAATGAGGTAGGGACTCGTAAGTCCGCCCACTATGAACAAATTCATCCCCAAGTCGTCGTTGTTGGGTCCACCTCGCGGAGGAACGGTGGACGTTGTCGCTTGTGGCAGGTGAAGTGTCACGTATGTATCTGTTGGGGGTTGGGGGTACGGAATGTCCAGTTAGGGGGTACACAGTGCAGAAGGAACAGGCCGCTCCATGGGTGTGGGGCATGCAGTAGTTGATTCGCTCGGTCTTTATATGGAACTCAGTTCTCATTTGTTGCCCCTCAAAATTGTGTCCTGCCTTTTTAACAAAACCATGCTGCCGTACTTATAGGGGGACTCGGCTAGGTGAGAATGACCGGTTAGTGCGAAGCCGTGCGTAAAAAGTTTGTTTCGGCCTGCAAACTTGGAGCAGCCGTGCTGTGGCACGTGTAGACGAGTTTTGCGCCTGCCCAGTCCTAGCTTCCGCCTCCCATCCTCGACTAAGTATAACGTGGAGCAGTACGAATCCCACCTGGAATTATGCGGACCCAACTTCTGATTCCCCTGATTACACTGAATCAAAACTAAACTGTCTAGTTTGGTTCGAAAAGCCTCAGTCTCAATGACACTTTGGATTGCTTACGTGTTTGGCTCAGAACAGCAGTACATTTTTGACTTTAGGTGCGAATGAATGGAGGAGAACATGCGAATCCTAGGCACTTCTTGCACAGAAAAAGAACATATGCTCATCGGAGCTGTCATTGAATCCGTCCGACATTTCGGACCCGTAGAGGAGCCCACGCTAAGATGGCCATGAACATTTTTGGGATCTGGCAGTAGAGAGGGGAGAGGCAAGCTGAGGCTTTGAAACGGATTTGAAGGTTCAGAGGACAAAAATGACTGTTCTGGTGGTCCAGTACCCTTTTTTTTCTTAGATCTCTTGTTTAACAACCTTCAAGTGTCTGTGCTAGAAACCATCTCCGGTTGCCTTGGCGCTATCTTCCCATCGAAACCAAACGGATGAGGGAGAAAGAGGCGCAGTAGATGCGTCGCGCGTCCACCTTACCATAAACTAATTAACGCGCATGCAAAATTCCTACACCCGTTCTATGGAGCACACGAGGAACATCTTTATTCGCGACGGTCGAACTGTCTAGTGTCTATAAAAGCATCTCGGACTATGCATTTAGTTGACTTTTTCGACGAATCCAAATGAATATTCTCAAAATATTGAACAGTAAAATAAAGAGTAAAAAGCTTGACAAAGCAACTCAACAAAGCCAGTGTATCTTACAAAATCTATACCGGGGACGACTGAACTAAATGCACCACGGCTAAAAACACACATCTTCCTTACATGGGGGCTGGGTATGGCTGGCTGATACTGAAGGTGATATCAGGTTAGCAATAAGTGCTCCTTTCTGCCTCAATAGTTCTTGGCGGCCATACGTTTTATTCGTTTCTTGCTTGTATTCATGCAATCGCCTGAGTTTGCCGCAGATAAACGCCCAGATGCAAAATGAAATCAATCACCTTCCGCGCTGGCGGAAGCAATAGTTTAGTACTATACTTTTCATAAGAAAATTCAAATGCGGAATCTTAAACTATGCTATTGTTTGACTGGGTTTTCGAGATTTCTGGGGGAACAAGACGACACTGCTACTCTCGAGTATCCGATTAAGCAAATGGATTTTGCACTGGAGACCATCTTCATCAGACTGCCTTGAATAGTTTTTTTAAAGAAGAAACGCTTAAGCTTTTAATGGTCCCATTTCTTTAAATGATATTATTCAGGGCCTAATAAGTTCCTCATCTGAAGTCGTTCCCTGCCATCGTTTCCTACGACTAATCCCTAGATGGAGAGGTTGGCGACGGACACCAAACGCATGTAATTGATACCCAATTCGAAGTGAGCAGAGTGGATTTCGGGTTCTAAATATTTCTTGGGGAGAGGCGGTACTGTTTGAGAGTTAGACTGAAACTGGCCCGCAACCAGGAGCATTCCCCTGTAAGACCGATAAGAAATGATTCCAAAGCTGAAGGTGTATAGGCTCTAGCCTTTGTCTGTGAATATGTTCCGGAAGCAGGGTCGTTGAGAGTCGCAGTGTCTTCGCACGCATTTAACTAGAATTTGACTCTAAGAGGTTTACTTTCAGCCTTGCATGATTAGACACTTAAAGTGAAACTATTCAAAAGGAGATAGATAGTTCGTAAAACGCACAGTTAGGCGAAAAGAAGATAAAGTCACCTTTCTTTGTGTCTGCTCCTGTCCTGTTGTTCCATCTGCATCCTACAAAGGTCGCGTTCGTCGAATGACAGGTTCCGCGCGAGCCACAGTTCTTATGTACTGATGACATTCGCGTACCACCACCCCGAAGTTTACGCAAACAAAGCGGCATAGTCAAGTCATCCTACTCAGGTTAATAGGTGCGGTTCTGAAAAGCTAACTCGTGGTGTACGCCCACCGTGCACGCATCGCAGTGAAGATACCTCGTTCATACAACCAATAGCTGCGTCCTCAATGGTTTACGCATCGGACAACAACCGTGCGCTAAACGTTGCGAAGTTTGGCACTTGTCGGCCGACGCAGGTGCACTGAGAGCGCCTGGACCCAACATCCAAGGGCAACAGTTCGCCCGTCCCGGCTTCACCGCACGTGTAATGTCAGATGACCACCCGTTGTGCTCGTGACTGCGAACTGACGCAGCGGGGGCGGGCACTCTCGCGATCAGTCCGGTGCACGTTGACGATGGAGTGCATTGCGCCACCCACGCACGATAAACTGCACCACAGTAAATGGTTACTTGGCTGACGCCATAGCCGACAGACTGGAGAGAGCAACATGCGGATGCCGCGGAAATCAGCAAGTTTTCCGGTGGACGACAGTATCGTCGAAAAGTGCACAAGGTCCTAACTGTCAACAACCCCTGTCCACAGGAATTCAATGAGCATTGTCACCAATAGCTCACTCTCGTCTCTTCCGTGGCTTTTGTTCTTAGATTTGACTCGGTTCATCAGGACTCCTTGAGCTTGGTCATGTGACGTGATGACATACCACCAAGGTCACTTATATTTCCTCAAGGTCACCATCGTGGAACAAAGACCAACATACATGCAAATGATAAAAGGAGTACATTCTTTAATACCAACTCTGGAGTTATTCGGAGCTGTGTTCTCCCACCAATTACATTTATACACATAACAGACTGGATTCTTCAGTGTGGGTTGGCTGAAAACCTTGCTGTAACGGTTGGTCGAGGTCTAACAGAACCCTCCGGCTAACAACAAGATTCCGCCAACTTAGAGAAATTTCTACTAAACGGGCAAACTGAAGATACATTCGATCAGGAGTAAATTAAGCGGCTTTGACTTTTGTCCATCTCCATCCGAAACCTCTGCCATCGGCACTAGGTGACTCGTGAGTGCAGAAGATACACACAGCTTAAATCTATCCGATCGACGGTGCCTGCGTCCCATTATTTGAAACCCTCCCTCTCAGCCAGCGTCCCGAACAAATGGCTGGACTGTCTGTCAGGAACACAACGCTTGAAGTACGTTCGCTTGACTCAGTAATGTAGAACGTCGGCCTGAGCGTGAAACTATTTGAGGCATCATCCCCTCCTAACCCAGCGCTTGCTGTTGGCGTCAGTGAGATGACTAACTGGAGACACAGATAGACTTGATGGAAGCCGATTTTGATTGCATCGTTAGTACTGCGTTCTGCGGTCCGCGAAACAGGCCCAACTTCGATCAGGATTCCGCCGTTGTCAGACTGAAATGGAAGTCAGACATCCTTTACGTTGTGAATTCGCAAAATGGAGCCAGCTGAAGTACTAATGACAACCGTCGCCACGCGTACGGAGAGGCGGGTTAGTACTGTAATCTCGGCAAACTGTGTCCGATCCCGGTCGCAAAATTATGACATAATTAGTCGGCCGACTCATCAGTTTTGCCCTTCGGACCACCTGCTCAATACCAAATATAGGAGAAAAGAGTGCCGAAAAGGTGATTGCAAATGCATCAAAAACCGTCTTTATGGTGTTCTTGGCATTACTAATGGATTACTTTCAAGTTCTGAGTACTTGTCGACGTGCCAGTGCAGTTGAAAATTCTATTTTGCTCAAATGATGCGGTCTGAGCCAATTCGCTGGTCTCTCTAAACAGATCGGATAGGTGAGCGTCTCTGGAGGCGTCGGCGCTTTCGGTCACCGCCCCAAAAGGTAGGTGTGTCAAACACAAAACACACGAACCGTTTTTTACGCAAAATATCTTAAATTTGAGTAAATGAAAAACACATATAACTTTAAGCGTATGGCGTCATATTTAAGAAGTGAAGTTAGCCCCCATTGCTTTTACCACTATTCGGCAGACACTTCGGCAGGATCTCACTTCGTAGCCGTACCTGTAAGGGGTTATGATTAGGGGTTAAGGTTAGGGGTTGGGGTTAGGGTTTGAGGTTAGGGGTGAGAGATGGGGATTAGGGGCCAGGGTTAGGGGTTGGTGTTAGGGATAAGGATTAGGGGTGAGGGGTTGTAGTTAGGGTTTAGGAGTAAGGGTTGAGTGTTAGGGGTTGGGACTAGGCTGGGGCTTGGTAACTGGAGATACGGCTACGAAATCAGATCCGATCGACCTTTCTTTTGTGCGACTCGTGTCAGCCAGGGCCAGAGAGTGAAAAAAAACATTTCTGCGGGTCTACTGGTTAAGTTGAAGGTTCCCGGTTCGACTATAAGCCAATTCTCAAATTTTAATTATGAGTTACAAGTCCACTGTTCATCAGAAGGTACTAAACGTTGACCGAAATGGCGGAATAGAATTGTGATGAGAAGGACTAACACGGGATTTCCTGCAATACAGACATTCATTGCACGATATGTGCAGGATCTCCACCTGATTAGTGTATTGTGGGACGGTAAATTTTGAGGGACAGTTTTCCCAAAAGACGTTTTCGGTCTTGCTAATCATATTTACTTCGTTTTCGTGAGCAGGAGTCGTAGAATGCGCCACTACAAATAATTACGTTGTGTAAAGTAAAGTTGCCCTTAAAGAAGGCATCTGGATTAAACTGAGTACACCTGCTGAGCAAGAATTGACAATTTACATACCGTTTTTAAAAACTCAGTTTAGTATAGGTGGGAGAGGCCTCTAATGACCGACAGTTGCTTCACACATACTCCATTGCCAAAAGAAGAGAAGGTGCTAACCAGGAGAGATTTACTTCGGATCGAAAAGCTGAACTTGGCGTCAGCGAAAAAAGTGCTTCAGCCCAAAGTTACAGTCCACATATTCCAGCAAGTAGAAGGTTAAATCAAGGTTACATTTGTCCTCTTGCCAATTGAGGAGAGGTGGAATTAGGAAAGGGACACACTATGAAAACTAGGAAGATTTTAGTCCAAAAACCGTTTTGTTGGCGCATCTCGGAATTTCCTTTAGAGTTCTAACGTGCCTTCACACATATGACATGGATGATTGAGTTGCTAACTTCAGATGCAGTCAAATGAGGACTTCGAAATCTTGTCAAGCCGGGTCAATGGAGAGCTCGTACGGGCCACCGATTTTGTAGTTCGTGATAAACTTTTCAAATCATCTTACACTGGAATACCGATGCCTTTTGATCCATTGACATTTAAATGAACTTATTTAAGAAACAGTTGCCTAGCAATTATTTTTCTGTGTTCAAATCACTTTCCAGACAAGTAAACGTGCTGGAATTCGTTCGGTACTGCTCACTCCAACTGCGTGAAATACTTATGTATATGCGATTGGCCAAAACCGGGTACTTAGTCCATTAGTCAGGGAGAGCAGAAAGGACTATACTGTAACAGCTTATCTGTGTTCCATAGTTGAGGCAAATGTTCGAGTTGATTAGTTAGACTTATTGCAAAGTCTGTCTTAAATACTGGGTTTTGGTCCTCTTTGCAACTATTCTTTTGAAGCAGTCGTGCTACCTGACTGGGCGAGGTGTGGCAGACGATTAGGACGTGGAAGGCAGTTACATCAGAACCTTAGTAACTAGTCTTCAGCGACAATAATGGTGTGAGATTACATGAAACTATCTATGTGTGTGTTGTAACCAGTCAAGTCGTCTTTCGGTTCAAAAAGCGAAAGTTGATTTCTGACAGTTATCCGTATTGTGAAGCTGTCATTGATCTCACAGGGTTTATTCTTGGGTCCGTCTTTTGACTAGTATTGTATAGATAGACTGTAGGATAACCACTTTTTTATCCTTTAAAATACGGAGCTGAACGTAACTCACAAAAATGCACAACGACTGACATGAGTACGTCCATTTGATCCGTAATATTGTAAATGCGATCTAGTTAAAAACAAATCCGTGGGGGAATGCTTTTAACAAATGCCCACTTTGTGTGTCCTTTGCTTTGGTCTCAAACCTACCTTTTCAGAGAGTGGACAATTTTATTTCAAGGACCCTTTTCAGATAGCGTGTGAAGAATGCACTGGCAAGGTACCTCGTTACTCTTTTTGTTAAAGTTAGAAGAGATAATATCGACCGCACATTCCTATCCACCGTCATCGCTCGCCTGCCAATTCCAGGGAAATTTTGAGAGATGGAATTAATTTATCCGAAGACCGGGTGGGGCACGGAAATAAGTACCCCCGTGTTACGGGTGATCTTATGCCATATTCCACGAAGTGTTGGAGTTGGGAGCAATGTTAAGGTTAGGAAACTCAGTGCTAGGGCCGGGGTTGGAGTCATGACACGCGAATAGGTGCACCTCTGGAAGTAAACGCAAGACCACTATTATTACGGGTAAGATGTTCCTTTTTCCGTGTCCAACCATGAGTGTCGTACAAAGGCGAACTAACGTACTTGCCTATAAAAGGAAGTGATTCCCACTCGGAAAATTCACGACACCGCCTTGCAGCAGACCCATCTTCTACTGACTGCTTAGTGGATTTTTGCCGTTTGTAAGCTTACCGCCAAGATGCTACAGCTGAACTAATATCATATGATGGAAAAGGGTTCAATTATCTATTCGCTAAAGTCTATCAACAGCAAACGGTGAAGCATAAATGGGCCGGATAACATTCTGATTAAATTTGTACACTTCGGGCATTGCATGAGGTTCCATAAACGCAAGTATGTTATTCAGTGGATTGTACACAGCGCTGAAAATTCCGATTAATGTCAATTTGGTTTTAAAACCAAAGAAAGACCTAAAGAAATTTCAAAGGAATGTCGCTTCTCAGAGTACTTTGATTGCAGTTTTATTATTTTCAATAGGTGCTTTAGTAAAGTTTGAATAATCCATTTTGATCCACCTGTAAAAAAACTCGGCGCCTCGGTGGGATCCCAACTCACGACAGCCAGGGAAAGGCTTGAGGAATGTAAATGTTCTAGCCACCTGAGCTACGTGACCCCACCGGCGACAGTAAGTATAATCACATCTGTGTTAAGTCACCCTTCCGACTTACTGCGACGTCTGGAATCCACCAAATCTGCCATAAAACCTATGAAATCTGATGTAGTAAACTGACTTCCCAAGCAGAACTCCCTAGGTAGTCCATTTAGAATCCACCAGACGACTACCAGACTCAAGTAGTTAAAAGGTGTTTCAGCAGATTTCGAATAATTTATTTATCTCTTAATTTACTCCTATAATCGCGATTCTTGTAACTTTTTTCCTGCATACGCATAAAACTACCCGGATTTACACCGGAAATATATTATCATGGGTTTCTGTCCTTTTGAATATGAAAAGTCCCCAATATAGTCTACTTTTAAAAAATTAACCGAATCAGGGGTGATAAACAAATTTGACCAATGTTCGAAGGAATTTAGAGATCTTCGCTAAACCTTGACCTGCCAGCAACCTGTGACCCATTTTTCAGTCAGACGCACTTTATTTGATCCCATTATCACGTGAGCATCATCTAACCCCGAAGGGGCTCTAGCCACACATCTATCAGCTAAACGCTAGGGCCCCCTTGGTATACTTTAGATAGTTCGGATTTATAAGCGTGGGTATCGTTGCTAAGGGAATAAAAATATGACCTTCTTTTAGATTTTACTGTATCTCCAGAGAAATAGTGATAATTTAGTGTTGAAGTAAACCTTTAGTGTAAATTTATTGTCCCCTTTTGCCTTTTAGTCCTTTATTTGCCTTGGTAGGTTAAATGGGCCTTCTTTTTGCAGGTTGTCTTTCTCTGATTGAACAGTGCTCATTCATCAATTCAGAAAACTCTCGAAGATAGTGAAGCATCTATGAGACACCTCCTGCTAGCGGATCCCGCCAACTGATGCCCGTACCAGTGGAAAGAAGCAGACGTAGAAATTTAAAAGTGTTCGGCTCCATGTGTTGCAAGGGGGTCGTTCATAAAAGCAATGCCAAACTCCACACCATTCCTAGGAGAACATGGTCAAAATTATGTCAGTGGTAGGAAATCCCTGTTTACACAGACATACATGCGATGCATCCGTGAGTAGGTAGATCCAACAAAAAGTGATCTAGAATGTGGTCGCTTAGTGCGCGATAGATTATCTGAGTGAGAACTAGCCAAGTACTTACGAGGGATCTTTGTTTACCTCGACTGAAATGCAATTTTTAGGAATATCGGTGATATGAGTGACTTTCCAGCGGGACAGAAACATGTAGCCGGGAGAACATCGCTAAAAGTTAACTGAGGGGTCAAATAAACATTTGCTTCCCTACATCTTAGAAGAAACCTTGAAATGTACTCAAAACAACACTCGAACTATGCTTCAATGAACAGAAGCTGACAAAGCAGCACAAACAACAACGCGACCACAGCGTACCGAACTAGTCCACAAGGATTAACCACAGTATCAGAAGTTATTTTGGCTGAAATGCCTGATAAAATATAGTTTCTCGGCCAGTGAGTTGATAACTGTCTTTTGTGCTACGTTCCCTTCAATGTAAATACACTCGACGCTTTCTGACTATTTATTCCATGTCCCTGTGACTGTTTATATCTTGACTCCTAACGCTGTATGTTATTTTTCCAAACTACTGAACACTGTTATAAAATGCGTCCTACTGACTCTTCGTTAAGGGATCTTTTGCATTCAACCGGTCTCTATAAACAGAGGCGCTAAGGACCAGCTTTTTAAGTTCTCTTCAGATTCCGGATATCGAGCTGCACAATCATGTGCTGGCAGCTCATTATATGTGAGCCGGATCATAATGTCTTTCCGTGTTGGCTTCGCACTGGGCCCTAGTTAAGATTTCGTCACAGTTGCCGACTGATTGGTTTGCAAGGGCAATATCAATTCAGTAAACGCTCGAAGATACCGAGGCATCTATGAGACGGATTCTCTTAACTATGAAGCTGTCAGCCAAATACTTCAAACAATGAAACACAAGATGCTCTTTTATATTACCCGACTTGAGTTTTGAAGGGGTAGATCACCTTGGGAGTCATGCCTTCGAGAGTCAGATAGCAATTTTGGAAGTGTATAAGTGGCATCTGGTTATAGCTGGGAGTGGGGGCGGATTTTTGAGTGTATGATTAAAAATCCCAAGCCTACTCGGAGGGTTGTGTAGTCCTATAGGACTGTGCATACCGAGATTCCGGTTGCCTGAATACCCGGTTGCAGGCATTGCATAACATAGGCTGCCTTCATTGAGCTAGCAGAGAAAAACTCCTGCCTGGAAAATGCCAACTCAGTTTGCGAAAAATGACGTATAGTTGTAAATAACGCCAAAGGATCCCCATACAGCGATTTCCACCAACGATCTACGGTCGTCATCGCGCGGGAATCGTACTACCTCCAACGAAACGTTGGCATCCACAGTGAAGCCAGCGGTAGATGCTGTTGTTCTTCTTCTTCGTCCTGATCATTGGCTCAGGCTCCCGTCGGGTCCTCTGGTGCCGTTGTCCCTCTCGTTAAGGTGATTTCCACAACAAGAAACAGCCATATACTACTTTTTAAATGTTCTACTTGCATCCTGCGCAAAGCCATAGGATTACTTAGTGGTTGCTGTCGCTCTTTATCACGATCGGCTCTGTACGGCGCTCGAGCTCAGCTGTCAGACCTGTCTGTGCTGCTCTGCTGATTCCCAGACATGTTCTCGGTCCGCAACAAAGATCAGCCGACTTGTGTGCGACTGATTGCGTCCACAGTTTGCTCCAATCAACAATTACTTTGCGACCCATCTCTCCGTGTGCTTCATCAAGTATGTTTTTATATTGCATCTAGCTCACTGACGTGTTATTTCGTATTTGTATGCATAGATAGCGTTTGCAAACCTCTACAACAGCCCACTACGGGTCATGTGGAGGCACGCAATTTAAAATAGCCCTTGGCGATCTTACCGAGATGGTTTCAGTCGCCCGCTTTGGTGTGGCTTATACCAATCCCCTTTTGCCCCGCTCAACAGGCCAGCCCTTTACGCCCACGATGTCGTCTCTTGCTCCCGTTTAGGCCTGAAAACCATGCGTATCCTCCTAACCTTCCTCCAAATTAACCCCCACGCGCAGTTGTCGTCGTGTTAGTTTTACTGATCGTTGCCAGTTTGTGCATTGTGTCCAACATTTTATATTTAATTCCGAGCTTTGACTCTAAAATTCCGTTTTCTTTGGAGGCGGGTACTGCAGTGGCGACAATCTTTTTTAATGGACCAAAATCTCCTGCAAACACATACAACAGGCCAGGCACAGACAGCTGTTTCACGGTCGTTGCCGATCATCAGTACGTCATAGGCCTTATGAAATGAGGTATATAAGCATGCCAAGTGGGCGTTTGACTCTCACTGTTATGGTTAGGATCTCACTCGATTCCATGCTGTCCTAACCACAAGAGCGGGAGTCAAACGCCCACTCGATATGCTTATATACCTCACTTCATAAGGCCTATGACGTACTGATGATCGTCAACGACCGTGAAACATCTATCTGCGTCTGGCTTGTTGCACTCTTAGCGAGCTGCCTATGTATTATTTGTGGTATGTGTCCTATGACACAGCGTTCGTTGTCGTCAGTAGCAAGCTGGCGGGCGGACAGAATGGGATCGAGTGAGATCTTAACCACAACAGTGAGAGTCAAACGCCCACTTGACATACGTACAATTTTGAATGATATTTCGGTCTACGCTGTTATCTTGTGACCGATTGGTTTCTTCTCGTTTGACTAACGTAAATAACCTGGAAATAGCAATCACCTACGTTGGAGGATAGGTGCATGCATATTTTAGAGGTCTAAACAACGCCAGCGACCACGATGATATCAAAAATTTTACTCGAAGAATCATTTGTCGTGTTGAGTTCGATCTTCCCCATACTGAAAGATGTCAGTTGGCAAACGTTCAAATGCCATGCATTGAAAGGTTCAGAGTCAGACTATGCTTCCAGTCTCGCATGACTCCTAGCCCCAGTATCCCAGTCATTGAAATCTTCACTCCAGTGGATAGACGTTACGAAAAATGCAACCTTCCATGACCATTCCATTGCATCTTTGCTCCACATCTGAACGCTCTCATTTTTGTCTCCACATGCCTTTTCGTGTGGAATACTGTTCCCCAAAGAAATAGGTCGTACGCTAAACGGTCAGTACTCGGAATCAGACCAAGTATGAATCTTAGATTATCTCAAGTCTTTAATGCCAGCTTTGTCCCCAAAACCAATCTTTTGTACTTTGAAGAGTCCTTCTGGAGTTCAGTGGTAGAACGTACTTCTTTCACAAGTTCAACTGGAAACTCAATATAAGTACTATATATGCTGTTACTTAGTAGCTAAATACACTGACATTGTCTTCTATAGCGACGACGATCGCAGCCCTTAACATTGCCTCCTCGTCTGGTCCTAAGGTGAACTACTCGCGCTCACTGTGGATTCCCTTTGTCTCGAAAATTTTTGCCATGGAAGAAAATTTGTGGTCGCGTCTGCCGTGTTTTCGGTGCATGACCAGTCTCCTCCTGTTTGCTATTTCCATTTCATGAGGAACGTTTTGAATCCGCATATATCCTCGACTGTAGAGTGGTCCAATACCGCTCACACATATTCTCCTTCATGGGCGACAGCGTTTTTTCTAATTATAAATTTCACTAATCCCATTTGCTTTTGGTGAATCGTTCTCGAGAGCGAAACGCAGATTGTTTTGTAAGGGCTTTTTAATACTGGCTCCTGGTACTATATTAATTCCTCCTCGTTACATCGATCACGCCAATTGGCGGGCGTCAAATATAACCTCAATCGCTATTTTAATCGAAAATGAGCGACTGTAATGTTTGCTTATTCGTTCCGAGGTTTTTAGTGGACATCTGTATTTGCACTAACGGTGCCCATACGGGTGTTCAATAAAGTATTTGTTACTATCAACTAAGGTCCCGGAAGTGTCTGCATACGGAGAGGTCGTTACGGAGGGATGAGAGTGAGATCTAGGAGATCTAAATAAAAATGTTTCAATTTCGAGATAATATGAGGGCTTTGAAAGGGAGAATATTGTTAGTTGGTGACATGGAGGGGAGAGAGGATAAGTATGCATGCATAATGAATAAATGTTAGAATGGAGGTATTGGTGATTTGGGGGAGGGGGGGGGAGAGAGAGACACAAGAATTAGGTGGTAGAAAGTTTAAGCTGAAGCGGTATCTAAACGATTTTGGGGAGGTTTGTGCAAGGACCACCGACGGAATAAGTAATGGGTCTTTGGTTGGTACCACGTATGCCGACCACATAATTGCTTGAAAGTATAAGTGCGCGAGTTCCCTTGTAAAGGTTTGAAGAAATCGAAAAAGAGGCAGCGGTTCATTAACTGGTAGAAAGCTCCATCACATCTGGTTTAAGGTCTGCACCGATCTTTGGATTACACTGCTCTTACGGTACAGTTCTGATGCTTTTGCAGAAAAGCATACAGAAACATTTAGAAGCAGGCTTCCATGATGACGGCCAAGAGCTCACATGCCTGCGGGTGACATAGATATTACATTGAGAAGGGGAAATCGCAGTTCGGCTCTCAGCCTTCGATTAATTCAAAGACACACCCGTGTGGACCGAGCTAGCCCGTCAATTGGCAACATTTCGAGCATCAATTCTTAGCGCGCTGGGGCGAATTTAAACACGCTAGTTGTTTATGGGGGACGCAATTGAAAGTATTCCTGAAGTCAGTGCAGACGCATCCTTCGGATTTGATTCTTATCCCCACCTCTCTGAGTTCTCTTCGATTTTAGTCGGTAGTTTAGGGTAGACTCAACGCCGCGTGGAAATAAACTGCGAACTGACGGCATACCATTTGAATTTCGAGTGCAACAACTCGAAAGTTCTACAGTTCTTGGAATCTCTGAGTCTCGAATTTATTCCCCATTGTGTCAGGGGAAGATCGAATCCGAATCCTCCAATTGACGGAACGCTTGTTGAAACGCATTCTTTGAACATAATTAAGTTAGGGGAAGAGAAGGACGTTTCAAAACAGCCTTCACAGTCAACAAACGGTTGGTTTCCTATGCCTGTATGTATGTATGTATATTGTATGTATGTATATTGAAGGGTTACAGGCAGAGCCCTTGATGACCCTATTTAAGTACAGTGCTTTCGCAGATTCATACTCAAAAATAAAATAAAATTGCAGGCATTTAAAATGTGATTGGGTCACAGTTCAATCGTAATCATAAGGTAGTGCATGGGGTCACTGTAAATTAGTGCGGAAGATTGTATATGACAGATTTTACAAAACTGGCTGTGCATAGTCATGCTGTACAAGCCGATTTCTGTCGAAAACTAGACGAGCAAGTTTTCTTTTAAACACACAAACTGTGTCGGCCGTCACCATCTCGCTTGGAAGCGAGTTCCACGGCCTGACAACCCGCTGGCTGAAAGAAAATTTTCTTCGATCTAAACGTGTTCGCTCATTCCCGACTTTGTATGCATGGCCGCGTAGTTGGTTTGTACGGGCGAACTCAAAGAAGTCCTCTGCCCTTAATGAGCAACCCTGGCCGCGAACAATCCGGAACGTCCAGAGTAGACTGCAGTTTATTTGTCTATAAGAGAGAGGGAATAGGCCAAGGAAATTCAGCCTCTCCTGATAAGACAAATGCTTTAGGCCGTCGACCATCTTTGTCGCTCTGCGTTGCACCTGTTCGAGTAAGTTGCCGACAGACATATCAATACGCAGGGTCTATGGCCGATGAGTACCACATTATCGGGTGATAGGGTTGACAACACGTACCTATTGGGGAAAATGGCAGCGGACCGGCTGGGAAACTGAAAATACCGCTGTACCCCCTCATTGTCGTCCAACAGCAAGGGACTTGTGGACAACTCAGGCAGTCGTCTTTCAGTTAGGCGCCTGTATACCCGTGAGGCTACGTTTGTTGAACCTTTTATATAACTGAAAACAGTTTGCAGGAACGACTCGAAAGGAAATGCCGAAAAATTATCTAGCCCACCAAACCATCTCACGTCATCGTGAGGATCGATAAAGCAGTAAGCATTGTAAACGATATCTGCGGGATAATATAAAACACTAAATTCAGTCACCAGACCATTTAAAAGAATGGGTGCAAAATTACTGGCAGTTCTATGTAAACGGGGATGGCAAAATATATACACACTAACAGACAAATCAAGGAAGTGTTGGTGACGGTCAATGTCTATAAAGGACCCTAAAACAACCGGGCCAATGTGAAGGAGAAACTAGCAGCCTTCCATATCTCAAGATAGTCAAGTGTTTGACGCTTGCTCTGCATATCTTTATGAGAACGTTCACTGCGGGGGAGAACTTCTTGAGTCCGGGCCGATATATATGCAATAACTTTTGCATAACACGCAGGCAAACAAGATGCATGTAGTCCATTGGGGGAGCAGGCTACCATATCGATGGATAAGTCCTCGAAGGGGGATATGTCCCTACGGTGCAGTGCCTGTTTTCGTAATTGAAAAAACCTGTTGCCTCGAAGACGCCACAGTATATCGGAAATGCTATGCGGTTTGCAATGGGACGTCCGACATGACAGTATCTGCAGTAACTACAGTTACCTCTACAAAATTACATACCTATTGCATCCATAGTACCCGTTGTGGACTTTTGCCTGTCGGACGTAGGAACGGACAAGGGTGTCGCAGACAACATTTGCTGATTTCAATTTCAAAACATCCTCTGTATGTGAAACCCTCAGGCCGATCTCTAAAGTTTCTTTTATTTCATTGAAACAGTCTCCAAGGAATTCATCCACCGGCTCGGGTTTGCCAAACCCGAGGAACACCTCAGCAACAAAAGGCTCACCAACCACTAAATGGTTGATTCGAACAAGGATTGGCCAAAGGCATTAACCAGATCCCTTAAATAACTTCATCCCATCAATGCGTATTTCGGGAAATTCGGTAGATGGCCGGTGGTGGAGCTCATCGAGCAGACCACATCCAAGACCCAAGTGGATATAGTTGCCCTCTTCCAGGTGCTTGCTACTGCAAGTTTTTGGAGTTCGCAATAGGGTTCTCGGATCCTTAGGTATTTCCGGATGGTAGGTGTGCAGGATATCAACGCGAGGGTCAACGCGCGCAGCACGATTTTGGAAAGATTAGTAAAATTTATATTTCTTAATTCGATTTCTTAATCTTCTGCACAGCTATCCAGTGTAGATCTGGCAAAATGTTCTATTTTTCGTCGTAAGTCATCTCAACTTCCCGCCATGTTTTGTTGATTTATCATAAAGCGGAAATAAAGTCTAATAGTTTTTTACCCAAAACAGCCTCAATTCTATTAAATTTTACCCGCATATATTAAAAGGTTTTCCTCGCAGCACGCCTACGTACCATTTTATGAAATCCGTTACACAATGCCATATACAGCTGACATTTATTTCGGCTATGCTGATGTCCGACGACATTCCATTCTATACCGCCACATGCAGGCTAGTCATCCCTGCATTTTTCTGATGCTATTTTTTGAAGGTTTTTTCTCCTGTTAAATTAATACAATCATTTTTAAATTTTGCTATGGAGTTTTTTTTCACCCCTCGTTTTTCATTTTGCTTAACGGACTTCGAATCTCAAAAACTGTGTATTGCACTTTGTACAGATTTTGCCTACCTCGTCTAAAATTCGCATGTAAATTTATTTTTACTTGCTTTGATGGGACCCCGACGGGTCTTTAATAAAAATAATTGAATTGAATTGAATTGAGGGTTTCCGACTTATCGATCTTGAATGTGTGGCCGGGTCTCGTCAAATGGGCCGCCACCTGAGAGTTGGCGCCATTTCTCCGTACCGCTGCCACGCGTTCGACAATTCGCGTCCGGAGCAGTCTTCCAGTTTCTCTGACGTAGTTGCTTTGTCCGCAAATGCACCTGATCCGGCAAACGACTCCAGATGTTTCCTACCGAGACAGTGGGTCTTTTGGTGTCATCAACTGACGCCTCAAGGTGGCCTCCGGTCTGTGTGCAACTCCAATCCCAAGTGGTGCAAGAAAGCGACAAACGGCCTCGGAGACGTTCTTGATGTACGGGATCGCTCGCCAGAAATTGGGGTCGGCACGGTTTTGTCTCTCGTCTCGTTTGCGCATGCACCGGTTGATGAAGTTGCGCGGGTAACCATTTTCTCTGAAAAGCCGTCGAAGATATTGGGATTTGGCAGCCTTGTCTTCCGGTTCACTGCAGTGCGCCTCAACACTTCGATATAGAGTTCTTACGCAACTGCAGTTGTGACTTATTGGGTGGTTACTGTTGAAGTTCAGTATTTGCGTCGTGTTCGTCGTTCTTCTCAACACTTTGGTCCTTAGGCCACCACGATCTTTGCGACAGACGAGTGCATCAAGGAATGCCAGCTGGTTATTTTCTTCCTCCTCCATTGGCGTGTTGGGACGAGATGTTGAAAGACCATTAGGACGGAGGCAACGATATCGATCCTCATGGTAAAACTTACGGACTTCTTACATCTCTCTCTTGACTTCTTCCTACAGCATGAATTATTCATACTTCCGTCAACCGATATTCTGCACACCTTAATGCCATATTCCGGCCCAGTCTACTAAAATATTTTGTTAAATTCCTTTATAGCTTGTGGTCGGACAATTAGTACTGAGTTACTTTGAGTTCATTCTTTTCAGCAGGCTTCCTAGTCAGCACCAAATTCTGCAGTTGTAAATTTAGCCATAACACCTTCATACTCTGAAAAATTCTGAAGAAATTTGTAGACTGTAGGGCGTAGTAGTAATTCCGTGGTGTTCAGCAGTAAACGTCTTGACAAGGTCACACAGCAGGCAAATATTAGTATATTCTAAAAACTTACGTTTAACCATTTTCCTCTTTAGTTAACCTTATTTTCTCTAATATTCGAACGGTCTCGTTATGTTGTCCTTGATTGTTTTTCCGCGTCATTAATATGCTCATAATGGGTACTCTGGTGGCACTTCTTAATGTAACAGCCAATAAGTAGGTTCGGGAACGGAAAAGGCGATTGGTAACAAGTGATAGTGGACTAACGGCGGGCACTGATAGCATTTATTTTTAGCGTCGTTCGCAAACGTTACTGTTAACTCTCAGGAGGGTAGCAACAGATTTTAAAGCAGCGACCCTCCTTAACATGTTGGACTAGTACTTTGTTGTTTTTTTAAAACGTCAAAAATAGCTTTGCTAATCCAATCATCCTTAATAATGAGCATTTTCTCGTGTTATCTATAATTAAAACGAATGCGCGTGCTGTCGAAGTATATTTTTTACAGTTTGATGGATTTGAATTAGCAATTGCGGTAGGGCGAGTCTATCCCTCCTATTTCAGAAAATTGAAATTGCAGAAAACCTCGGGCGGATATATACTTGCAATCCACGACTGGTAGAACACATACACCGACGAAACTTGTCTATTGAGTCGTTCTCTTGCGCAAAAAATGAACCACGGAAGCCACGGGAGCCACGGAACCACAGCAACTCCCACCAACACAACTTCCCCACCAATGCATCATGTGATGATGATGATGACTGTTTGTCGTGTTCTAATAACTTTCTATTTTCCAGATGTACTTTAACACAGATATGCCTTTTTATCTCCTATTTCGGGAGTGGGAGATTGACACACCCGGAAGTAATTTTGTTAAATTTTTGACACTTTCCTTGAAGAGCTTGCTGGTGCATTTTTCGGATGCTTCTTTTTGGCGATGTTGTACGAAGGTATCAAGGTAAGACATCCGGTTAAATAACTTTTTACACCTGTCACCGTTTGGTATAGGAGAGAGAACGTCTAATTTTCGTTTTAATTGGTCTGCTAGCATGTACAATATCTTGAAATTGTAAATGGGGTTGCCGTCCAAGCAGCAGTGTCCTTCATTCTGAAGAAAATATCCGTATGCGATACATTTGGTAGCAACAGATCTCATTTGGTGTTTTGGTGTTACAGGGAACCAACCTTATGCATAGCTATAATAATCAGTTTTGCTAGCTGGCATTCCGCTCTTCTGCGGTTTGTCCCATGCTCCCATACACAATTTCGGTGTCTAACCGCCATGTCTTCTTTGATTGACTCTTCGCTTCATCACCCGGACGCGTATTTTCCATTGGCCTGCCACAGTTTTTGAGGTGGTGAAATCAACCATCCACTCAGACAAAAATAGGTACAGGAAACATGCCCCGGAAGTGATGTAAAACCATTAAGTAATCGGTAAGAGATGACGGGACGTGGGCGACATAATTCGTAGTCTTCGTTAGTTAATTGACTTTGATTTCCTCAACCCTCAGACAAGTGTGCGTGACTGCTCGCCATTACCTGAGTGTAGCGTACTTGTGCTGACCTTGCCGGCCCTGTTTTTGCAAAATTGAATTTTTCCATGAAGGGGATGTCATCCGGAGTCTCGCTGACCACTAAAATCTATCCAACCTGTATTCCTCCGCCTAGTACCAGCGGATTATTCTGCTGGTAGTCCCTCGGTTTTCGATCCAAGTGTTGTTGATGAAACTTTCTCGCCTCCCTCTCCAGGCCGGCGTCTCATTTCGATTTTAAGCCTTATCGTTATTTATATGTTAGTAATTCATTTATTCCTTACCACCCTTACACCACTGTTTACTGTGTGACTCGTAAATGACTGCGCAAAGCCCACCAATTCGACATATTTTTTTCCTTTAATCACTGCAAGTCAAGTTTCCTATTGTCTCACGTAATCCATTTTCTTCAGCCTGCTCTATTGTTTTCGTTCTATGGAGCGTGCTGTCGCCGACATAGTTCAAACAGCGATTCCTTAATTCACAAAGTCTTGGTCAGGTTTTTCTTTGATACAGTATCATAGGGTTACCTTATCTTGATACCTCTATCTGTGTTGGATGAAGTGCACGTAGGTAACTTCCCATGGGTAAGGCAGCAGCTCACAAGTGGAGTAATTAACGTGAGCATCCAAGGCATGAACTTGTGTCTGTTTCTGGAGGGATCTTCTTTTGTTTAATAAGTTACGTGACCGACTCATTGCCTACTAAGGCTCGAAAAGATGTAAAAATATTTGATCCCTTGAACTAGTCGAAAGCTCCGAAGCATTATCTGTGGTCTGTTTGACGCTTTCTCATTCTTTTTAACTTAGAGCTTTCGTGAACGTCTTCTGGCTGGAAATTTTGCCGCCCCATGTCCCCACTGTCACGCCGAAGATTTAAAACGTAATAACGAACACACCTCAACAGCTTGCTCATCACGAGGACCCGGAGGGCCGGACCATGCCGACACTCCCTCAGCAGTCCTAGAAGGCCACGTCTCAGGACGACCGCGGTCTGGTGGAGTGTACGTTGTTAATTTTGTAGACCAAATGTTTGCGACCAGGAGCAACACGCCTTTTTTGATCCTGTCATTATTCGATTCTCAACGGCGCCCTGTTGGATATTGCGTGCCTCTAAATTTGGGATTGAGGACGTTCGTATCCACCATCTCCTTGTCTAACCTGGCTTTATTCACACATGTTACGATTACTGGAAGTGGAATCATACGCGGCCACGTAGAATTAATTCTTGGGCCGCAGCATTCACTATAGTGATAGTAAATCATCTAAAGTAGATGCCGAGAACTTTTTATAGTCGGAGTACTGCAGATATTGGCAAATTGTCCTCGTGCCTGAGCATTGCCATGCCGATTGAGCATCTAATTCATACTAGGAATTTTGTAGTTAGCGATCATGGTCTCTGCATTTCCTTCTATAAGCTCCTGCAGAATGACAGACAAGAAGTCGGAAAGACGCTGCCTGTCTTTAAACTTATCTAGTGGCCGCCCGGCACGTCCACTTGTGGTAAAACGGTCTTTCGCGAAGGTTATCCGTGAAATAAGATATGCTTATTGCGAATAATGGGTTATGGGTTAGTAGCGATGTGCTGGCGGACTGCAGAGGATTGAGAATCAGGACATCTACCGTATAAAATGTCCCCTCGCCTGATGATGGTACTAACATGGCGACACAGGCCAGCTTCTAATGCCACCGCCCCTACACATAGCCAAATATAAAAAGTTATTGTCTTAAACTAACCCACGATGTGTTAATTGTACATAGACAGAGCTGGTAAGACTAGAAGCCTATGAAGTCACAGCAAGGCCTTGGGGTAATAACACAAAGTTTATGTCTCTCTAGTCTTTTTTCGCCTGCATCTGATCCCGCGTAGCTAGCGCTGCGTGTGTAGAATCTGTTCACTTACCGACTAGTTAAGATTTAACTAGAAGACGCTCATGTCTACGTCACCTACCGGCCAACTACTACTCGCAGCTGTAAATCGTGGCCGGAAACGTTCACAGCTATCGATCGGCCGAATCGGCCTCTTTACCCCCCAGGCGTTTCACATCCATGTTCCAACTCATCACTGACGATTGCATCAAAGGCGGCAGGCGCACGTAGCATCTGTATCCGATAACCATAGTATTCTTCGTGCGCCCATCATAGCTATCTTTGTTTTGGGTTTCATAGAGTTAATCCCTTCTCCGAGCGGTCGGGCTCTTTCTGTATGAATTTCTTTACAAGAAGTGCATGACATAGCTTTCTGCCCCTAAGAAGGGGTCGCAGCACGGGTTGTCCTTCAAACTGCTCGAATTTTTACGCCTTACGACGAAAATTACCCACAAGGACACCGATGTCCTACTTGACCGTTTGTGCGACCTAGATATCCAGTTGTCAACAGTAGTGAATAGAAGTGCGGCAGTAGAAATATGCATAAAAATTCTGCAATAAACTCTTCCTGGGGCTGCAGAGCGCCATTTATGCGTACTGGAATTAGTTTTTTGAAGGAAAACGGCCGCCGACCTGCGAAATTCTACCCATTACGACGCCATCCGTTCCCTGTGTCAACCCCTGCTGAACTTATATGAATATGTGCGTGGGTTGTCTTCTACATTTTGGAAGAGAAAGTAGAGACAGTCTACCTTCCTCATTTTTAACATTCGAAAAAATGGGGCGAAGGCATATGTTCAGTTATTTCCACAAACCATCTATGCTCTTCACGCGCGTTCAACAATCTTCGGGGAAATGGATGTGCTGACTGGTCTCGTGGTAAGGACTTAAAGTGATGGCCTCGTTTGCGTATCTCAGCTGTATGGTAGCTACACCTCGAAGGATACCGGCGTCGGATGAATGGAGCCTTTTCTTGCGTTCGAGTGGAGTTTTGTGGTGTTGCAGTGCAGTTAACACACCCTTCAGCGCTTTTGCACGTCTCATCAAGCGCCTGCCATACAATAGTGCGAATGCCACAAGTGCCTCTATGGGTTAGCTCTGTAAAACGTTTTGATGTCGACGTGCTCTATAATTTCGGACCTACATTATGAGTGTGGGTGGGGAGTTTTCGCACTTCTCTGAGAACTACGGCTCCATCGAAAATCGATGAAAAAATGTGTACCACGTGGGAAGTCCCTTTTTTCTGGAGTAACTGGTGACCAGAATTTTGCATAATTAAGGCCAGCTTGCTGCGGCATATGAACTTAGTTATTGGTCACGTTCCATGCTAGTGCTGATCACCACCTCGTCTAAGAAATTCCTTCTGTTCAAAACCATGGTCGGAACTCCCAGCCAATGCCTCATGCTTTTCGTCGTACAATGTAAGTTGTTTGTGATACTCGATAAGGTCTGGATGGAAGACTGGTGAGCCTTCC
Source organism: Spirometra erinaceieuropaei (assembly GCA_902702965.1). Taxonomy (NCBI): domain Eukaryota; kingdom Metazoa; phylum Platyhelminthes; class Cestoda; order Diphyllobothriidea; family Diphyllobothriidae; genus Spirometra; species Spirometra erinaceieuropaei. Next base: position 5,410 of record CACRXP010000616.1, on the reverse strand, counting down.
TTTGCAGAATGCCTTTTGCATCGCAGTAATCATCGTCTCGGGTATGGCGGGACGCCAAGGGGCGGCTCCGGCCGCACCAGCTACCTGCGCCCCCTCCCACCTCCGGTCTTCTTGACTATGCCTTGGCGTCAAGCCCAGGTGGGGGGGAGGAGAGAGAGAGCGGTAGACGTTGCACAAGTCTACGTTCATTGTAAGCTAAGTCACGTACAACCACCGTGCCTGCCGCACCTTGCTGTCAAGCACCCGGTTGAAATCGTCATCAGCTATAGTCAAACCTAGAATCCTAGTCTGACGTGCAATTCCAAAGACAGGTCTGCAGCTAGCCGAACTAATAGTCATCCAGTCAACCCAAGATTCTCTAATTGAGTGCATGACAGCAAGTTCTTGTGTGATGCCGGAAACGCAGAGGCCTATCACAAGTCATACACTCACAAAAGCCCTGTCTTCCCTTTTCGATGACGCCCTGAAGTTGTTCTGCTTCAGACTCCAATGTCATGATTACCCAATTAAAAATCAAATATCCCAGTACGTTATCCATTTGGTAAAGTGACCCACCGGAACTGCACGGGTAAGCTACATGCGTCGCAAGTCCTTTCTTTCTTATCCGAATGGAATTTTATATAGATTGAAGTGTTTTAAGTCTTGACTCCTTTTTTGCCCCCCCCCCGTTCCCTTGATGCAGAGACTTGGGCTACTTTACGAAGATTCATCTTATGCAGACCGGCCTTCACGTGCTTCACCTGATCGTTTCCTACATGGCAATGCTGGTCGTAATGACATATAATGTCTACATGTTCTTGGCCATCGTCCTCGGCGCTATGTTTGGCTACTTCATCTTCTTTCGGCGTCGTTTCGTCATGTTCAACGAGCAGGACTGCTGTCATTGAGTCGACGCCGCTATTGTCCGCCCCACGGAATTCCAACATTTCAGTACTTTTTACCGATCAACAAACGTCTGACTGACAGTCTCGATTGTGCCGTCCTCGCTTCCTTTTTCTAGTCGTCTTCTGCCTCCCCCCTCCCACCTTCTCCTCCGTAAGACCCTTTAATGTGCTGACAAGCCATGAAGTAACTGCTCTGAAGTCTTTCATCAACACATACAAACAGTGGTCTTGCCGTTATTGGCTTCCCGCAAAACGTCTTTGTTACGTCTTGTTGCCTCACGAACTTGCCAGGAAAAAAAAGTGAATTAAGCCCTTTCCTATCCTCCTACCCCGTTTTTCCGTTTAACACTTTACCCCACCCCTTGTTGTTTGTTTCTCCGGCTTGAATAACTTTTATATCAGAATGAGTTTGCTGTGTCCCGCCTGGGTGTTCGGGTTCACCGCTTAAAGGAACGGCTCAGATCTCGATTTATCTCAGCTGGTCGTCCGTCTGTAGACAGTTGTAGGCATGAGAGCGTGGCAGTGAGCGCTCTGGAAACCAGGGTAAGAGAATATGTTAGTGGGTTAGATCCGTTAGCCTCATCTGAACAGGTTTATGCTTGACTGGAGCGTATTGCAGTAGCCTTCAGCGTCCAAACTGAGACCGGTAAGCATCAGTGTGTAGAACGTTTCACCATCAGGTATAGTTGGATGTCCCAGGCTCTTGACCACTGTAAGAGACTGCCAAATGCAGTTAATTCAACCCTTAAGTTCACAGTGGAGTTGGAGACGGACAGCTAAGTGCCCCCACAAGACGTCCACGTGTGATCGCTGTAGTAGAGAATGGCAGACAGCAGTTTTCACTAAAAAAGACCACAAACCTGCAGTACGGGGACTGCTGTCCTCAAGCGCAGTGAACTGTTGTCCACAGGTTTTGTAAAATCCCTGTGACACCACGCATTCAGCAGCCGACACCTAGTGGGAATCGCGCTGATATCTTCCTGGGTCGGAACATCTCTAGCCCCGCTTAACGGGAAGAGGCGATCACTGGGACACCTTCGAACTGCGTTCATATTTTTTAACGGCGAGCAGTCACTCATTGCGTCGGTTTGCGGTCGCTTGTTTCCTAGTCGGGCATAATGTCTTCCGCCATGTGAGTTCGCGGGTGGGCCATCTACCCCTCTCCACTGACTGTCACATGGCTTTTCTTCTCAAGTTACATTACTGTGATCCAGCGATCACTCGATTGATTGGTCATGGCTGCATTTACAAGCACTCATTTGTACATACTGGACAGCTACCAGATTTGAATGACTTCCGAAGCTCCAATGAGAGATCGCGCCTGGAAGTGAGGTCTGAGAGGCGGTGACCACTGTTATGACACAGTTTAGAATAAAGCTAAAGGTATTCGTCCACGTCAGCTCGACTATCGCCGACATCGTCCACCGTGTGCCCCATAGCACTGGATGAAGGACGGTGAATTGTGCGTGCGTCAGTTTATTAGTGATGGCAGACTTGCGAGGCATCTGCCTCACTCCTCCTTCACTCACCTGGACCCGGTGCCAATACAGAGTCAGGACTATCAGAGGGGGGCTCACAACAGCCGCACTCAGAAGGAGCCAGTGCAGCCTGACTCTGTTTCGAGGGGATACAGTTACCCTGTCAGTTGACAGCCAATCCGCGCAGGTCAGTCCTCTGATGCGGGGACTGAGGGCAAATGGTTGGTGCGGCATGAGGCCTGCGCTTAGGTGTGCCACCACACACTCTCATGGGCGACATTTGTCGCGCGATGCGCTGAATCTGTGCATCCTGCTCAACACAGGCCGTGCACTAATCCGGCCCCCGTTTTGGTTCAGCACATCTTCCGTGCACCAGTACTGGGGTTCTCCTCTGTCCACACACTGCCGAGTACAGGAGGTAGTGAATTACGAAGTAAGCTGATCGCCTATAAGGTGTGTTTTCCACGATAAAAACGACGAATTTAGAAATGCATTAAACAGGCTTCTAGCTAGTCGTCGCTTCTAGATTAGCTCCTATGAGTAAATGGACTATTCTGGAAACATTAACGAGTTTTCCAAATGGTCCGCTGGTGACCGACTGTCATTACACTCAGCACATTTATTTGACTGCATTTCATCTTTTTGGGTCTTTATAAACCCTGAAAATTTTGAAAAAATGACACGCTAATCAGGAAATGTTAACCCATCTCTGGAAAAAGTGTTGTGCTTTTTCTTTGTTTGGCTCGGCAAAATTCGTGCGATTACGACATTTCTTCAGCACACGCAGACTAACAACAACCGGCGCCTGACTGACAGTCTGGTACGAAAGTAAGTTTTGCATCGCTGCCGAAACGCGCAACATATACCTGCAGTTTCCATGGTTAAGACGGCTTACAATACGGTACTTGCTCTCCTCAAACAAAACCGGGTCGATAATTGATAAGATTAAGGGAAATCTGACCCGGCTTCCTCTGAACTTCTGTACCGAGATTTGGGATTGAAACCCCTTAAGCGACGGCTAAAGTCATCAACTGCACATTGAACTAGGAAAAGATGATCATGTGGGGGCCTTTATATTATTTATTTTTGACGTTAATCATAAGATCTATTCACGCGTGACAGCGTGCTACTAGTAGTTATGAAAGTCACATTTGACACTCAATGATGACCTAAGTAATAGCTTCTTTAAAGACCGCAATGATTCCGTCTCCAATAGTGTGCGGACAACTTTCATTTCTTCTATTATTTTTTTTGGAATGTGACGTCTTTCTGAAACAAATTGTTGGAATGGAAAACGTCTGCAGTCTTGTAGACATTTGGAAGGGCAGAATGCCTTTTGAGCAGTTTATTATATGGAGGCCTGTTGTCACTGCACGCAGAGTAAACATCATGATCGGTGTCTATTTCCGCATTTTATGGACATCTAGAGGCTCCTTTCGAGGCAACTGGCTGTGGGTGGTTTGATAACCATGGTCGGAAATAAAAACTCCGGCGGTTTATTATGAGAAGTGTGATTTGTTAGGTTTTAAAAGTTGAATAACTTTTATCCTCCAGATTCAGAATCGAAGTTTGAAGCAGTATCCCAGTAACCGGATATATAACTAAAACCGACAATCAATGAACAAATACTCGGTAATTAAACCGTTTTCAATCACACTGCGATTTGCAAAAACGACGAGTAAGATACTCAACCAAACATGTAGCATGCCCTCATGAATCAGTGGACTTAGATTCACGTTCACGACCACTTCGCAGCGCAAACTCACACTAACTATCAGGTTATTTTTAAGTTTCACGTATTGCATCAGATATTCCATTTCAGCACCACATATTCCGAAAAAGAATCAATTGTTATTTGCTGTTCGTAGCAAACAAAAAATGTCTACTGAATATTTATCTGAATTCCTCGAATGGAAGCGACCAGCGAGGAAGCAGGTAAAGGGGGAGGGAACGAGGGATACTGATATTCACGATGGTATTACCGACAAAGACCGGGGAGACTGGAATGGACATTTCTGGCTTATTAGCCGTCGCCAGCCAGTCATACCCAGCTCCGAAGTGTGGAACACCCGAGGCTCGAACTCGCGACCCGTTAGTTAGAAGTCCCGATCGAAACCGACAGGACAACGCGCCCCTGGCTCAGTGGTTAGAGGCGTCGACTTCTAACTAGTAGCTCGCGAATTCGAGCCTCGGGTGTTCCACACTTCGGGGTTGAATATGACTGGCTGAGGACGGCTAATGAGCCAGAAATGGCCATTCCAGTCTCCCTTGTTTTTGTCAGTGATAGCACTCTGCCTATATCATGCGCCGCTGCTGGTTTGGCTCGAGAGAGATCCCGTAAGGCACAACGGAACGAGTGAGTTCCGTAAGAACGATCGGTGAGCGCCCCCTCTACCGTCATACTTATATTCCGTAATAGCTGTGAAATTGTTGTCTTCCCCAGCCTCGTTTGGCCTTGCATGAGTAAGTTGTCACTTCAGGGAGTGCGATTTCTGCGAGCAAAGTTTGGCCTTTTTTCAACCATGACAGCATAGACCCTTCCTACTTCTGTCACTGGTGTGATCAAACATTCCACTATGAAAGCGCTCTAACTGTTCTGCATATCTACTGGAACAGCCGGAGCCAATTTGGTAAGAACCCGGGGTGGGGCATCAGGTGTCAGCTGTGTCACATGCGGTAACTGAGCCTGTACCGCCAGAATGCGCTTTGCTGTTGCGTCAGATTTAAATGGGGACTCTAAATACGTGTGACACACATTGGAGGGAGGCTATGAGCGCGATTGCATTCCAGTTTGGCTTAACCCCGGTTCGCCACTGGTACGTGGCATGAGAGCGGAGACAGTGTGGGTCTGATCCAGCTTCGTATGTCCCCACTGTAGTTAATCAGACGTCCATTCAGACGATGACGTCTCGCTGTCAGTCGAGACTGGAAAGGTTACCGACTGGCGACATAAGTCTGTTCTCCGCTCAACTGAGGGTCAGGCTCGAGTGTGTGTGTGTGTGTGTGTGTGTGTGTGTGTGTGTGTGTGTGTGTGTGTGAGCAGTGACC
>CACRXP010000615.1:383250-393557 GCA_902702965.1 Spirometra erinaceieuropaei | reverse complement strand
CTCAGGCAGTGGTGGTTAAATATTTCCTGTTTTTGCTCGTCCACCACGCGCACAGTCCAACATTTACAACCACAAGGAAGGAAGGACCGGACAGACGCATGTAAACGCCTGACTTAGTCCATCTTCGGCCTTGCGGAATTCAACTTTGACGCGCGAATTCATTTTCTTATGTGGAACCGTGGGCATACTGATTATAGTTCAACTCGCCGTAAGTGCGTTCTCCACTTGCAGAAAATAACAGATTTAAAATAAGCAAATTCACGTTCATATCACTGTTGTGACCTCAGTTCAATGACCGCCTGGTTGACTGTGACAACCAAAACGTCGGATGGTAGTAAATATCCTCTCTGTTACACCACTTATTTGCAAACAGTTTTCCAAGTCATTTCATTTGTTGAGCATTTCCTGCATTTGCCTATATACGCTTTTTGTTCTAATTCATGAATGCATATTTTAAAGACTGTTTTCGTTTTATATTGCTACAATCCGAACGAACAATCAATGGCGGAATTATTTCGTCTCCTGCCTTTTCTGTCTACGGGATTCAGTGTCATCGATTTATCTGTTTAGCTTAATACAGCTGATAATTTGGCGTGTAATCGTCCTGTCGGTAACTGTTGCTCAGCCGAGTGGTGATTCAGATCGTGGACCTGCTTCGTCTTTTTCGTGCGCTCGCACCCTCAATCTACCGAACAGTTAATCCTCGGGCACGAGCATACAGCTTGCCTCCTGGTGTGGACATTTACCTATTTTCTACTACTTCAAAGACAGTGGATGCCTTATCCATTTGCTTACTGAACAATTGGCAAAATGTACCTGAAATGTACTTCCTTCGGGTGGAGTCTAGTTCTTACTTGTGCCGTCTCAGATGTGATCACTGTTACATAATCTTTTTGCCATGAGTTCAGTACTAAGCTCGATGCAACATTTCTCTGAGTCCAGGCTGTTCTAGACGCCAGTGATACTCTAGGCTAACATGCAAGAGGTTTCTTGGCGACCACAAACTCTTTCTTAACTGCCTTTGACGAGCATGTCGACCCAGCTTTATGTCATATGCACTCCAAAGTCCAAGCATTTTCATGTGATGGTCGTCTGTTGCCGTCGATTTCTGCCAAATTTCGCTGATGTATAGCTAGCGCTCACCAGCATGCTTTCCGGTCCGAAGTGTCCTCTCGGTCTTTCCGGTGAGGGATTTACCCTCTTTCGAGATAATCATGGCCTCCATGCCGACCCTGCCTCGTTAACGCATCCCGCCCCCTAAGGTTTTCTATATGTGATGGCGATAGCCTCTAAGTTAGTTCTTCTAGAACATCCCGCTACGTAATTCTGTCTCTGTTAGGCTTGCGCGAAAAAATTCGCCAGTCAATGCATGCAACAGCATCTTTGACGATGAAATCCCCGCCATTTATTTGGAATTGGAGCACTTCCTCTACTTCCTTGAAGGTCGTGTCCTCACAGCCACTACAATCCATAGATAATTGATGCTCCCACACCGATCACACTTTAAAAAGTAAAACCCGAGGCCAACTATCCATATGGACTCAATACCCACATTTGCCACAAGCATTCACCATATCGATGGCACAAAGAGTGAGATAGCTGTCGAGCTGCACGGAGCTTCTCACCGTTCACTGCTCGCTACAAGTGGGGTCAATCTTGCTGTCATGGTGACTGAAAAGCGAGTCGGTTAGCCAATCGATATGTCAGTTAGTGGTCTCGACCGTGTGGGTATTCACCAGTTCACCGCAGTTGCACAGTTCTTTAAGACACCTCAACTCCTAACCGTCCTTTAATGTCCGCCTCGATGCGTCGAACTATGTTTCAGTTTCTCCATGGTTTCCTCTGTCCGGGATATGAGACTCACACAAACTTCCCCTTCAAGCTTGGATGTTTCTGAGTTGCCAGTTGATAAGGTTACGAGTCAACATAATCCTCGCTCAAACTCCCCCATTTTAGACGCACCCTTATGTTACACCCAGAAGTAAATTAACGATGAATGTTCAATAAGTCTACGAACTTGTCCAGTGTGTGTGCACGCTCGTGCTCTTCCGCGTCCCTTGATCTTGCACTTGTGGTTGCTTGTATCTTCCTATTATTCATATTTTCTCCACATCGGCACTCGTCGACATATAAAATGCCCCATGTGCTTTTTTTGCTACGATGGCACGGACTGGTTTACCGCGAGCAAGACTGGGGTAGTCCAGAGATGCTCTGACAGTTAGTACATATGGGTGACAGACTCGCAGCGGCCCAAATTCGTGCGCATGTTGCAACGTTGTGCCCTTTACGACTGCTTGTACGTGCGCAGCAAATGCAGTCTGATGATTGGCCAATGCTGGCTGCCCAAAATGACCAATCATCATTGAGGTTGACTAAGGCGTGACCTTACTGAAGGCTCTGGACGATTGCCCCACCGTCTCACATGCGGACGCCGCTCTCGCCGCGTAGGACGTGCCCTCGTCAGCCGCCAACTCCTACTAATCTCTCCCGTAATAGTTCTGCACAGAATACAACATCCTCCCAACTGCGGGTCTAACATCTTCTCCTCCTGTTCGGATCTGGGTCTGATGGTCGTAGTGGCTGAGTTCTCCCTATAGCACAATCTGCCGCGACGGGCACGTCATCCTAAAAATGCTCTACACGAAAGCTGGGCGGCGACAGAGATATGTCCCCATCGCTATCGCATCGAAGAGGTGCGTCACAAGCAAGTCGGTGGTCGAAACCTGCAAAAAGAGACGAAGGAAGATCATTTCGAGTTTTGAAAAGTGCGCGACTAGACAATGGAAAACAGACCCAGTCGCCTCCCAAGTGGCGTCCAACCACTTCTCCTCCTGTTAGGAACTGTGTCTGATGGTCGTAGTGACTGAGGTCTGACGCGATAGACACATCATCTCACAAATGCTCTGCGCAAAGGCTGCGCGGCGACACAGAGAGGTTCCCATCGCTATCACATCAAAGACGTGCGTCGCACTGTAGGTGTGGAGACCGCCAAAAGGCGAAAGTAGTCGGATAGAAGAGACGAGGAAAAATAATTGCGAGTTTCGAATAGTGCGCGACTTGACAATGGAAAACAGACCCAGTCGCATAAAACATCAGCCAACCAGCAGAGTTGATGCAGTAATCCCGTCCCCGTTCTAAAGCAGGTGGAATCACAAAAGATACGCCTCATCCGAAATGGGAAGTAGAAATTAGATAACTCAGTATGTAAAGTAAATGTGGGTCAAATAGTGACAACAACAGTTTTACAAAATCGCATTAAATTTAGAAGAAAACTAAGATGAACACATTTTTCCTTTAATGAACGTCAGGCCTACTGCGTTATTCTAAGCGTGGGGATGGAGAATACAAGAGTGCGCAAGGACAAGGGAAAGACAAGTGTTGCATATTTGCATCATAGGATGATCAGGGAGAGAAAACGGAGTTCTGATCACCAAGGGACACTGAAGCAGTGTCAGGTTAGAACTTCGCGACAGTATCCAGGACTGTTGCCTCGATTACCAGAAGATGCCTTGAAATGCCCAAGATCACGGTGACCGGATTGGGCAGTTCATCGCTTGGCCGGGGAAAGAGTGTTGCTTAGCCAGTCCAGTCCTTCGTAGAGACCAGCGCCTGACGTGGCGCACGTGGCCTGCAAGTACCAGTGACGCCCGTGAAGAGCGGAGAGGCCGAGTCTGTGAGTTACTTCGCAGGCCTGCATTGCGTTTGGCAGATCCTACGTCAGGGATGACAGTAGACACTTAATGCACACATACCTGCTCATTTGCAAGCACCAACAAAGGGGTTTCATGCACCCCTCTCATCACTCAGCTTACGACTAAGTTCGTCCCGCACTTCATCAAACCTTTCATGATCGCTGCTGTCGACGACGAATATGAAGCCTGAAAAATAGTCAAAAATAGTCAGCCTTGCCTTGGCTGCTATAGCAGAAACAACGCCATAGAGGGCGTACTTTATCTTGCCCTCCAACATCCCGTACAGTGAAGGTGACATTTTTGTACCGCACCGTTTCAATGTTAAATCCGATAGTGGGGGTTGTAGAAACGACGTCACCCAATTTCAACTTATAAAGAATGGTTGTTTTGCCTGCAGCATCCAAGCCCACCATTAGGATACTCATCTGTATGCGGTCTAATATGCGACTGGACATAAGACCCATAGGCTAAAAAGTAAGGTCGACCGTCAGTAGACAAAAAACACCGAATTTCTCAATACTTACGTATTTTCCAATGAAAATGGATGACGTGTCTTTCGGAATTCCTGTTTGCAGTTTCTACTCGACAGTTGGACCTCGGTTTTTTTGGTGTCACAGTATAAATATAACTGCGTTTTGAATCCGATTGGCTCTGAAATCTGGCGGAACAGAACACCCAATGAACGAGTTACACTTGTAAGACTCAACTCAAAAATAATTGTGAATTAAGGAAGGAAACAAATCGCATGACAGAAGTATCTAAACAAGGTTTTAGTAGGTAATTTCGAGAAAGCATTTAGTCCTTCTTACTCAGCATTAGGGCGAAAGTGATCTATTCACATGGCGTAATGTGCACGCCATTTAAATCGGCGTGCTTCATAAGATAACCAAAAGGCTGAACCCGTCATTAGGTGAATGGCAGTCCTCTTTTTAATTTGCAGTTCGAAGGGTAAGTTTCCTGATTCTGAAATTCTATCAAAAAAGTCATGCAATTAAGATATATGTTTTGAAAAGCGGGCATCCCAATGGACTTAATTTGAAATAGGTAAGATTCTTTGGGAACAAAAAACGTTTATTATTTAAATTTCCGCGACTGGCTCCCCAGCTCGTCTTCAGACTATGAGCATGCAAAAACAATTAACTTCTAAGCTGAGTCTGACAAAGGATTCTATGATAGGCTAAAGTCTGCGTCAATGCGTGTTAATTACAATTCGTCATCTACGCGGTATTGGTTGAACCAGTTTGAATTTGTTCTTAACGATTTTTTTATGCAACCTCTAGATCGAGAAGCCGGTTAATGCATGCGTCATCTGAGTGCATTGCCTCCAGAAATTAGCTTGTTTTGCAGATATTTTCGTGCGCTCTCTCCCTGTTTCCACTCACGCGCGAAATGCTGTACGATGTCAGTCAGTAAAGGCTGACCTCATAATTCTGGCTGCCGGATTTGAGCTTTGGAAAACGTCCTATTGTACCGCCCCCTTCGCAACAAATAACCAGACATTTGTAATGTCGGCAACAGTGGGTTGGGTAACTCCATTTCTCAACTAAACTTCACCGTCTCATTATTGTGTATGAGAGAGGGAATGTGGACAGGTATCCGTAGAGAAATAAATAGGTCAGATGTACGCGTTGGACAACAGTAACCGTTCAGGGATATCAAGGAAGCAGAGCATTTGTGTTCTAAGGCAAAGCAAGCCAGAACACACTCGACGAGCCAATAATTCTGCAACATCTGGGCGATCAACCACCCTTACCTGACTTTGTCTCTTGGGATGGATTCGAGGGAGAATCCGAAGCGTCAAGCTAATAAAACTCCTTGCCCAGCGATCGTATCTCCTTCTTCGTGACTAATTCTTGCAACTCGCCTCTATTAGCCCATCCAACTTAGTGCGCACCCCCACTCATGTGTCGTGCTTACCGCAAACTTTTTCACCAAATTTAAACTAGTTTTAAACTGTCAACAACCGCTCCTCCGGGACAGACCTACAGCCTCGCGCACCACAGAAGTTTACTCTTCTGAGATATGCCACTAAGGTGCGACCTCCAACTTTGAAACAGAGTGTCCGTTATGACGTATCTTAAGTAACTAAGCTGGCCTACCCTATCCCAGACGAAACGTTGGTATTCTTTTTACACGATATAGCCAACCACGCATTAGTTCACAGTACATCCCTTATCGCTCAGTTCGATCGCGCCGCGGCTATCAGCAAGGACGATTTCGAGTGCGTGCTGCGAAGGCGAAGTGTGAGGCACTTTGAAAGTCCTCGTGTGCCCCCCCCCCCTCCCCTTCATCTGAGAAGACGCGGTGAGAAGCAAAAATTATCCGCGTTAGTCGGCTCAGTCAGGACACTTAAGCCACATGAATTTAGGTGTTTCTTGATTCGAATGATACAAACCAACTGATGCATAACTCGTGCGGACCGAGAATTTTGAACTCCGTTCGCGTACTTCAGGGAAACCTCCATCCTAAACGGTCGATTGAAAACAAATGTGATAGCTTGTTTTCTTAACAGTACAACGCCGGTAAAGGGCAGTAGACGTCCGGCGGTAAATCTATATTCTAAAGTTTGCTTTCAACCATGGTCGACTTATGCAACGGCATCAAACCCGACGACAAACTGTCTGAATTTTTTTCAGGCTATTGCGGCAGGAACAGTTCGGCATGAATCCAGAAACGCACCCACTGTCCATGTGCGTAAACGCGAGTGGGACTGGACACTGCGCGGACCACCAGAAAGCCAGTTCTGCCCTAAAGTCCGAATTCTCGCTTAGACCAATAAGTTTCCTGAGTCCGTGTGGATTACAGTAAGGTCGTGAAACCACCGACAACAAGATCCGTCAACAACGTGAACAGGAATGACGTCTAAAAAACAATATGGAGGGCAAAATGAAGCGAAGTGTTCATGGTGCTTACCAGGCCGTTAAGTGAGAGCATGATGGGACCTGTCAGCGAGAGTTGATCAAGATGGGAGGTCTCCGGATTAAAAAAACAGGAGGAACTATTCTGAAGACGAAGATGCGATCACTCCAACAGGGAAATTGATTGGCTTGACGTTTTGGATTCTCACTCGGACCCATCATCCGAGACAGTCACAGATAAGGGTAATGGTGGCACGAGGAGTGCAGTATTTATAGCAGTTGGTTGCCGTGGGACCATATGCGCACTGGAACTAACAGCTCTCGCACTCTCCGCTGCCACGGATAACTCGTGCGGACCGGAACGCCGGGCCAAACAGTTCAGCAACTGTCGAACGTCACTTGCGTACTTCAGGGAACCCGTGAACATGCTCTTCAAGTGGCGATTTGAACTAAACTTGATAGCCCGCCCTCCCAGCAGGAAATAGTCGGAGAAAAGCAGTAGACGTCTAGTAGAAAGTTCGTATTCTCAGCATTAACTTCGGTGATGGTCTGCCTATGCGACGACATCAAACCCGACGACAAAGCTGTCTGCGTTTTTTTCCGGATACTACGATATGAATTGTTCGGCAAGAATTCAGGAACGCTCTTACTGTTCATAGGTATAAATACAAAACGAAACTGAACAGTCTGCGCCAACCTTTAGAAAACCCTCTGTTCAGCGTTACGGACAAAATAACCTGCTGGGTTCTCCCCTAAAGTCCGATTTGTAATTTTGACCAATATGTTGTCCGAGGCATTGTGGATTCCATAAACGCCATGGAGCCACCGACAGTTCTTCTTGGTTTGTCGACTGCAGAACACTTCAAAAAATTGTAATTAGTATTCGCATCTCCTCCATGGGTTTGACAAAATCCCTTAACACCGCGAAATGGATGCCCTCTTGGAAGTTATTTCAAGGCAAAATGCCCAGAAATGTGCATGGGGCTTATCAGGCAGTGTAGTGACAGCATGGTGGGACCTATGAGAGACAGTTGGTCAAGATGGGAGGCCTTTGAGTCAACAAATGCGATAAACCACTTTTATTTCCTCTCTTCATTTTCTTCTAACTCTTCTTTCCGCGATGCTGGTGGACGATGCAGACCAAAAAGTGCAACAGGACATCGACAGAAGCAATCAAACAGAAGAGATGTCAGCCGGCATCCATCCTAGGTTGACTGCCATTTACAAATCCGGACCTAGAATAAAGATCCTAATATGTGCTGATAGCTGGACATCAAGCGCCTTGGATAGGACGGGCATGCGGTAAGACCTTAATACTTTCGCTCTTGAAATCCCTCACTTCGGACGAACCATCGTCAAACAGAATACAGTTGTCGTGTAGCGTCTTATTCCAACCTGGAACTAGAGTACTTGTGTCGTGACAGGCAATAGCAATCGCTGCGCAACAATCCTCATCTGACCAGCACTGTATCCATGACCATCAAAACGACGATGAGGATAAAGCTGCCATCTATAAAACCAAGCAACTTTTGAACTACAGTATTCAGTCTGAAATCCCCGTGAATAGTTGGATTAGCAGAAATGTCAGTATAACGACCCCTCACCATGACACAGACGTCTGGTGAACTTATGAAAACTGGGCACGTTATCTAAACAGCATCTTTACATTGGGTGCGAAGTTGTTAAGCAGTAGATGGACGAAAAGTAAGGTTTGTGTAAATGCGGGGGAGGATTCCAATGCCAGAGCCTGTCTCCTATCACGGCAGGGTGTGCGGGGGGTGGGAGACATCGTCTCCGCTGCGGTGACTGCAAAGATAAGTTCCCGTTACAAGCATTTCCTTAGCATGCACGTCGCGCCTGTTAAGATACGCTTCTTGTTTACCGGTAGGGAAAGTTAACTTGGTCTTGTAAAATCAGCATAGTGCAAGTACAAGTTTGACTTCCCGTCTCCAGGTAAAACTGTCCCACCGTATTTTATAACTATTACATCACTACCAATGCCATTAAGGTTGTCAAGACTGATGATTAAGAATGTTGTGGCAGAATCGAATGCATAGATTATGGGCGAGCGTAAGATGATCCCCTACGCACATTCTGCGTAGACGTACGGCCGCCATAACCGAGAAATGTCATCTTCCCTCTCATTCATGTTTAATTAGAAGTTCGCGTCTTTTATCGATGTTGAAACTACAACTTTCACGTTTATGTACGCGCTTTTCGAGATGTTAGCCATGTTCTAGGAAAATTGCTGCATTCCGTCAGTCGCATTTTTATATTCTACTTAGTTTAAACGCACTTTTCGAACGTTACCGCAATTTCAACTATACACTCCTTTAGATAATGATTAATACACCTCTTTGTATAACTTGATTTTTACATAAAATTTAAAACCAATGGTTCGCGTACATGTCGAAAATTAAAATCCGAGCTTTATTCCTTTTACACGTTAACGACACTGACTCGGTTATTGTTCTACCATTGTCATCTTTTTGCGGTGTTATATGCAACAGCTCATAAATGCTCATTTTAAATGACTCTGCTTCTTCACGCCTTCTGCAAATTTGACTGTCCACATTAATTATTTGTTAACATTCTGTTTAATTGTATTTTATGCAATCGTATGATGTTTCCAGTTTACATCTCTTACTGACTATACAAATTATACCTTGAAATGTTCTAAATTAGTCATTTGTTATTCGTTTTGCAGTGACTGAACTGTTGTGTGTACGGCCTCTGAATTATGTCGCAGCTCTCATGAATGAGATGACCTCAAAGGGGTTTACTCGTTTAACCAGAATATATCCTATATCCAGCTGTCCTGTACTGCCGCTGCCGTTGTGTTTGATTTTGGGTGGGGAGCGTGGTTACACTTTGCTTTACTTTCGTCATGAACCGTGTTTTGCCGTAGAAGTGTTAGCTACTTTTTGTTTGACTACGTGCCAATCGTTATATGTAAAGCAGGAAGATAGAACTTTCTTTATTCAGACAATGCAACCTATTAATGACTGTTGCAATGCCATTGAACTTCAACTATTGCCGATTAAGAATCAAATAATTTCTCATTGATCCGTTATTGAATACTGATATTTAACACAGGTCTCTGGGCTTTAACAAGCAAAAAACTGGGTTTGTGCATGCGAAATTTATGGTAGGCATTCACAACCACCTCCACCAAGTCCGCCACAGACCGGATTTCTCCTGACGCCTCCTAAGCCAACAACGCCGTCACTATCATATCCCTACATCCAGCGACGTAAACTCGGTCCAAACCTGTCCTCATTGCGACCGCACATCCACTTCACACATCAGCTTCGTCGGTCACTTGTTAATCCATCCCACAGAGACCTGCCGCTTCCGCATTTATTCCCCTCACCATCCACAGACATTCATCCACCGCAAAGACTTTTTCGATTTTATGCGCAGTTATAATAACAGCGGGATCCATTGCCTATCTTCTAACTCTTCCATCTCCCAGTCTAAACGACGCTTTATTCTATAGCTCGTCTATCAGAGATATTATCACACTGACAATCGGCTTAAATTCCCCAACCTGTCCTTTTCGCACTGTCACCGCATCGGCCTGATCGGACACTCCGAAACCATTTCACAGGGACTTGAGAGACAGTGGCTGACGCATTAACGTGCCTAAGAAGCGATCGTCTCAATTCCTCGCATTGCCGTCGCACACTCAGCCATCCCAAAGGCCTACTCTATCCCATACGCATTCAGGAAAATTTGTCGTAAATTTCCGCAGACG
>CACRXP010000615.1:338503-383121 GCA_902702965.1 Spirometra erinaceieuropaei | reverse complement strand
AATGCACCAAGCATAAACGCCTCGTATACTAAACACAACCATCGTAAGTCCTCACATAAATGAACAATGAACGCTTCCGCTCCTCACTTTTAGCGGCTCCTCCGCTGCATGTGAAACCTGAGACCCTTACTTGTGAAGTCCTGATGTGTGTATGAGGGGCCAGGTCCTGTGTGTGACACGCGCAAGCGAGCTGTTTTCAGTCCTGTCCCCCGCCCCCTCTTCATCTATTTGGCTGACTGGCACGGACTGCTGACTGATGTACGAGATAGGGTAGTGTGAGTGAGGTCGACTCTCGGCGCACAAATCCCCGAATATCCACTGGATTATGAAACTTCGTATTAAGATTTTCGTTTTTACAATATTCATATTGGAAATCTGAAGCCCAACAATTGATCGAGACTGTTTGATTGCGTGTGAAGCAACTTAAGAGGACATCAAGGTATGATAGTATTTCACAAAAACAAAAGTTTGCCAAATAATGTTAGGTTAATTTACGTGCATCATGCTTGGAATGGTTCGTCACCATTAGAAAGTAAACCTAAATCACGACTCCAGTGTTCTGCATTCCCTGAAGAAGCAATATGCGTACGTGAGTGAATGGTTATGTAGTTGCGGACTTTTCCATTTACCAGCCGCGGAGACCACATGACGAACGTACGCGCACTTACGACAAATTCTCGTCTGGGAACGAGGTACACAGCAAAATGTGTGAGAGATAAGCGAGATCAAGTACGATTTGTATTTTCATACAAGCGGGTTGCGGGTTGGGTGGAGAGGGGGACAGTAAGTGGAAGTGAGGCTTGAGCAGAGCCCTGTCACATGGTAGGGGTGAGGACGAGGTCGCGGAGACATGCGCGCTGTTTATCGACTTACGGCCATTGTAGACGCAGAGCGTGTAAAAGTTTTATCAGCGCGCGCAGGATTGGACTCCGTAGACTGTTGTCAGTCGCTTCTGCCGTTGCTATTAAGCGCTGCCCCAGTCTCTTACGATAGTTAGGTGGAACCCTGTACATCACTCGGAAGGCCATGTTTGGGTCCACAGGATGCTCTGAAATACGTATTCGGATGAACACACTACAGGAAATACTGCTAAACGCCTCACTAAATGTGCAGTTACTTTTTGACAATCAAACAT
Organism: Spirometra erinaceieuropaei; assembly: GCA_902702965.1. NCBI lineage: Eukaryota > Metazoa > Platyhelminthes > Cestoda > Diphyllobothriidea > Diphyllobothriidae > Spirometra > Spirometra erinaceieuropaei. Next base: position 381,986 of record CACRXP010000615.1, on the reverse strand, counting down.
ATATTTACAAATAGACAGAATTGCTTTGGGATCGCCTTTGCGCCCTCTCCTAGCCGACATCTTCGCGGGCAAATTGGAGACATTCTATTTAGACGATTAAATTAATGGGCTACGGCACTACGGTCATAAGGTTGACGACCTCTTCGCGAATGTTTATAGAAAAACCAACACAACCCCTTTTGGATGCTGCAAATTAAACACATTCGTCGATCACGTCTTCGTTGAAAGGTAGAAACAGTTGGCTCTCTGCATTTCTCCGACGTCCTTCTAAACAGAATATCTGACGGCAGCATTCGAAGAAGTGTTAATAGAACAGAAACCTGGCCTGGACAACAATCGAACTTCTGCGGTTCCATAACCCTTTAATAGAAACGTAAGATCGCCCGTTATTTGGCGCAAATGGCAGGAAAAATCCGTTAGGCACATAGCATTGGACTGTTTCGCGGTATCGAGCGTCCTGAAAGATTTATTGTTAGGAATCTTACCAATCGAGAGACAAAACCCATCGCACCTACAGCGGAAAACGTAATTCTGTTTCTCACAGTCGCCTCGAAAGGGGACACGGCTAGTGGACTCCTGTGAAGGCCCTCTGACCAAGCTGTTTCACAAACCTTTCCAGCAGTACAAGCTCAGATAGTGTTCTCCACCAACCCCCCTCTTACGCGGGGAAGATAAGGATGGGCTACCAATTCAGACCACCGTCATGTGCATTTACGTCTTTACTTACTCCTGTAAGTCAAGTTAAAGTAGTCATAGGAGTCGGCGCCTAGCAGTTAGAATACGAAAACATCCGTTTGCATGACTGAGAAAAGGTGGACTTAACAGCATGCACAGCTCCATCCTCGCACACATGGTTGATTCTGGGCATCGTGTGGACACCGACAAAGCCTTCCGTTTGATTTATAAGATACCATCTTATCACCCTGAGCAAGTGGGTCATCGGCTAATAGCAAAGGCAGAAGCTTTTGCCATCAGACTACGAAGACCGGTCCTGTGCAAGCAGAAGAACCTTTTATAACCTCTGCGTCTACCGTGGATGAAGGTCCATTAACTGCATGCATGTCTCCGCGCTCCCGTTCCCCCGTTCTCTTCTCTTCCCCCTGATGCACGGCTCTACCAAACGCTCACTGCCACTTACTGACTCCCCCCCAACCCCCCCCCCATATTCACACCCTCCGCTCGTAGGGAAAGACGATATGTAATGGATTTTTCTTGTCGCCCACGAGTGTTTCTTTTATACCTCGTTCCCATGTAAATGTACTGACCTGACGGGAATTTATCGAGACCGAAGACATATGGTTATGTTACATCCAGACGAATGTGCCGTGGCGTAACTCGAGTGTGCACGAGAGATCTCGTTAATCCGAATATAGACAGACTTCTTAGCAAAAGCATGTTACCCCACGAGTATGTATCATTACCTCAGTTGATCAGATTATCAGTATTTTAAATTGTCCATTTTGTAAGGAGTGCTTTTGCTGAAAGGAATGTCTTAGTATTCGACGATAAATTGTGGGGCCTCCAAACAATCATTTTCGCGTCTTCTGATCGTGGATATGTCAATTGTGATATTCTTAAAATATTTTCAGTTTATGAGGCAGGCATTGTTTCTCTAGATAAAAAAATGCAATTGCGGAATTGGCAATTTGAAGCGATGGGTTGACAATGTTCCTTGCTGCTTACTTCAACCCAGCAGACATCGCATATTTGTCTGCTCTGTTGTAGGTGGAGAGCTAAAGTGATATTCATTAGCTCGGAATCCAAGTCCAACATATGTTGCATGTTTCGGGATACTGGCACTCCAGCTAAAATAAACTACTAGCTGCTTGTCGGCAATTATTGAAATATCACGCGGTCACACTGCTATGGCGGGTAGATTTCGGCCCAACTATTCATACACCAAATTTCGGTCTGCGCCTGCAGACCCTAGTGTATGATGATCTACTCCAAGTGTGTAGGCTCTTTCCAAGGGAATTTAAAAGCAACAGTAGGAGACATGTATCTGCTACTTATCCTGTTAATGCTGTCGGGCGTTAATCCGAAACATCTGGCGAGTAAAGCTTTTATTTCTGCCGTCCCATCTATTTCTTGTCAACTTGAGCTTCTCTTGAATCGGCAATATGTTGTATATGTCAGGACTCCCATGGCAGTTGAATGGAAAGCTAAGACTATATAGAGTCATATGTACTTCATGCAGGACAATTCCATGTTAGTTCTTGATGTCTACGTGTATTCAATTTCGTTTTTCAAAAATAAATTGTAAAGAAAATGCTTTCTTACACTGTCCTCCAATTAAACAATATCCTTATTCCGTCGTGCCCTCCATTATTAATGAACGCGCGTTTTACAGGTTATCCTCCAAGCGTCAGCACCCTAGTGTGGAGTAATTTTTCTGGATTTATTATCGATTCTGCAACTTCATCTGAGAAATTCATTCGCCAGCAGCATTGGAGGAGTGAATGAATGCTCATTCGATGTGTCGAGGACAAGGTAAATAATATTTGGGCGGTATTTTAGATGTAATTGAAACAATTGCTAATTCAAGAATGGTTGACCGAAATTCTGAAATGGGAACTCAAACAGATTATTTGGGTTGCAACAACCGTGCTGCATAATCATACAATAATCCAGTGACTCCAGGAAATCACATTTAAGGAGTTTCTTTTCGGCTGCCTGCAAAAACTACACCCTGTAAAAAATGACTACTTCAGTAGCATTAATTTTTCTCGTTAATTTAGAATGACCCTATAAATTCAAATACATCATAGAAAACATGCAAAAATATCCAATCTTGTAACTAATTAACAGCAAATTATGACTTTTTCAAATTTGTTATTTGAAAAAAGGTATAATTCGGTTATAAAAAAGTCTCTAATTGTGCTGTTCAAGATTATGAAGTACTCATCGGTAAAAGATCGCAGTTCTGCATTTACTAATAATACTTGTAAAGTTTACAATATAACTTATTTCCATTGCTAAATTTTATGACCTACATGTAATTCCCTCCTAATAGCACATAGAAATGCATGATTTTCCGTACACGGAAACCCTGAATGTAAGTGTAAGTGGACGTCGGAAACAAAATTTGAGAAAGACGTACTTTTCTATCACATAAGTAAAAATATGAATGTTTTATGCATCTGTTACACAGAATATATTTTGATGTATAAAGTCCTGAAGTAACCGAATTATCTTGGGAATATTCTGCATGGATATTACTATTATGACCCTACTTAGATGACCTTTTTGGATCTAAAACGCATTTCGGAATTTCAGCCAACATTTAATGCGTTAGCACATCCGCCATAGTTTCTGAATGAAATGTATATACGGCTCTGTTTTTAACTTTTCTATCATTTAACCTAGATGTGCTAAACCTCATGCCGTCAGTTAGTGATTATTGTAGTTTCCCTCGACCACATAAATAGACTAGCTGTGAATTTAGAACGTGTATATACAAATCTGTTTATTGCGCTCGTGGTACGCGATATTTCCTCTGTCTGATTTTAAGTGTATTATCATCATGCGCATTTTCGAGATGCAAAAATAACTTTTCGAGCAACCGGTGCTCTGTACGCTCAATAATATTGTTTCCAGTTCAAAAAAGTTGCGAGTAATTTGGTGTTTTCTTGGGTTCCTACAAGACTCTGTCTTGCACCTGTCGCTCCCGGCGGTGAGCTAAAGTGAATTTCAAATCTGTCAATGAGTATGTTCACCACGAGGCAGCACAAACAAGCTGGAAAACGGCTGAAGATAATACAACCAGGCCTGACTGTTCGAACCACTACAGCGAAACACAAGTGCTCAAAGGCTAATCATCCGGACATTTCCCAAAATTCCACTTAAGGTATTTGCTTTTTTCTTAATTTCGACGTTCGGTCACTGAGGCGCTATTGGACTTAGCACGACTTTGCATAATTCAATCAGCATGGAAGTCTGTTGGCTTCTTTTCCAACCCGCAGGTGTTTGGTTTGTGGTATTAATCCTTGATATACAGCACAAATACTTTTGAATTTTCGTCCGCCCGAATTTTGTCTGTTCTTTTCAGGCGTGAAAATGGCGTGAGTAACGGGATGCCGAGGGAGAGCTCGGAAAATCAGATTCCTCTATTCAAAACTTCTAACAGCATTAGTCAAGCCACTCTCTCTCTCTCACAATTATATGTATGCTTCAATTGGCAATTACTAGTTGTTAGAAAAATAACGAGTTTTACATTAATTTAAAAGTCGATTTAAAGGCTTATTGCCATCCACTTACTGAGGTCAAAATACAATATTGCATTAAGAGGAAAGTGCAAAAAAATTTGGAATAGCACGTGATAGTAAAAATTGTGATATGTCAGATAATTTGAATAAATGTGTCCTAAAAGAAATTGCAATATATCACTCATTAAACTTCTTTGGTAAAAACACCCTCATTTCCTAATACGTTAAGAATTACGGGAATGTTCGAAGAATCACTGTGATCTTATGAATACCCGGAGGTTTGCTGTAAAGACCGGAAAAGACATACGCGTTTGCGTCAAAAAGGAGAATTCAGCAAAAATGTGGATGCCCATGACGCATTCCAAAATGCATGCATTCAGGAGGGTGCTATGAAGGCAAGCATAATTCATTCGCCGAAGTATAAAATCTTGTGCGGAGAATATGGACCACAAAAGTTGCTTGCGAAGTTCACTCTTAACAAGCGATTTTCTTTAGATGATATGGCACTTCACGGAACATCGCCAGTCAGTAGAGAAATAAAATTACGTCACTCAGTAATCTCCGCCACATGGTGTGGTCGGGGGCGGGAACGAGATTGTTAGATTTTATATTGAACCGAGACGCATCGTACACGCATATCAGTGGGGAATCGATAATAGGAAGGAGTTACTGGGTCCTCGCTCACCCCAATAAAACTAACATTTGGTCCTTGGATGTCAGTGGCGGGTAACTTCAAATAGGTAAGAAGTCGTCATTTCACTGACACCGACTTTGTAGGCAAGAATGATTGATTCACTTTTATTTCATCACGAATGAAACTTAAAATTGATGAAATTTTTATTTACTGGGTCGGTTCAATTTCGTCCTCATCTTACTGTAGTTTGACAGGATACATTCCAAACGTGTGTACGAAGGTCCAGGTGCGTCTTAATTCTATTTTTACCTTTTGAGTGATGTGCTGCGGATTTATCCTTTAATTACTACCTCTTGTACGTAACCGCGTCCACGACTGACTAATTGTTAGTTGTGGAAGCGCAGTACTTGCGTCGAACGTGACACTCTCTACAGCATTTTAGATGTCAGTGACTGTCACAAATTTGCGGCAACTGGGGTCATCGGATTCTTTCAGGAAAAGCGACTTATGGTCGACTTATGAATGACAACACCCGGTCTCGTTCGGCGACGTCCACATACCGAACTCACGCGCTCCGCCGGTGGTATTCGAGGGTAAATAATTGCAATCATTTACAACCGTCCGACCATGCATTCAAAACCGATCGCCAATTGGAGGGCATTTTTCCAGCTCACAAAGTATTGTTTGAACTGCAGGTACGCTTTGAACAATAAAGCCGGTAATGTCATTCTGACTTTATCATGCGCCGCTGTGCGGTAGATGGATGGGCTCGAGATAGATCCCGTAAGGCATCGCGAAAGGACTGAGTTTCATATGAAGGTTCGATGAGCGCCCCCCCACCATTGTATATTCCCGATCGAAAACCGACGGGACAACGGGCACGTGTCCCAGTGGTAAGAGGCATAGACATCTAACGAAAAGGTCGTGAGTTCCAGCCTCGGACGTTCTTCACTTCGGGGTTGGGTAAGACGGGCTGACGACGACTAATAAGCCAGAAATGGCCATTCCAGTCTCCCTTGTCGTTGACGGTAATGCCATTCTGCATATATACGTGGGCATATTGCTTATTCGTCTGTTACTTTTAGGGCAGAATCAACTGTCGTGTTACGCTTTTGTATGATGCTGAGTTAGGCGACCGTTTAGTATACGGTTGTTATGTTGGTCAATCCCTCGCAACAAATGCAACCATGGAATGACAATCTTAAAGACACATTCGCCTCGTTCATCAAAGCAAAGGCCAAATCATTAACTTCGCGACCTTCTTCATTTCTTATATAAAACAAATAATTAAGATCTCATTCCCTCAAAACTTGGGCTGGAACCGAGACCCCAAAAGTGCTACATAGTTTAATTGTCAAAGAGCGACTGCAATAAGTAAGCTGACCGAGGCATTCCACGATAAAAGGTCCGATGCAGAATAGTACACTTAGCATGAGGCCATCAGTTCATGTAACCTGTTCTGATTTATTTTATTAGCATACGGTCACTGCCACAAACAAACCCCGAATTTCATGAAGCACAAGAGAATAGAGAGATGTTGCGGACTTGATTTGAAAGCGACAATAACGCCAGCATGGGTCTCGAATTTTAATTCAGTGAGAGGAGGACTTTCGCGTGAACGGACCTTATGACCGCGGCTGATAGACATGGTAGGTAACCATAAACGTAATTTCTGAGCACCAAAGCTCTGCACATCGTCGGCACACAAGTTCAGACGGTCTCTCATACTTCAATCATACTCATGATAGTGCCTTCGCTTCAAGAAAGCACATCCGAATTCATTCAGTTGTTACGGTGCGAGAAAATAAGATCAGCTAATCCACATTTATTGTTGATGCATGACATTTAATCAAAGTTAACGACGTCAACATACACAAAGCCCTGTTTTAGTAAAACCATGTCTAAGTAATGCGCAATACATATCAAACACTTGAAATGCCTAAATTTGCGAAAATTTTACTTTCACTAAAAAGTCGGCCAACAATTTGTAGTTGAACCCAATGTTTTATACCAAACAACCCTCAGTAGAGTGAAAACGTAAAAGAAATGAAAGCAGTGATATTAAGTTGTTCATAAACTGTCAATTTCGGATAAGTAAAATTCCGAAAACGTTAGAACTTGTGTAACGCGAAGAAACTATAGTTTTCGAAACACATGAGCATATTCTTCAAAATAACCGGGTAAATGAAACAGCGCGCGTTAAGCTTAAAAAACTCCTTTTAGTGATGTTTGCATCTAAGTACCATTTAAAAAAACTGTATTATCACATATAGCGGTTGGTCAGCAATTTTATTTTCTTATAAGTACCCCAAAATACTTATACGAAAATAGCAGCACTTTCTTTTGTTTTAAATTGTCATAAATGTGACGGACAAAGGCCAATAAAGGTTCGCTCAAATTCGCGACAAGGACGCCACAGAAACAAGAGTTTGATAAAGACACATGCCGACTTATAGTCCATTGAACAAGAAATTTGAGTAAAATCAGCACATGTCATCATACAAAATGTCATTTTATGTGTAGCAGGATGCCTTTTATTTTGTGAAATTTCTCCGTCTTGTTTACTTACGATGAATTCCACTTATTTTAGGAGTGTTCTTCAGCTGCCGATAAAGGCGTTTTGGATCTCATTGCCCCGACTCGACTAAGCATACAGATAGGTCCTGTACTATGTTTTATTAAAACCTTCAAAATAAGACATTTCTCGAAAGTATTTGCCTAAGTATTAAGACCTTGGGAGCTCTTTCTACCAAAGCTAACGGGAGTATTCCGTCCAGTGCATTTGGCATGAGGACGCCTGCTCATGTAACCTATTCTGATTTATTTTATTAGCATACGCACATTGTCACAAACAAACATCGAAATTCTTGATACACAAGAGAATGCATAGATGTTGCGGACTTGAGTTGAAAGCAACAATAGCGCCAGCACGGATCCCGAATTTTAACTGAGTGAAAGGCGGTCTTTCGCGTAAACTGACCTTATGACCGCGGCTGATAGACATGGTAGGTAACCATGAACGTAATTTCTGAGCACCACAGCTGTGCACACCGTCGGCACAAAAGTTCAGGCGGTCTCTCATACTTCAATCATACTCACGATAGTGCCTTCGCTTCAAGAAAGCACATCCAAATCCATTCGCTTTTTACGACGTGTGAAAATACAATCAAGCATTCTACACGCTGTTGTTGGTGCACTTTTCTTAAGCTATTCAACGACGACAACATGATTAAATCTATACTTTTACTGAAAAATATGTCGAAATAACGTTGCGGCACGCAGCTGTTATTTATAAAACGTCTCTTTTAGATCAGATACTAGCCTACATTCATCAAATAAGCCTCATTTTATTAACAAACGAATTCAGTATATGGGGAAAAAACGTTAAAAGTGGTTTTATTTTGTCTAGAAACAGCCATCTCTCGTAATTCAACATTCCGAAAACACCACAACGCGTGTAAAGCGTGTAATCTAAAGGTTTTGATGCGCAAAAAGCCAGTTCATCCAAATAATTGTGTAAATAAAACAACAGAAGTAGAAAAACGTTTAAAAACAATCCCATCATTTAAATTAGCGAAGTAGCTGGTCAGTACTTAAGTGTCTGGGTATAGATTCCAAAACAGTTTGACAAAAGAGCAGCATTTTTCTACGTTTTAAATTCCCTAAGATGCGGTTGACTAAGAAAAGTAGGATGTTGCTCAATTTTATCGATGGGTATTTCACAGAAATAAACGTCTTGATAGGGTCACATGCTCACAGGTCGGCCAGTGAATAAGAAATTGGAATATAATTATCGCAGGCAACCATAAGGAATGGCATTGCGCGTGCACAAAAATGATTTTTACTCCGTAAAACTTCTGTCCTTTTAGTAACAATGGATTCCGTTGACTTTCAGAGTGTTCTTGAAATGGCAATTAGTATCTTTTGAATTTCATTGTTTAAAGTCTCGATCTATAAATTTAATTTCTGTACTATGTTTTATTAAAACCTTCGAAATAAGGTATTTCGTTGAAAAATTTGCCGAATTAGAGGGTTTTGCAAGTTATTTCTAATACAGACGACCCTTTGATCACTTATGTATATTCACTAGACACAAAACGTGTATTAGGGAAAAACGAACATCTTCAACGAACATCGGTCACGAATATGTTCAGGGACAGTTGGAAACTTTTTATTAATGACTGCCTTCCTTTTGTACTGCTTTAATAACGTATTTGACCAACGATAGACAAGGCTAGTGGAAAACTCTGGACATATGACAGGCCTTCCTTCTCCGTGGAAAGCACTTATAGTTTTTCTGCTGAAACGAATGACCCACATTTCATTTTACATTGGGGCAATTTTTACAGTTTTACTTACTTTCCCTTTCGTCCAATGATTGTTAATGCACACTGTAGCGGCTGTTTTCATACTGAAGTGTTGTTAAAATATCTAATGTTCTAGGCCTTCGGCTTCCACATAGTTTATATGGGGAGAAAAACCATTGAACATGTACGTAACCTTGATATGAAAGATCAGAAGGGCTTATCGGAGCACGTTTATTCGACCCTGTTCCTTTGAGCCTTTCTTATTGCATAAATGACCATAACTGATCTCGAAACTTGTCAATTGGACCTTGCATGGTCTGTAAAATTAATATTTTTACTTTTTGAAAGGGCGGAAAATGTTGCTGACCATAGAAAATGATTGCCTGTATGCCTTATTTCTACGCCTTAGGACATGGAGCCGCACGAATTTACAAAGGTGACTTCTTAAGGTAAAGTTATCATTTGATTTTTCAAAAGAATATATTTGTTCACATCCTGCATAATCTGATTTAATGGAAAAACGAAAACTCATTTTAGGTTTGAGACTTCTGTTTGATAAAATAATTGAGGTACAATATGAGAGAAAACGCGCAGATTATAAAGACACTATTTCATTTAGGAAATTACACTAGTATGAGGCAGCATAGATTTCCGTCCAAATTTGTGAACATTTCGTCTGGCAGATTTATTCATCAATATTTTCTGCCGATAAAATAGTAATTGGTAAGACATGGTTATGAAAGTGCACCTGATGGTCACAGTACTGTTGGGCTTGGGGTTAGGGGTTAGGAGAAGGGGTTATAGACGAACATTTGGAAAAGTGGACATTTTGGTGCACATAAATGATCATATAAAACCCAATCGTGACATTTCTTGAGTTCGATCATATAAAATATATTACAGCCAAATGAGTCGTGCATTATTACTATGTACATAGGTCGAGTAGAATGCGTTTTCATCCTCCAACCTATCCGCGGCCGATTATTACCCCGACAGCGCTATCGAACGACTGAACGTGCAATTTCCATGAGAAGCAGAGATCGCACATCAGTAGTATACATCAGACATAACCGCGAATTCACGACAGTTGATTTCAAACGAAAGGTCAGTTGTCGAGGATCCGAGAAGCCTGTTGACAATACTGGGAATTTCCAAAGTAAACGCACTTACCGCCTGTTCTTTGCGCACATTATGCGTCTGCGCGCTCGGCATGCTTTCGCCGTCTCTATCAAGAGCTGGAAGGCTGTTTATTGTGCGTTTTCTTCTGATGCGGATATAGTGGAGAACTGACCATGGCAAAGTAACGAAATGTCAAATACTGTGCATAATTCCCATTGGTCAAACTCTGGCCTTTCATTAATGGTTATTCCTATCTTCGCGTACAGACTACCGACTTGTCTGTTCGGACTATCCCAGATCCCTTCCCTATCAATTCCTTTTAATTTGCGGATTTTCACGAAGTCATAATCACAATATGTCCTTATTCAAACTGGTAGTTAGTAGAGGTGTACTCGAATCGGTCCACACAAGTCATACACGTGCGAATAGGTGAATTCGGAGCACCCGCGAAAGCTTATTTCTGCAGAACTCTTTCAGCAGCACTGCAATGAGCTCGTTTTCGGTAGTAAATGTCTTCTAACTCATTATTATACCAGACGAAATGGTGAGGCCTCAAATGTCATAAAACGTAAATGGAGTCCTTATCGCATCATGCGGAATCATAAATGTCCTGATATGCTTAAAACGTACAATCTGCGTTACGTTTTCAGCGCAAATGTTTTCCGATAGCAACTTAAAGTGACATTTGTTTCAAAACGCACAATTAATGAACCTGTGTATTTTTCAACAAATAATATAGAAGAAATTGATTCAACGGATGCAGCAAACTATTATTCAAATAGAAGCAGTATATTTAACCAAAATAACACGATTATATTAAGCCTCAAATGGCTGTCTGTCCATAATCAGTATTTTTCTGTCCGCATTGAGCTCGCGCACTTGTCCAAACACACTCAGATTATACAACGCAGGTGGCCGATTTTAGCAAATGCCACGTTTGTAAAATAGGCCATTTCAGTCATTGCGTGCCTTAGCCAGGTCGGGCTGGGTAATGGCATAGTGCACGATCGGTTGTCCATAATATGCATGTATAATGTGGGGAATTCGAGATATTTCACTTCAGTGATTGCGCTGTATTCACAAATGTTTCCTGATATTACAATTGCCGTTGCAGCAACCTCAGACATCTCACAAGAGATTCCGACTGCAGAGGTGCTTTGAAATTTATTATTAACAGTAGGCGCTGCCTATAAATGGGAGAAATGCATTAGGACTTTATTCTGGAAACGCACAGAAAGGATCTTAAAGTGACTAACCGTTATAAAAAAACTTAGTGACATCAGCGGAAAGGACAGAGAGCAGTCGAATGATTGCAGATCATCAATCTTCGTGTTTTTCAAAAGGTGACAAGATACGACTGTTGGATGAGTATGCACAATCATCCTGAAGTATGAGTCCTGTTGACTCTCATCTCTTTCGTTGTGCTCCAGTAAGGACACATGCGTCATCAGATATTCAACATCTTCGCTCATATTTCGGACATGATTAAGTGAGCAGATATATAACTTTTCTAAAAGAGATATTTAGATTTCGTAACAATACTAATAAGGAACTAAATACATGTAAAAGTAAAGCAACGAAATTCCTAAATGAATTCCACAATGCAAGTAAATTATTAGGCCATCGTAAGTTGCTATACTGTAAAACGGCTTGAGATAAGGCGATATTCAACCTGTCTTTTTCTTTGAAATTCCACTTGACGGGGAAGAACTTCTCTCTAACGCGTTAGAGGCCTCCGCAAAGAGGGCAGATGCAAACCAAACAAGTTGGAGAAAAAGTTGGAAAGTAGGTGAGCCCAAGTTAGCTTCCAACTGCATTTCAAAAGCGTCTCTTCTCAGATAAAATTTACGACTTTTCTACCTAGTGTCCTGATGTATTTAGGTGTTTTCATGCAATTGACACCCAATTACCAATGAACTATACGGATTGCATCAGCAAACAATTGGCTGAAATCTCATACCTTAATCACAATTTTTTGCAGCTAATTAGCGCACTTACAGTAGGCGGGCCAAATGATGAAATGGCAACCGCGATTCCAAAAGGCGTTTTCGATCCGAAAAGATTAATTAGGTAGGGTTCTGAAACTAATCATCGTACAGCGTACTTTTGCTATAATTTAGTTAACTCAGGATGTCGGTATCTGAGTGAACTTCCCGATTTTTCTCTGATTGATTCTATTTGCCATTAAAATTCAATTATATTTCATGGAAAAGATGCAGATGTAGAAAATGTCGTATTCTTCCAGTTTTATACTTGAAGGTATGGTATGGTTTGGGTTTCAAAAGGTTTTTTCAATTCCCGAATTTTATTTGGGGTTTATAACTTATAAACCATATATTTCTCCGCGTGAATTTCTCTACGGCATTAAGAGGCGACTTTATGGGGTTCATAAAATTTAGCACAGGATTTGGGCCATGTTGTTAACTTTGCAATTCATATTAGTAAATGCAGAGATACGACGTTTCATTAACGGCCATTTCACAGTTTTTAAACATCGCACAATTAGGAACTACTTTTAAAGGGATTTACACCCTTCCTCGGAGCATAAAATTGGGAGAAGGCGTAACTTTCTATTGAATTAGCAAAACCATGAATATTTTTATGATTGCTTTCCATGGAATATAATTGAATTTTTAAGGGCATAAAAACAATGGAAAAAATGCATGCTACATGCGTAGTCATTTTTCACGGTGTAGTTTTCGAATGCAGGCAATAAGAAGTTCATCCGAAAGCCGGAATCCTGATGTAACCTTATTAGGATAGAATCCTGCCCCACAAGGACTATTATTACAACCTTACTTAATAAATCCTTTCGATTGGGAAACGAAGTTTGGAATTCCGGTTACATTTCATGCTTTAGCCCCCCTTTTGTTGTCAAGTGCTTTTTTGAAGCGCGCATCGATTTTTACGCATATTTGTGTGTGAAGTGGAACTTAGGCATCCCAAGAAATATAATTTGAAGGCAAATACGTTCTTTGGAAAAAAAACATGATTGAGTAAATTTTCGACGTCGGTTCCCCGTGTCGTCGTCATACTCAAGTAAACGTGGTAAAAACAACTCCCATTTCAAACATGCGAAGAAATCAATATTCATTTGGTGCTTCAGCCGGTAAGCGACCGCAGTGGGCTTCAGTCTGTACCAATTGGCCGTCGCCACTTCTACTTTTTCCCTGAGATTTTTTAGGTGGGATCTAACTCAATTTGCCAATTGATGCCTAACTCATCCGATTGCATGGCTACAGGAAAGTCTCGGTCTTTTTAGATGGACAAGCTCCAAAGATGCGACTTTTGCCCTATGCGACGGTGTGCCCAGTAGCAAGAGTGTGCATGGACATTTGAGGCAGGTGGTCTCGCCTATTAACTGCCAGTTGATGTTCGTGAATGCGTGTAAAGGCAAATTTTCCCGTTTGTCCACAATACACGGCACCACAGGCATCGTATAGGCTCTTATAGACGACTTACGTTTTATTGAGATAGCCAACTCTATCCTTAGGGTGTACTAGTGGAGTGCGTAAAGGATTCGTCGGCTTGTGTGCCACATTTATTTGGCGTTTGCGCTGCGTTATTGAAAAATGAGATAGTTCAGTGGTTTGAACATAGTTTTCGTTCCTCTCTGTGATTGTGTATATAAACAACTGTCCTATCCGTTAAAATACTGAGTGTGTATTCTTGCTGCAATATCTACTGGACCATAGAAACTATTTAGATCGGTCGCGCACTGCCATGTTTCGCTACCTCAGCTTGAAGAATGTCAGCGCTTTTTGTTGCAACTGAATATGTAGCATACAGCGTTAAGCGTTCACTGTTAAATATTATGCTTAATTGATGACATATTAATTAGTTGTTTAGTTCTTTTAAACACAAATGAGGCCCATTTTATAGAATGTGTGGTTGTCGTGCTGAGGTCATTGTTAAACATCATTTTGAACACTCCACAAGACCTGAATTTATGGCAAGTCTTAACGTCTGTAAAGAAAAACAGTTAGCTTATTCAGAGGTGATTTGGCAGATTCCAACTAATTGTACGTGAGTTCGAATCTCACCAAGACACCGAGATTTTCACAGTTGGGTCAAAGTGAATTATTTGAAATCTCCGTAAACACCTCTGAAGTACGTGAGCCTGGTAGTCATCTGGTGGATTCCAGATGCATTGCTTAGGAAATCCTGTTTGGGCAGTCAACTTACTGTATCAGATTTGGTGGATTCCGGACGTTGCAGTAGGTTGGTCGGGTAAGTTTACAGAAATGTGATCAAACTCGCGTCGTCCGGCGGGGCCTCGTAGCTCAGAGGGTTAGAGCGTTGGCTGTACTACAGCATCTATTTGCTGTCCATGGATCAAATTCCACCGAAGTGCCGAGTTTTTCACAAATGGGTCGAAGTGAGTTAGCTTATTGTTAAAGGCGGTCGAATTACCCGAATGCGTGATTATTGCAGTCGCTTAAGGATTTAAATTGAATTCTACGAAATCCCCATTTTTGAACGGTTGTTTTGTTTTTGCTCACTCGACCGGAAGTGAACTTATTCTCATGTTCGACAGCATAGGAACGACAAATTATATTCATGATGCGAAATTAATCATGCTATAAAAATCGTAATATCCGTCATATGCGGCAAAGGATCGGGAAGTAAGAATGAGGCGACCGATTGATGTCAATGCATTCAAAGGCATGTCGACAGTTAATGCTCTTTTGTCAAGATAAGACTACGAGCGCTAACCTAGTAGCTGACATCAACGATAATTACTCCGCTATTATCCTCTGTGACATAAATTAATGTCGAGCAAACTGCTACTTTAAAAAGTATATTTTTCATACACATAAATAATGAAATTGAGTAATTTGACAGAAGGAAAACGACAGTAGCCGTATGCTTGCAAACAACGCGTACGATCAAAGATGAGAAATGTATTTATTCAGACGCATGTTAAAGTTCCTTTTCGGAATGTTTCCATTGAATTTTTCGTTCGATATTAAAACGTCACACAATAGGTTGTCATGTGGACTGCGAGTCAGTCAGAAATTACTTTCAGCTAGCTAGGTAAGTAGCATGTCTTTGAGAAAGCTAACTCCAGAGCACATCTACGCAGTATGCTACACACTCCTTTTTAGCAAACGCCTTATCTGCAATATTGACAGTTTAACATACTTTTTTCTCATGAAACCGCACATCAATAATGTTTACCCGGTAATATGCTCGGAATCATCTTTCTTCATATGCGATTAGTTGATAATTTCAACCGGAATACTTCTTAAACCTCGCTGTACTCCATTAAGAAAAAAATGACTTTTATGTAAGATCTAGTTAGGCAGCGTGATTGTCAGTTATGTTCAAATTCAAAAGTGAGAATATTTCCCGCAATTAATGAGTGTCTTCTCAAGCACGCGTGAGCGTCTCTTCCCTCTAAACTCCTTTCTGTCTAGTTTTGATCTGGAATTCGCTCAGTAAGACAGAATTCGATTCTTATCATTGGTGAGTCAAGTTTTTCAAAATGAGTTTCTACTTTTCACGAAGCCTTTTTAGTCATCATCGGAGCTTTTTTTGCGGATTATCATATTTGCATACTCACTAACTCGACTCTCGCCAGATCAACAGACGCTCGACCAATTCTGGCGGCCCGCTGTTAATCAACAAATCATACTACCTTAATTTCGATAGATTTTAAATTGGCTGCATGTGAGTTGAATATCTAGCCAATCGTTTTTTAAGTGAAATCGACCAATTGCATTGGCCTGTAGGCGTAAACTGATATGTTACCGTGGTTTTTAAATGAGGCATTTGCAGACGATCAACTGCACTGCAACAAAGTAAAGGACTTATGAAATGAGACGCACAGGTAATGTAAGCTGGTTTGCCGTTCAACTGCTAATCTCACTGGAGATGCATCGGTTTACGACGCGTGTAATTGCATGCAACCCGTCTGAGGAGAAGTCATCCAACGAAATAAAACCTTTTAGTGAACTGCCAGGTAACATCTGTTCTCATTTAAATATTTCTGAGGTGCTGAAAACGTCTATGTCTATAATTTTCTTTGTATCCTTGACGATGAGCTGATATCGGCACCCGATTTTCGTCACTTTAAAATAGTCATTTATTGATAATTACCAAGTTACAGGATGTAAACCTAGATGATATCTCTTTTAGATAACGCTGGCCAGCGTTCACACAATGTCATTAACCAGAGAGTAAGCCAAGCTGTTAGACATCTTATGGGGCGCGTGCCCTTACTGATATATAATGAAACGGACGACAAACGGACTGCAACATTTCTTGCAATGTTCGTTCACGTTTCGCCAACGGGAACCTTCTGCCGAAGTTTAAACAGACTGTCATCGAGCGATATGGAAAAATTTGAGTGTCAACTTTCCTTTCCGGCCATAACGCTGCAGTTTTTTAAAGAGGTCAGTATATTCACGCTTAACATTGCAAACTTATGGAAGTAAGTGACTATTTGCCTTTGTGTTTATTTCAGATGTTTATCGCTATTGGTAATAAATATCGTGTGCCAATCAAAGACGGATTTTCCTGTGATTTAAAGGAAGTTACCGCAAACGCGATTGTGATAACACGATACATTTCTGACAGCAGTGCAATCGTCGAGGTGGAATCCCTTGAATTTCCCAATATTGGCCGTCATTTTGCGAAGAACCTGACATGTGAGATACCATTGCCCAACTCAATTTGGCTAGCGGAGGCAACTTCTGAAATTGGTCATGCCGTTAGCCAGGCTTTTGCCAACATTCCCCTTTTACAATGCAAAATTGAAGTGGTGAAGGAAGTCTCCGGAGAAGATTGGACGAGTATCAAATGCTGACCACAGAACAAATAAGTTTATAGCCAAGTTGTTCACATAAAATGTGAAATCGGAACACGTAATAGTTTAGGAGTGACTGTGAGCTTGACTGTTTTAAAAAAAGAGACATCTGTTTACCTTTTTGTTATCTGCAAACTTCGGTCATGCGAATACGCAGCGGATAGTGCGCGTATGTTTTAAAGCCAGATTTATGGTGTGTGCCAATAGTCATGCTGCTAACAATCATGCAATTATCTGGCCGGTGTAAGCATGACATCATTCAGCACAGGCATTTAACACTGTCAGTCAATCTGAAATTTGACGAGAGTTCTTCCAACGTCCATTGACGCCCATGTTAAATATGCAGCAGCAGTTCATATTGTGCACGCTAAAATATCAACCTCGGCCATAGCAAAACGCCCACTTATTTTCCTCTGTAGGAGCATGTGTTAATAAGGAACATGGTGACACATTCCTGCCTTATTATCCAGCCATCTGGATAGCGTACGCATCTAAACTGTCTTATTGGATAATTGAGCATCAAGTCAGGAGCTGTTCTCACGGCATGCTCATCAGTGTCTTACCAATTTTATTTCAGCATGAACGGAACTAGTGATAGACGAGGTTGTGTACTCCCATAGAACATGCAGACGGCATTCATGCTGTAGGGTCGAAGGATAGGTGAGACGCAGCCGTTAGTGGGGTTGACGGATACTGCAAACGCATTGAATGTGCGAGATGGAGACTGGGAAGCGCATGTGTTTGCTTTGCTACATCGCGTTGCATCTGAGCAGGTGCGTAGCCGTGCACATGCAGTCGACCTACTGGAACTCCTATGATCTCAAACTTTATCTTGGAGGTGAATGTGGCGTGCTGTTTGTGATAAAGGCGAAAGCCACAAAGGGAGCATGAAAAAACAGAGATGAAGAGCCGGAGGACGCAGGCAGGAAAGTAGACAAATTACGTGATTTAGCATTGTAATAAAATTTAGAGCGGACGCGTAGACCATGGAAATCGGACTGTGATTAACCTACCGCCAACGGCTTTATGCCTTCAATGTATCTGTATTAATGTTATTTCTCGTCATAATCCAGCGCTTGGTTTCTTCCAATTCAGCACAGAAAGTAATGTATTTTCACATTGGATCGAGTCATGGAGCTCTGCGTCAGCACGTTAGGGAAAGGGAATGTATCTCGACAGCACCCAGTCCTTCATTCCAGCTAGTATGTTAGAACACAAATACCCAAATAGGTAGAAGAAGCTCATTAAACGATAAGGAAACGACAGTACCCAAGACGTTTGACGTGTACCACTTCGCCAATGTTTGATCCCTAAAATGTAACCATAGGTGGCATAAGCAAATAGTGCAAGAGAAAGCTGAGAGTTAGTTGCGATTTCCAGCAAGGCGACGTCGGTGTCCAGTGGATGTTCCTCCTAACAGCGACAGTCATACGTCTGATTTTGTGGGACAGTATGACGTCTGCGTGCCTCTGGAACGGGCCATCCAGTAAGTAGGCTGGGTCAACACGGGGACTACATCGCGGTCCAAAAGACGTTACCGAGAATGCGCCACAATAAGAAAGGCCAACCTTGGGAGTGTGCCGGCACTTCCAGGTGCAGACCTACACTGCGCCAAATGGAGTTCTAATCACACCCCTCTTTTGTTGTGTATAATCCTGGCCCAGTGTACGTTGTGGACCTGGTCGCCTAGCTACTCAGATGAGCCAGAAGTCCAGTCGAAATGCTAACACCTCTAGGACATGGTCTGATTGGCTCAATTCCAGGCTGACTTTGGACATTTCTGTATGATATTCGAGAAAACATCACGTAAAGCATTGTCTCCTGATCCTAAGTTTTGCAAACTTCGTGGAAAAGTCAATCAGCTAGATTTAGAAATGCACTTCGAGAATACCTGGAGCCAGACGTACTATCTCAAGACCCTTTACAAAAATAGTGTCAAACACTTGAAATCAACAATCGTGGTATGCGTCTATCAAAAGCACAACAAGTCGGCGACTGTTGACAAAAGTACACATACAGAAGTTAAAGCAACTGCGATAGTTTAGAAATATTTTGGTAAGTAGACCAGATAGAAGAACCGGCGTAGTTATAATGAATAGATTGGACTATGTGGGGAAACTACAGTCTAGATTGTCGGACCAGAAGAAATTTAAGAAGGCCGACAAAGAAGAAGACTGGACGGACGAAGTAGAAGCAGAACTGAAGCATCGTCTACGCAGACTCGATTGTTCTTCTCTTCTGGATGATGCTTTTCACTCTTTCTGTTTTTGGGAGAAAAAAATTATTGGATGTATATATCGAACAAACTGTTCCATTCATTCTAGGCGACGTAAACGTCTTTACTTAAGGTGCCTTAAAGTCATTATTAAACTTGTGTTATTGCTGTCTGTATGCATGCCGTCTCTACCCTTACATCGACGGTAATATTTAGAATCTCGTCCGTGTATATGTGACTTAATGGCAAAACAAAGATAATGTGAGGACTTTCAACTCACTGTTTGGGAGATAAAAAAATTAAAACGCATTTATTTATTCGGAAAAAGATAGTTAAATATGTTAACATGATGCAAAAGCATATCAAAGTTTTTTATGTTAGTGCGACTAAATAGCTTAATTACCTTGAGACTACATTAGTAAAACACACATGCTAAGGGCGCCAGTTTGGAAAAAGCCCTCCTTGCGAGGTTAGGGCTCTCCATTATTGCCCATCTTGTCCAACGAGGCATAGCTACATATTCGTTAAGTAATGTGTTGTCGACAATAATACGATTCAAGCCAGGAAAACGGAGCTCTGTCACATGAATTCGAATTGTCTCGTTAAACGCAGGCTTTGATGTGATGAAGGCCTCTGCGTAGACGTCAGTTATGTTGTAATCGTATTTCTTCATAATGTAATGCAACACGCTGGAATTTGGTTTTGGTACAAAAGCCTGAAAAAAAATGTTAACTGACATTAAGTGATAAAAATTAAGTTAACCATGTAGAAAAATTATAAATAGCTTACATCTTTAGAGAACGTGACAGTTGTCGAGGGAAATATGAGAGAGCAGTTGAATATTAAACCTCCTGCACTTGGTGCAGTGTAAATCGCACAGGCTTGAACATTTGCTGCGACCGGGACTTTCATCGTAAATAACGTAGGAATCGTCCTTTGAAACAACGTTTCGTAATGCATCGAACGCACGGAATCGAGAAGGCTTTCAACCAAACGATCAAGTCTTCTTTCAGAGTGTGGACAACGTGCGCTCAACTGGGCTAGAAAATCAATGCACTGTGTCAGTCAACTATATTGCCAGCATGAATAAAGCTTGAATAGAGTAGTAATTATGAGGAAAATGTATTTAAACTAGGCGACTGCCTTAAATCCGAATTGTATTAAATGAACCATTTTGTAATCTTAAGTAACGACAGAAGATTACTTTCAAGGCATTTTAATTCGCTTTCGGAAGTCCAAATGTACAGAGATTATCTTTTATATGAAACGACTTGTCAAAGTAACGATGCCAAATTACCGGTTGTCTCGACGTTTTGTCTTTTGCATGCTTGTCCAGCAAACACAATAAGCAATACGCACGGCCTCAGGAGTGTGCGTGTTTGAAATCTCAAACTTTCACGACATTGGACCCCGGTAGGCATTTTTCAGTGACTTTAGATATTACTATTTATGGGAAAAAATCTCTCTAATTAAGTGCTAGCGTAAACGTGGCATATATATGATAGTGTCGTGCTAAACAAAATCTTTCTCTCTATTCTGTCGACGACAGTCGTGTTTGTGCTCTGTACACCGAAACGCGCTCACTAAGCCGATATATCTATTGGGCCGCTGATGAAATAGCACACTCAGACAGGGGTCAAGCAATTTTTATTTGCAGCAGTTTAGGTGGTCACCTAAGACAAGTTTTGCTGGCTAACATACACTGATTAAAGGCTGCTCTAAAAAGCTCCACGCGATTATTGACAAGTAATTGTGTTGGCTGATTTTAAAGATATTTTTGGGTGTAGTAAAGTTTGCGTGCAAACTTTGTCTTCAAGGTGAAGTGATGACTACCCATATCTGTCTGAATAAGTAGTGTTAGATCAAACAAACAGATATTATGGTTCAGTCCGGTTAGGCATTTTGTTTTTTTCATAAATAACGACATCGTTCTAATTGCTTGTTGTCTTGTAATTCCGTAAGGCGTATTTCAAATTTGTTTATTTCTCCTCCTAATTTGTTACTCAGATTTCGCACAAATCTGTCCCAGAAGGATTAAGGGAAAATGCATATTTTAAGTTCTTTCCGATAAATGGCGTCGTCAATTTGTATCGAAGAATTTATTGAAAATAACTTTTTCCTGAAAAGCAAGAGAGTATGAGTGTTATGCATTGTCACATAAACAGTCTTCGGGGTTGAGTACAGGGCCCGTTTGCTAGAGAAGCAACCTAATAAATCATCTATGGCTCCGACTACATGAATGTGGCCGCCATTGCCTGCGTTATCTAACAAATATACTGTGCAGTTGTTTTTATTCAGAGTATGCACAACATTAGGGTCAGTTCAGTATAAGAACGATGACTAAGGGAATCTAGATGATCATTTCAGGGCGATGAAATTGTTGCACTTTCTATTTCTTCACCTAACCCGTTAAAAAAATGCCGTGTTTCATGCAGGACTAGTCTCCAAGTATTTTTTTCTCCGGCATCAGTTAAAAAACCTCTTTGTACATTGCGTGACCATACCGCTGCTAAACCGCTCTCACAGTACGCGTCTTCTCAGCTTGCTCTGCGCAGATAACGACCGTTTTAATTTATAATACGGTTGGGCTGGTTGGGCTCGAGAAAGAGAGCCCGTAAGGCACAACGGAACGAGTGAGTTCTGTATGAACGATCGGTGAGCGCCCCCTACCACTGTACTTTCCCGATCGAAAACCGACAGGGCAACGGGCTCGTAACCCGGTGTGTAGAGGCGTGGACTTCTAAACCAACAGGTCGCGAGTCCGAGGCTCGGGTGTTCCACACTTCGGGCTTGGGTATGGCTGGCTGACGACGGCTAATAAGCCAGGAATGGTCATTCCAGTCTCCCTTGTCTT
This sequence comes from Spirometra erinaceieuropaei, assembly GCA_902702965.1. Taxonomy (NCBI): domain Eukaryota; kingdom Metazoa; phylum Platyhelminthes; class Cestoda; order Diphyllobothriidea; family Diphyllobothriidae; genus Spirometra; species Spirometra erinaceieuropaei. The sequence goes on along the minus strand of CACRXP010000615.1, from coordinate 359,841 downwards.
TGTCGGTTATACCATTCTGCCTATATATCATGCGCCGCTGCGCGGCTGCTGGTTGGGCTCGAGAGAGAGAGCCCGTAAGGCACAACGGAACGAGTGAGTTCTGAATGAACGATCGGTGAGCGCCCCCTACCAGTTTATAATACCAGTCTGCCCTAAACATAGCCTACACGGGCTGAGTTCAAACCACCTACATTGCGTCTTTATACGGATCCCATCGTTAATCGTTGACCGTCAACCTGGCTACACGGGGTGTACTATCCATTACTACGTATGCTTATCCTTAAGTTACTTTTCGACCGGTTACTTTAAGTGCACGCCATTGTTCTATTACTCGAATTCCATGTCTACTACACAGTTTAGATAAGCTTACTTCAGTTTCAGTCATTGCGCCCAACACGTATATCTCTTGTAACCGGCTACCATAAAGGGTTTCCAACCCCGCTTCAGAGAAACCAGACGCTGTCAAATCATGACCCGCGTGTATGGCACCCGCAGAAGCCGGGTAATTCCTCGGCTTGGCCTCCTATCATCACCGTTTCAACCTACATTTCGCGGAAGTGCCACGTCTCCTACACCGGCTGTCGGAGAAAATATGCCCGGACGGTTGGTAGGTCGTATTCTGCAAGTTAACGTCCAGACTTATCACGGCACTCGTATTGATGCTGTCGCACAAAAGAGCTGCCGTTCCGCTCTTCTTTCTCTATAGTGACGCAATTTGGTTTGCGACTGGGGGCGTGCTTTCAAGAGCCAAAAAATCAGGCTTGGGGTGCCTAATTTGCTTTGCAGCTAAACCACTTATTGCCGGGAGATATCAGCCCGTCGAACCGTTCCTTGTTGCCAGTCACCTCATTTTTCGCAACGATAACACATAAGGAATATGAAGAAAGCTAAAGCCTAACTAGCAGAACGGCAAGAACTACTACAAGGAATCAAATTCGTCCACCTGTACCGACCAGGACACAAACACGCCCATGCAGACCCGTTTTCGCGCAGACCACCGTACCCACGTACAATCAGCACTGAGGAGGCTGATACTCATATAGCCGCTATCACGGCCAGCGATGTCCGCCATGTGCTCCAAAACGGGGTGGGAGTATAGGCAATGACTTTCGCGTGAAATCGTATATGCTGTTTGCAGACTAACCGCACCCTCCCCTCCTGTCTCGCCTGGGCTCGGTATCATGAAACATTGAGGAAGACTAAAAACGAGACAGAGGGCTTAGGTAGCTGGCAGGACAAAAACACGCGTCTAGGCGTAGTAACGTAACCCCAGTATTTTAAAGGTCCTATTTCGACCAAAAGTAACTTAAGCGGTCGGGAAACCCCTACACCTTGCCGAGACAATGACAACATGACCGGTGCTGTAGTGCATTTGTGCTATTGTCATCCATGGAAATGGTCGAGAGAGTCGTATATGTGGTTTGGCTTGACTTAAGGTAGATCCGAAGGGCACGCACCCGCCAGCTGAATTAGCGTTGAATACGTTTGATTGCATCCCGTTGTAAATAACTAAATGATCCCAGCTTATCGAGTTCAATGTCAGAAACATGCGGTAAGAATACGCGCATGGACTAGTCCGCACAGTTCGACAACCAGGATAACATCTTAATCGCATAGGTCATCCCTTGTACAGCGACTGGCAGAGCTAACCGACTACAAATGTGGGCGGGTGGTTTGACATCCTGACTAACTGACAGGCGTAATCCTTCGCATAATCAGAGTAACAGTTGTACTCACTTTCAACAAGGCTAGTTAGCAGTTCAATTTACCAGACGGAATACAATTTGCATATCAGTAACTTTTTGACTGCAAGGACAACAGAGCCATTGACTGACGTAAAAAAAAAACTTTAACAAATTGGACAAAAATTGTCTGTCGTGTGGTTGTGGAAAAACTGCTTGTAAACGCCAGGTTTTTTTAACATGCCCATGGATTTTGAATTCGTCAACAGTCATAAAATGCCGACAAAAGAAACTGTTGTATGAATTTTCGGATGCTCTGTTAGTTGCAAATTAGCTGACATGTCGGTCTGCTTCGATTTAATGCATTTTTTGAGAAAAATGTGTATAACCTAAGTTACTTATTTAAACGTACTTATTCCGTGCAAAAGAAAATTGCCATACATTCGGATAATTGCTTATTTTAGTTCATTTTCTAAACGTCGCTGACGCATTTAAGTGTGCTTTTCTCAGAGAGTAGCGTACTTTACTCTCGGGAGGTTTACAACGCAGAGGGTACCGTACAAAACTTGGTCTTTCCGCCCAATATTATCCGTAAGCACAGCTTTTAACGCATAGTTTAGTGTTAGAAGACCAAATGTTTACAAATTTTAACAGTCAGATTATGATATATATGCAGTCTTCGGTCTCCAAGCAGCAACGAGACGCACACCCATATTACTCAAATTGTCTTGCCACCAAAAATTACTTTTGCAGTCAGAGATATTACTACAAACAAAGGGTTATTTTTACTTTGAACATATGAAACATTGTGTTTTGTAGGGTCTAGCTTCTGTGGTTAGGTAGATGACAACTGGAGAGGGTAAAATATTAACGGTTTCAGCGAAATGTCGATATGCAAACGGCCAATTAACCGTGCATTCGCAATTGTAGAACGGAGCCAAAGGAGAGCAAATAAAGTTAAACTGACCGCAACATAAAGAAAGGCACGTTCTTTTGTTTGTGTTTTATGGCAACGTAAAAGGACCTGACGCGGACAAGACTATACCAATGCACTGATAGCCGTGATTTAGGTGGTTTCCAATTGATGAGACAATTTAGTACTTGCAGTCACCCCACTGTGAGTTTCATCAGAGTGACCGGCTGGTGGACTCGGAGTCAGATTTCAGCGGCCGCTCCTTATTGTAAATTTAATGGGATCCCCGCTCAGTGGATTCCGAGATCATGTGGCCACATCCCGTACGGTGCGGATCTGCGGCGTCCTAGCTTCCAGGGCTTCTTTTCCGCCTCCTGATTTTTTGACTCTGTTATCAAATCAGGTCCAGGTTCGGGAATTGAGTGTGTGGTAAATGCTTTGCAGATAATTGCCCCTGCGTCAATGCTACTATAGAACTTACGGTGGGCATGGCTGGAGTTGACTTTCAAACAGTAGATAAGTAGCTTTTTCTCTGTCGATCTCTTCCTGCAAAAAGGCTCCGAACTTCGACCTAAAATATTAACCTGGCCTCGTCAAACTGTGGGTCAAATCGCGAAATCTAACACCAACTCACCATTACGGATAAAACTGTTTGTTGCCGAGAACGAATGTCCAAACTGAACCCTTGACCAAAGGCAAAACGTCTAGTTCTGTCCTAACCGCAGCCATATCTCGAGCGGTACCCTAAGGACGAACTGCTATCGTAGCACCTATCGAAATATTAATCCCTAGCTTTGACTAAATTTCTAAACATTGCCATGTTTGTGCATGCCTAACTGGACTTTCTACTGTTCCACATAATGAACTTTGGAGCTTCTTAGCCCGTGGGCGTTAAGTAGACGAGACTTAATTGTGCATCTCTCGTGCACGCATCAGTTACTTAAGTGCTGACGGATGTGGCTAGCTACTAAAATTTTTGCTATTTTAAAATTCTTATCAAGCTTCCTTACCTAGCAATGTTCCGAAATTAATGTGAATACTCACCATTGGCGTTCTTCGCTCAGAGCTACTTTGGCACTATGACTTTTCAGTTCTTCGAAGCTACCAAAATAGACAAAAGATTTTTGCATTTTGCACGGACTTAACGAATACAATTAATGACTTGCGATTGCGTCGAGCGCAAAATATTGTATTAAGTGTTATTTTATTCTGTTCAGGCAAAATACATGCCATCACACATGGTGGTTAACCCATAGCGAAGTTAGCAATAGTACTCCAATGTCATCTCCGAATGCACATCATCTTTTGCCTGATATGATAACATGCCCCCAAAAGTAATATCCTAGATAAATTATCAAAATTGAAGTATTGATCGTGTCTGTTGGAACTCAAATCAGTGTTTGTCTAGCAAAAACAAAGAGGCTTTGGCGCGCCGGATAGATTTGTGCAATTTCACAATTCAGGGTGCAGTTTGTTGAGGGAAAATAGAGTACATGGCCAGTGGTCTTGAAAATTGATTAGAGTTACCCAGATAGATCTTTACCTAAACTGGAACAACTCATAGGATGAGCATCTACGTTCTCTTAAAACTTGTAACCATTGATTAATTGACCTTAAAGCAAAGAAAACGGTAATCAGAAGGTATAAAATTTCCAAATGTTGGCTTGCCCTTTGGAAAAAGAATAGCCTATATTACCAGAATTCAAAATTAAGAATGTTCAAGTATGCGGCGAAAACAGCGTAGCACAAATACCCCAGGCATTGTAATTATCTACTTCTAAAATGGCAACAAATAACTCGCTAGGCAGTAGTCGTCGTTAAAACAAAGCCATTGCGGCCACAAGTGTTTGGTGCAGCTAACTACAGCATCACTGTTACGCGGTGTGCGTCCTTCTAAGAATTTGTTCGAAAGTTGGAGTAAACTGCTTACGTTATGTCAACTCTCAGCAACGCTGACACGCTGACGTACATGACAGACACTATGGATAACCCTTCAATACCAATACTTCAAATAAAACGGCCATGGTTGTGAAACTATTACTAAATAATATCTACGACGATAGGTTAGGTGACTTTCAAAAATAAGGATGAGGAATTCAGATGGATTCCACTGCAAATTACACGTTAGGAACGTCAGATAATTTCCTGCGTTTGTCGAAAACGCAGGCATATGCCTTACTTGACAACGTGTCTCCTAGGTCTACGTTCCTTAACGGACACAGTGTAGGCGAACGGATAATGCCGAATGTTCTTAATAAAAGATGTATTTTGTGATTTAGAATGTTTTATTTCAAAACATTGTGCTATTAAGATTGCTTGCGTGAATCTACCCACGCAATTGGCCACTGCCACTAAAGGACAACCCACCAACATGTTTCTGCTGAACGCGTGCCGGAGCTATAGAAATGACCTAGATCTGGTTTATTCAGAATCTGCGCTTCGTCCTGATTTTGATTCGCAACACCGATCTTGTCAACTGGAAACGCATAAAGAGAATGATTTGTTTTCGCCCCGCTGTGTGGGAGCTGGTTGAGACGGTTGATCGGGACGAAGTATTTCGGTAACACAATCATTGAGCGCACCTCTATCAGGGCAGCGTATTTTAATTTCTCTGCGCAAAATGTGTAAGTAACAAGACAGGACATCCGATTATCAAAGAACTAAACAGAATTGTTTGCAAACATTTACTCGGAAATTACACAGACTGAGGAGAATGCTGCTAACCAAAACACTCTCCTTATTCGCAGTACAAATACACTCATATTTGCACTCAATCCGAGGTGCAATACATGGTCGGCCGTTTGTGAAAGGCCGCGCGGGCAAATAACTCCAAGTCTGATATTGGTCTTACGCCCAGTCGTGAAGCTTGGTGAAACTTAGCAGGTTCAATTACGTGATGGACAATTTGTGATAGATTTGGAAATATCAAATCCGTCAAGCGGAGGCCATTCGTCTGTGCACTGTCGCAGAAGTAGCTCACCGTCGCTAGTGCCCGTACACGAGGAAGAGCTAAGTCCAAGGAAAAATTCATGCCCTTTAAAATATATCAGACGGATAGTTTTTGCATTAGAAACATATACACCGTGGCGTCGTACACGTTTAAAAAATTGTTTTTAGATTGTTGAAAAAGAATTGCTCTCGAAAACAGCCCCTAAATGTTTTAAGAGGGGCACCTTTAAACTAATTTTAAACAGTTTCAAAAAATGATCGAACCTTCATAGTCAAAGATATAAACATTTGCGGGAACTCAACCGAACACTGAAGTTGGATCAAGTTAGCTTGACGTAGGATGCTTAATACAATGCAGTCGGCAGGTATTACTGGTAGCAGACTGTCCATTCGTAATTCACTCCAATGATCTAGGCTTGATTTTTCGGCAAACTGTAGAGGAAACAATCTATTTAAAGACTTTTCCACGAAAGCATTGGTCACTATGGAGTCCCCGCGTTTCGGACATCGATTTCTATCTATTAACAAAAGAAGAAAATATGATAATATCGCAGGATGTATACGTCAGATTCCAGGCCATTATAATCATGATTTGTGACTTGCAGTCAGTGACCAAAACCATAAAATAATAACCGATATGGAATGAAATGTGCTTTTGATTAGGAATATGCACGTAAATGGCGCCTGAGTGTTTCTATAAATCGAAATTTTGTACGCAATACATTCTTAGCATGAAATATGCACACAAGTGTCATCGTGTCGGTTGTTTAGCAATGTTTTGTCAAGTAGCCACTCCCTTTACATCGTCGCATAAAGCATTTCAATATTGTTATCAGCAAAAAATTTATCTTGCAAACTATAATAACTGCAAAGAAGAATCAACTTTAAAATTATTCGTAAATACGAAATCATTTTAAATTTAAACATATTGTGTCCTTTTGTTCAACTTTCGATAAAGACAGCCTTTCTATTACATGGGATGAAGAAAGAATGTTATATTGACAGCTTTTAATCAAATCTATTCCATGAGCAGAAATTGTATTAAGGTAATTATATCAAGTATCATTTCTGTAAATTTTAGCCAAAAGGGACGTTGGTATATATTCCTGCAATTTCATAGGCTATTGCATGTCAAATAATAAATGTCAAATTGACAGATCTGTGCGATATGGTGCCTTAAAGTACACTTATAACGCAGATTCGTATTATTTCGTTAAAATGAGCTTAAATTGTTTGCCCTTTGGAATATACTACCCGATGTCACATAAATGACCATCGCAAAAAAAACATTTCCAGTTTTAAGCATATAAAACGCTACATGTCGTCTTGTTCAGAAGTAGAAAGTGGAAAACATTTATAGTTTCAGCAAATATAAGTATGTATATTGGGCGTTCTGTTGTACATTCATAATTAAAGAACGGAGCCTCAAAGCAAGCAGAAGCAGCGAAAATGGCCTCAATACATACAAAAAGGCATATTTTTAAGTGTACGGTAAAAATATGTTAGTGTTTTTTAGGAACGCGAAGAAACGGTCAAAAGTATTAAATTTTCCCTTGGCCTCACTGTGCAAAAATGCAAAGTACACAGAGATCCATCAAAGGAGTGTAGTAATAAAGCACTTCTTAAAGTGGTAACTTATTAGGGGAAGTTGTATTACTGATTGAATGCATGTTTGTTGCTGACTTTCGTTTTGAACGGCCACTATTCTCGAAAATGATGGAAAGTCTGCCAAATATATTCCAACAACACATGTCCTGTATTCATTTGCATAGAATACTGCAACTTTAGAAGTAAACTTTCAATCAGGGGTTGTATTTTAAATCCAAAAGATGCACGTATCTCTAAAAAAGTATGTTCTTGCATACTGTCGCAGTTAAAAGTATTTGCAGGCTTGGAAGAACTAAAAATAACTTACCAAACCAATCCAAGCATCCCCAAACACACGAGACAAGTGCAAGAAAACACTTCATGATCAGCTTGTTTATGGGCTCTGTTCGACTTTATCGGTTCAGGTAAACGCGTTCAGATAACGCGCGTGAATTAACCAATGATAGACTTTTTTATGCACAAACTGCCTTTGAGAAATTGAGCCCTAAATGTTTCCCGATGTCAAACCCTTCTCGGCAAATAAGCTTAGCATGTCCTCACCTTCCTAACAAATGTGCAAATATGAAGAACGTGTTCAAGGTCGATCGTGAGTACTACGTCGTTTTAGGTTATCAATTGTGATTAGAGGCCAAGAGAGTAGAATTGCATTCGCTGAGAAATTGACGCGTGTGAATTCAAGAACTGAATTTTGACAGATCGTGCTACAGTCGGAAAGCATAAACGTTACTTTCTGTTCGGTGAATTTTACTTTGCATACATTTGTGATATCGAAAGGGCCTAAAGGGAAATAATTGAGAATGTGTTATTGGATGTAGAGTGACAAGATGTAAACTAGTGTAAAACAATATTTTTGAGTATTTGTTTTTCAGCTGTAATTCCATTTGGAGATAAATTTTGTCATTTAAGCATCAAGTAATTTTTTAACTTGTGTCATGTAGCGTCATTATTTGACAATATTGACATTCTTAGAACAACAGGCCATCTTTTTCGAATGAAAGATATGGAATGATTAAGTTGTTGGTACTCGCCGAATCTCCAGTGATTAATTTAAACAAAATCAACACTGGAAATATCGGGATAAATCTGCACAGATGCATGTGTTAAACTAAATGCTCTCCCCAGATATCTATTTAGAACGTTTATATTAGTGTAAAACACTACTTCATGCTTTTCATTAGTTCCGATTTCGCATACATCCTGCTTAATAATATGAGCCAATTTTCCTCATCGATTAATTTGCATTATTTAGTGTCAAAATGTACCTCTTATGGTATTAGTACAAAACGTGGTCACCACTGCAAAATATAACAAATGAAACGCTTAAATTATGTGCACTGGCAAACCGTTAACGATTACTTGAAATACAACGTTGCAATGCACCTACGGCGAGTTATTTCTTTATGTACATGAACGTTTTAGTGCATTATTCATTTGCGAGATCATGCATGTTGTCATGCAATGCAGTAAGAGTGCGTAGACTTATTATCCAATAGATAAATGTCCCTCTAAATGTTGTTTCTTTCTATCTCCTACTCTATTTATATCGTGGTTTATTACACAGGACAAGTTCTATTCAAAACACCTGTTTTCGGACGCATACGATGGATAACCTTGATCTCAGCACCTTTCACAATGATCCAATCGGCATCTTGATGTTAGCTCAATATGTCCCAACAATTACTAACGATAACTGATTTCCCATTGCTACCGACGTTTCTCACCAAAAATCTAATCAAATATCGGTCGTCTCTATTTTCTGGCTGTATAGTCAGTATTCATGGAGAAGCATTATAAGGTGATTCACAGTCTTTGAACATTAAAATCAGATGTTTCGGCACTTTATTATGAAAACGAATGCAAAGATACATGTTGTTCCACTCGACCTAATAATTATGGCCCAATTGGTTTAAATAGGGTCGCGCAAATATTATACATTACAAAAAGACATCTATACCTGCACAGTTGTTCGAGTAATTAACTGCTGTCGTCCATACACGCGTTTTAGCCGAAAGTCCAGGGTTGCGTCTGCCTTGATGAACAACTGCACTGAGTGCAAATTGGCACTTTTTTATAAAGACCGTTAACAACCACCACTGGAACTGATGTATGTATAATTGCTACAAAAGATGCCGCATGCTACAGGCACTTAAAGCTACTGATATTTTCGTCGGATTTTATAAATTCTTTCCAACAAAAAATACAGTTAAACTAGTAAGCGCAAGTCTTGTTACCCAATCCTACAAGAATGGAGTTATTTTATGCACTGAGGCATCTACGTTAACCTTAAGGTAAAATGACAAATTCGTGTCAGAAGACGAACATGTTTCTCAAAACACATGTAAATTATGCTGCACTGGTTACTCAGAATTCACCTGATGCATTATATATAAATGAAAAGGTTGCCCATCATCTATTTGATTTCTACTGTCAAAGTATCCGTCAATTACGGACAGAGCTTTATTATTTAATTGTCTGCGTAGATTGACAGTCCCCATTTATTGGGACGCAGTTGACTGTGAAAGGGTACTCCTATAGAAGTTGTCTAAATCAAAAGTGGTATTTTACTAGAATACTTACTTGTCAAATTTAAAAGCTTATGAGGGCTCATGAAACATGAAATGTACACAGAGTGATCGACGGTTAACGTAATTCTTTTGCTTGTAGATCATAGAAACCGGCAAACATGTCTTTTTCAGTACATAATGCCGTGTTCGCAAAATTTGCAGTTCCTTACATCATTTAGAAAATGTCATAAAGGACTCACCACGTTTTGCAATGGATGTCGACTATATTATTGACTTTATGAGCCGCATCGTAAAATGTACATACACGATGCTAATGCGTAAACATTTCACGATCTTTCAATATTTCGCAGTCGAAATCTTTTTTGTACAATAATGCACACCGTCTTCATTTACGAAGTTGAATATACAATTTGCTGCCAATTGACTGGCGGAGGGAATATTTATGTGAATTAGTTGTATAAAATATAATTGAATTTGTGGGGACATCAAAAATCGATGGGAGCATTTCCACTACGCCAGTAATCATTTTGTGCTGTACGATTTTGCAGATGACCGCAATTAAACTCTTGTCAAGAATCGCATGCTGAAGTGGATTTACTATCATGTGGGTGTGCCGCCCAACTATCGATTCTTTAACTATACTTAAGAAGTCTTTTGAATTGTACTCTACTCTTAGTACTTTGATTAGCACTTTTTGTTCTCAAAAATCTTTGCATCGACAGGCTATAGCACGCGTATTGATTGGAAGCATTCCGCTGTTACGAATTTTGTCGGTTGGAAGATTTCTTCATGTAGTTAGATGGAATACGTTTAGTGCTTCGAGTTCACCATCATACCTATCCTTAGCCAGTAGGTGTTGATTAACACATGTAGGCGTTTAGCTAATTCATGCCTATTTGACATGTTCGCCGACAGAGGTGGAGGGGGCGTAAACAATCGCAGTCTATGGTTCTCAAAATAATTAGATGGTTATCAGTCTTATGAGATTTATACACAGGCAAAGTTTTTATTATTTGTTATTTGCAACTGTTTGGAAATTTTAATGAATAATCCCTTTTTAGACCCCAAAAATGATATTTTTTGGCTAAGCAACTTTCGATTTTTACCTGTATTTAAGGTTGACGGGCATTATAATTTTCTATTAACGAAGGGCTCATACCATACTCCAGATAATAAACTATTAGACTGAGGGTACGAATGGGAGTGGCAGATCGAATTGGTTGACTAGAAAAAAATAGAATTTGCCGAAAGATGTTCCATGCTATCACGCAAAAACAATATAGCATAATGTGTTGCCTTGCGAGTCGATACAGTCTCAGGAAGGAAAAACGAGAAAAGAATGGGGCGGTCAATGAAATGTGAACAGGAGTACACGCGTGACATGCTTAGCCAAAATTAATTCTGTTGCTGACTTGTTTTTAAACTAACCTGCAACGTTCAGTAACGTAAGACTACTACACAGGGCAACGACATACCTAAAATGTATGCGTTTATGCGTTAAACTTGAATAGAGTTAATAAACTGCATTAAAGCAAAATGAGTTTCCATTTAATACTCCCGGATATCTAAAACATGGAAAAGACATTCCTGTTGAATTTAAGTTAGTATTTATGAGAGTCCCACAAATACTCGGACGATCAGATAGTCAGCGAAAGTCTGCAAATAAAATCTAGCACCGCTGTCTCTCCGAAGTTATTTTATTGAAGTGCTGCTTTAGTCACGGGCACGACAGTTTATAAGTCACTAACCCAAAACCTCATCATCTAAGACAGTGAATACCTAATAGGTCGCACATTCTGTCCGCGGTGCCGATTACTCAATGAAAGGCATGCATTTTCGCCCCGCACATCCTCTTCGAGAATAAAAACAGAAAATCAAGTCGAATATTCTCATCCTCATTGCACTTACCCAACCACTTCTTCCGCATATTCTGCCGTTGTTTAAAATGAAGGCCTTTAAATGAAGGCAATTTTATCATAGCAAATTTTAAACCGAATACGCAGAATAAAATTTGCTTGGAGAAGCACTTTAATACATCAAAATTTAGACTTATTACTTATATTATGCGTTTTGGTCTGGACACTGGCAAATTACTCACTGTGCCAATAAATTATATTTGCGTCATGTTTATTCACTAAGTGGCCGTCTGTTGGATCGCAGTCCTGTGTCTCCAAATGAAGTGCTTGTGTTTACCCGGGGATTATGTATGCGAGCTTCAGTAGCTATCGTTTTTATCCACACACCTTAAAGCAAACACTTTACACATACACTCTGAACACAGTGTGATTGCCCATACCTGACCTCAGTCACATTATCCGTAGCTTGGTTTCGGAGGTGCCAATTTCAAATCCCAGCTATGCGACTTTTAGGCCACATACAGGCCAGTCCTGCCTACTTACTCCTTCATGAAATCCGTTATACAATGACATACACAGCGACGATTTTCGTGGTTCTTGATGTCATCTCCCACATCTCGACCTCATGCGGTCTGTCGACGCTCACGGCGGAACCCTCAACATTCGTCGTTTACTAGTAATTTGGCCGTACCTCCCTTCCCCACTCCTCGGCTGGGCTCGAAGCGTACTGTGGACGATCGCGCCTGTGTTCCTCTCGTCTGGCCTCTTTAACGCGAATAGTCTCATCTGGCGTATCAATCCTGCCCTGATGATGTCCGTTCTGAATCGCGTATACAATACCACATGCATGCCAGTCCTGCCCGACCCGCATACGTACCCATCAAGGCTGACATTTATTTTTGCCCTGAAGATGACCCATTATAATCTGTTATATACCGCCACATGTGGACCCGTCCTGCCCGCATTTTCCTATTATTATTTTTAGCGAGAGTTGTTTTTTCCTGTAAAATTAATCCCATCAATTTTAAATTTGTTAACATGAGTTTCTTTTTACCTCTCTAAACATTTTTCTTAACTTACTACAAATTCAGAAACTATGAATAGCATTTTGTACAGATTTTGCCTACCTCGTGTAAAATTCTCATGCAAATCTATTTTTACTTGCTTTGATGGGACTCCGACGGGTCTTTCATAAAACTTATTATTGTTATTATTATATATCTAGTCATTTTGACCTGTTTCCAAAGTGCCGACAGCCAAAACCACAGGTTAAAAACAAACGGCCTGTAAATTAACTTGACGGGCTATTTAATAATCTGCATAATCTTTTTTCGTGGATGACTTTGCTTTCTCGCCAAAAGTGTCAACTTTCAAAATTAAAATATATCAGGATAGGCTGGTTTCATTGAGGTTATCCCATATAAAATCGGCCTGAACAGGACGATGGTTTCAGGTCGTGTACAGTATGCAGCTGAGCGCACCGTGCGTACTTGCACTGGTTAGTTGGGCGTACGCCTGTCTATATTTATTTGGTTAGTTTCCCATTTTGTCGACCTTTACTCTGCGAGGGTATAGTGCTCCCTGATTTTCGCAATTGCGTCTTTTCTATTCATTTATGATGTTATTGTCGGGACATAATGCTGGGTTTAGCATCGTTTTTAAATAATAATAATAATAATGCCATTTTGTGACGACATTTCGGCACTATACTTCAAAAATAACAGGCAAAGTGTCCAACCTTGTAAATAATGAATGTCTCATATCAGTTATGGATTACTGTTTAAAATAATCAGTCAAGGGCACACGAAACAGGTGGAGCAATAACAGCCAGATTCAAATTAATATTACTTTTGTTCGGAGCTGTATGAGCCAGCCTCATCAGCTGCAGTAGGCAAGGATTTAATGCTAAAATGAGTGTGAAGCAGAATACGTTTAATGGCTCTCTTCCCAAAAAGTGACACTAATATATTATTTGAAATATTACTTTTAATTAAAACACTTTTCTGTTGTGTTCGCAATTGTCCTCCTCGTTCTGTAAACTATTAGGTGCCTAATTAGACTAGGGCTGCATGGCTTATCTTTCATAAACTACTGAAGAGCATCAGCGTGACTGCAACGAAGCCAGGAATCGGCCCATTAACTGTCATTAGAGAATATCATCAAGTCTAGATAATTACAAAACAGACAATATACGACCATCTGCGCATCTAGCGACTAACTGAGTTCTTCAGGTCAAATTATAACCTCGAGAATATAGTTAGAAACAATCATCCTAACCAAGTGATCTTTCCTAAATAATCCAACATATCTAACTTTCAGATAAAAATCAATGCCCGAAACGTGGAGATGCTGTTATACTTGCTGATTTCGCGGAGAGCAGTCTAAACAAATTGTTTCCACTAGAATATCGAGGGGACAGAGGCCGCACGCAGTGGGTAGATTTTCAGATGGAAAGCAATGCGACAATACAGATTACAGACTGTGATATTGAACGCATTATACGTGAAACGATGATAGTTCAATTCCAGTGTTCTGCGGAGGTACCGACAATTGCTCTTCATTTGTTAAAAAAGGTCAGATATGTTTCCTTTACCGTAATTATGCTAATGCACGGTCGTCAATAATCAAACATTTATGCACATCACATTTGACTTTCATCAGGTTAGACGTCTTCATCCAAGCAATATGCAGAAGAGTAGACGGCACCATGTGCTTTATAAATAGCGTTGCACGTCCGCACTTAAAAGATGGATATGGCTTTTATAGAATCATTTACTTGTGGTCTTTCTGTGTGTTTAAATAAACGTTCACTTAAATTAATCAAGGGACGGAAATTCCAGAAGAACAGACTTACCGGTGAAAAGGGGATCGGAAGCCTACACTTATTGCTGGAACGTGTGAATGTTCAGGCAATCATTTATTATTTGTACGACAACATGCAGACAAATACCCTCCGGTTCGTGGACCTTAAATTCCCTAATCTCTCAAGAATCGCGAAAAATGACATACGTTCATATGGTGGCCATAGCAGGGATTATTGGGATACAACGGCATTATCAGAATTGGATTATTTCGTTCAAGCCGCCTTCAACAGAAGTGCTGTAATGTCATGTACTTACGACTGAATAAGGAAGAAAGTATGTTGAGAACGCGAGCGGGAATGCATGCAATCCAATTTTTCGTAATGGTGTATGTGTACAATGTGTAAGGTTTTTCTTCGAAAAACCGGAAAATACAAAATTCATCTGCGTTCGTTTGTTTGACTATAAACAGTTCATTATAAGCGCAATGGGTGATTCAGTGAACTAGGTGCTCTGCCACGTAGTCCAATCTGTTCTCCTTAGTATTTCGAAAAATAGTTTTGCTATCTAGCATGTAGTCAATGTAGATGGTTTTAGAAGTATACGAACTACAAATATCTTAGCATCTCTTTAGGTAAAATGATCAAGATTTTATACCTTTAAACAATGCATATTTGCTTCAATCTGTCACCGGTAAGTAAGCACACTCTGGAAGCCAAAAAACTACCATAAAAATGCCCTCGGACTTCTAATTGCACGTAAAGTAGCTAAAAATCATGCAACAAAGTCGGGTATATTTTATTGAATTTATCATCTGGCCTACCGCTTCAAAAGCGTTCGAATATCTTCCGATGTATGCTGCATGCCGTTTAGCTATAAAATCCAAAATAGGCACTCGTCTTTGTGTACGATCAGGCCTCGGAACTACAGGCAACGTTTTATGTGTGAAATTTGTACCGGCTCAGTACTCCCGAACATAGCGCACGGGAAGGTAATGAGGACGGGAACTGTTTTTGCTTCTTTTAGTGCCAAGACCACGAATAAAACATTCGCAAGCCACGGCCTCCATGGAGGGAGCATGATACTATAACGTTTGCGTGAGGACACCTTTTCTAGTGGCTTCATCCACTAGGAGGTAGACACTTGTGTTCGAAATAGGACCGCTTAGACTTTCCAGACAGCAGTTGTGTTCCATTATGGATCATGATTTGTCTATTGAAAAGACGACAGAGTTAGTCTAGGCGGTATTTGGGATTACATGCCATCCTCTCCTCTCCCCTTAAGGTGGTTGGAAGAGGAAGGAGAAGAAGGGAAGCATTGTCACCGGAAGTGGGGACACAGTGAACGCCGAACACCTCTACCTGGTTTGGCCCCGCGGTGATGGCGGTTGCCTGTGTGTGGCCTCTAGGCAGACCTTAGCTTTCAGAAGCCACAGACGAGAGTCCGGTACGAGAAACAACTAAACGATCCACTACGACCTTCACGTGTTATCCAAACTGGACATCCATACACCTCCACAGATAAAAAACATACGAACACGCACATGCAAACATTCTTTCAAAGCACATGCGGTGACGTAATACCTAGGCGCCGAATGAATGACCAAAAAATACAAAAAAGAGTCAGAATTCTTGAGAGATGAATTAGATGTCAGCCAGCTCACTCAATCCTTACTACAATATGCACATTTTTAATGCAATGCACTTCTGTTTTGATATGCTGCTACTTAACCAGGCACATCTAGAAGTAGTGAGTCAAGGCGGTATTACCAGCCGGTCATGTAATCAACGATGACCGCCTGTCATGCTCAACAATGATAATCTGCTTCCTTGAGGTCGACCATGGTCCCCCTTAAGTGTGAACCAGCATGCTAAAAGCTAAACCCCGACTTTTAGTAACGTTCTTAATGGCTTAACGAACTAAAATTATCGTATCCATCTATACTGTATCGCGGAAATTAAAATTAGCGGTTGAAAGCAATTTCAGTTTATTTGTAAAATTTGCTCCAATTGTAACTAGAAGACCAATGTGAGCAGGCGCACATAGATCAGCAGCAGGATTATCCGAATGTGCACTGATACAGAGGACGAATGGAATAAGACTTAATGCGGTGCTGACAATTTAACAGAGCACAAGCATGGCAGAGTGACGCTAACTAAAATTGCTACGGAAATCACACATCGCGTTGTAACATTGGGCTCTCTCACGAGCCCATCCAGCCGCCGCACATTGGCGCGTACTGACAAAGACAAGGGAGATTTCCCTGCGGTTTGACCTGTTAGTCAGACGCCCGAAACTATAACCAAAATAAATAAACGCAGCAACATTTTAATAGATAATGTGTCATTGCTTCCAAAAGCCAGTGATTATTTAAAAAAAGGCGAATACAGGATCAATGCCTGAGTAGCTTACGAATTCGAACAGCAGTTCATCATCAGAGACTGCCAGAATGGAGCAGCGTGTGAATTTTTATATCGTAGTGCCGTGAGGGGTTGGGGAATTACGTCTGTGGCTAGGTCTGGTTTGATCTACCTGGCCCAGAATGTTCCCTTTGTGTTGTGAAGGCGTTTGTACCTCGCGGCAACGCAAACTGCGCCACCTAGCTGTGTGGGCGGAGTGAGTGATACCACTTAGGCAAATCACTGTGTCTATTGATAGAGTTGGTGTCAGACGCTCACGCCTCCAGCAGTTATCGCTCCGTTTAATATCCGTGTGTTGGCGAAGCGGAACTCATGACCTTCATCCAGCGTGTAAGTGTCGACTTGAGAGACAGTTTGTAGCCCCTCCGGACGGCCCGTTTGTGCTTAAGAATTCGTGAGCTGAGACGTAGTCATGTTTGGCCTGTGTAGTGGCAACGAGGGGTCTTGCACGGGAATTGATAGACTGTACCCGACTGCGTCTAGCCGACCCTTCATTTATGTGTATGTCCGCAAGATATTTTAATTGTCTACAGATTTTTTTGCTTGTTAAGTGTTTCTTCTGGGTCTAGTGGATCACTGTGAACGTCAACTCTACCATTCAACATGTTCGATTGCAACCGATATGAGGGCAAGCCCATGGCTTAACGGTTTGGATATTGAAGTTCTAACTAACTAAACGTTTTATCGTGCTCCGGGTTTTCCTATGGCTGGTTGGCTGGCTGGCGAGGAGCAATAAGCCATATGTGAACACTGCAGTCTCGTTCGTATTTTATGTCGCCTAACACAGGAAATGTACAAGCTGGAAAAGTTTTTCAGATCAAGCCACATTAAACTAAAAGTAACAAGCCTCACCTTTCCAATGGTTTTATTTAAAACTATTATAACGACATCCTATTAATGTTGCAGCACGCGAAACCTGCCCGTCCTATTCGCAGTTGTGAGCCTAGCAAATGACATTTGGCGTAACGGATGGCTTTTAAAGGAGGGCGAAGAGTTAAGCAGGATGTAGCATATCATATCATAATGCACCCAATTAAATCAAAGACTGTTCCTGTAGGAAATCATGAAAGCACTCACTGTCGCAACGCAAAGGCGACTACTCGAGCTTCCCTTTGCAAGGTCATTAGTTAAGGAGGCTAACGACAAAGATGTCCATTAATACACCTTTGGGCGCTTACCGGCATAAAAATCTCCACAGTGTGGGATCGCATTCGCGCCTGATTTTAAGAGACAGAGCCCGCTACTCCAGTTTACCATTATAAGACTGTGTTTTTCAAGCGACAGTGACAATGATACCTAATATTTAAGCAGAAGTCACCGCTCAATGAAGCATTGGATTAGACTGTGTGCCGATCTGCTGAATTGTTGTTTAATCCCATTAGTGTGATTGTTAATGCCTTTGATGGCCACAGGTTTACCAATGAACATATGCATATGGAACATCCAAAATGATCCAAATCAACAGAGCTTCATCCATTTGTATTTCAGTGCTGTTAGAAAAGCCCTTCGTGCACCGTAACGCAGCTTACGAACGTTTCGAACTTGGACATATTAATGCCAAAATACTTTGTCAAGTGGTGCAGTTGGGATGAACAAAATTACAATTTCGTCAACGTATTTTGCTGGGGAATATTTATGCAACTAACGAACTCAAACAAACCTCTAATTCCCTCTGACTTAATAATACTGATTCCCTAGTGGGTCTGATTTTACAAACTTTATCTCCCCCTTACCGGTCTAGATGGACATGTTTCAAGGTTCTATGCGTCTCACAGAATCAGGATGGTGTGCAGAACTGAGGCTTAGTATTTCCTGCCAGATACAAGGTGGACACCTAGAAACATCCCGTATTGTTGATCACTTCGTCTTTAAAAAGGCACACGAAGACAGAGGCTAATTCACGGCATTTTAAAATGCTAATATATTCAGCCGGATAAAAGGAGGACGCACAAAAAGGCCAAATTCTGTTGATAAATTCGTCTATAGAAAGCATACGAAAACAGAGGCAGTTTCATTGCATTAAGCAATGCTAATATATCCACAAGCAAACTAGAAGCGTAATTGGGCTGCGCTGTGGGAATCATGAAATATCATCATGTTATCCGATAACACGATTTGGCTTCAGCTAGAGATTTGACCTCGGGTTAACCCGTTTTTTCAGAAAATAATGATTTGCTTTGCGGTGCTGAAGAAACCTGCAATCAAGCACTTTCAACGCAGCAGACGGCACAATGGTCTGCTTTTAGTTAAAATTACTAGCAGGAGATGGAGCAACTGTTGACAACTATTCAAGTCACCCGTTTAAACCACAGTAATAAATCTGACTATACTCGCATAAAAGGTTCCGCAACCTCGTTAGCAGTAAGAGGCTGTGGATGCAACTGTACTAAACAGCCATCTCAGATCTACATTCTGGCAAGTCCGGAGCGGGATGAAAAAATGTAGAATGAACATTTATCAGTCACACATAGAGCAGTAATGCAGTGGCCTCGGCATTACCATCACAAGCGAACCGGGTTTTGGATCTCGAATGTCGGAAATGCTTTTGAGCCCACTGGTTACGAGCTTAAATCTTCATCCTGTCCGCCATCAAAGAAGCAGGGTCGTCATGTTCGAACAATAAACCGGCCGCATTGTTAAACCAATAGGCTAAAAACTGTTGAAACCACTAGCACACATCGTCCGTTCGTCAATCAAATTACGGTGCAGCCCTCCGAATGGAAGACAGTAAATACCTTCGCGATATGAAGTGGTGTGGCTCGCACTGCGCTGACAATTGTCGGTTCGTTAGTCTTATCTGCATCTGCTCTTAAAAATGGAAGCTATACTTAAGACAGAAACAAAAAATCCTGTGTGTTGTTGCTTTAAATTCATCTTCAGGGCTCAGTCTTAGGGCTGTCGCTATTCCTAGTTTACATTAACGACAGCGTCGACGACCTAGGATGCAACGCCGTCATGTATACTGACGACGTGAAACCGCGGAGAGTCATACTGTCTAAAGCAGACAGGTACGCGCTTCAAGGGAATCTTAACCGGCTGAGCATTTGGGCAGTTCGTGGGCTCCTGAAGTTGAATGTAGACAATTGTACGGTCGTGAGACTTCACACCAGAAGGATCAGTAAGGAACATGATTCTTTTCATCACCTCCTTCATGGGCAGCCTCTTTTAACTGTTGAGGAACAGAAAGACCTAGACGTCTTAATGACCTCCTCACTTAAACAATCTTCAGAGTATTAAAAAACAGCCATTAGAGCGATACGGGTGCTGTCTGCTCAGAGGTGACGATTTGTGCAGATCGATCGGGAACAGTACAAAAAAAAACCTACAAGGCATTCGTTTGGTCTCACTTAGAGTATGCTGTTCAGGTATGGCGACCGTGAGTTAAGTAATAATGTAAACAGCTGGAAACAATACAGGCGATGACTACGAATACGATAAGGAATCTTGATCATCGGCTCTAGGAATGCAGAATAACTGAACTGGGTTTGATTCCTCTCAACTACAGGCAACTGCACGGCGAGATCATTTAAACCTGCTGGATTGTCAGAGGCCGCTAATGTTGCCTAGATTTTGACGCGGTTATCCCTCTACACTGTAGGGAAAGCTGGCCCATACGGACGTCTGATGGAAAGCCGTCCCGCAGAAGGTCATTATGGCACAGAGAGGACTCTCTGATTCACTGGTTCTTTCCGAAACTGTTAATTCCTTTAAGTGCAACTAGAAGCCCATCTTCTGAAAAACCAATGTGCATATAATCACGATTGTCTTAGCAGCAGCAATTCACGCATGATTCACTCTTACCCCTAACTTTAGATTTTCCAGTTTTACTGATGCGGCAAATGATTTCGCCTTAGCTTAGTTTTTGCTTTCAAGTTCGGGCATGAAATTGTCTGAAACTATTGGGGAATAAAGACTGTCTTTACAACGTGGCTCTGTTAAGCAGCTAGCGGCTGTAACATAACCGGGCTTATCCAGGCTCAGCTAAAACTTCAAATAAACTCTTTATAAAATTTGTATGGTGTCGAAGAGAAAGGTACCATCAATACAGAAACTATTTGTAAACAACGCCCACATGGTTAGAACTATCAGAGGTTTCTATGTTCCACTGACAATTAAATACTTAGCTCATGGAGAACATGCGAGTGAAAAAAAACAACATAACTGGACACAAATTCGTCTTAATTGCACCTACGATTGAACTATTATTATATCCGGAAATTGGCTAGAGGCAAATTCTACCATAGGATATGACCAAAGATTGGCTTACATTTTGAGAGACATCATTTGGTGGCATTATTTTAAGACTATTTAGCATGGTGAAATAGAGTTGATTTTACCAATCTTGATAGCATGCACGAGAAACCCTTCAGTAGGACAAGGCAACCGGGAAACTCGTGACGGTGGTAAACCTGCTCATTTTCAAGGACAACTACATTATTGACAGTGCGAGTTTTGTCGTCCCAGCAGAAGGAAAGGACGTCGCATTTTGTGATCATGAATTTTCAAAAACAATGACGTCGTGATTGCTGCAGGATGACAGTGCATTCCACGCCAAATGAGTACTGCCTAAGGATTGTCTGTTTG
>CACRXP010000615.1:303509-338225 GCA_902702965.1 Spirometra erinaceieuropaei | reverse complement strand
TCGATACACGTCACATGTGTTTTAGACTAGGACTTCCACAACTGTCTCTAGTGACTAACGTCTCCACGTTTTCACGTGGTATAGAAAACCGTTATCCTCATTTAAAGTTCCACAAAGCCTAAATAAATCTCGACCTTAATGAACGGTGTTTTATTTCTCGAGTACTTGCTCCGAAATTACATCCGCCTGAAGACACGAAAATTCGTTTAACTAATGCCTTTTATGTGCAAGTCACATTTTAATCTTGATGTTCCTACCTAACGGCTGTAGATGAGAGCCTTAGTTATCCATCAGCGCGGCTTCACTCGTGAAGATTTGGGGAATCAAAGCGTCGACATATCTAGAAACTTGATGTTGAGGCATGCAGTGATGTAATACATATGGTCAAATATTAAAATTCCCTTTTAAGCGTTGTAGCATTCATTGATTTCAAACACGCTGCAGAAAAGGAGCACACCTAACGCAACACCATGTTTTCATGGTTTGGGCCTTGTTTTTGTATAAAAAACTACGTGTGTTCTGTTTTCATAATTTTGTCGATGGAGGCACATCTTTGCCCCGATCTACCTTCGATATAAATGAACGCGTTTTGTCTACAATCCACCGTCAATCAAAATTTTCTATGCTTATAGACTGTTATGAGATCATTTATTCGGCAAAATGTAGCAGTAAAATATCCGGCTTACTTGCAAGACAAGTACTGCGATGTTATATCGATACCTTGCAGAGGTAATTGTGTCCGCAGTTTATTATGTGTTTACATACAGAAAATGGTCAGTAGACTTGCGACATCTTTCCACGATGAATGGACCGCACATCTGCTGGGTAAATCAAAATGGATCTACACTACCAAAGGCACAGGGCTAAAGAAAGAAGGCCAAAGGAGAAATTGATGTTAGCTGAGTTCGTGGTCCGTCAGAAAATTCCCTCATTAGGGTAAGCAGTTTACTTTGCATCCGCTTCAAAGAAATGACCCATTTCTTATAAAGTCGTACTAAGGGTAACACATTTTTATCTAAAAAATAAAAAAAAAATATTTCAGAAGTCGTCAAACTAAGCAACTGACTGTATGGGAGACCAATAATTTGAAACGCAATGTAAGTGCCAGTAACGAAAAGGAATAAAAAATAAGGAAAAATAACGAAGGTCAATAACAAAAAACAGTACAAAATTAATTTTTGTGATTGATCTTTTGCCTTACAGTCAGACTCGCAAAAGGAAACGGTGCAGTTCGCAGACATGCATATTTTGACAGATGTTTTCTGCGTAGTGCAAAGCAGATATTTAGTTGACATTAAAAAGATACCCAATCCTTTGAAGACGAGTTAGCGAGAATACGTTTATTGTCAGAGCAGTGCGTTTATATACATCAGGGTAGGAGCAAACTCATATCGGCTATAAAAGAAATCGACTAGAGTTCCTCCTGAAACACGTACGCGTCAAACATCGATAAACCGTGCAAGTCTTTATGCAAATCAGCTTTTCAACCTGTTATAACCATCTCTCTCCTCATATTCAAGGCCTTAACTGTGTACTAGGAGGAATCTTTTTTTCCATTTTCGCAAAATCAGGGTTAACAAAAGTTTATCGAACGTAAGCTTTTGCCGGCCAAATTGCCTTCTAATTAGAAATCTTCTTCGTTGTTAGTTGTGCCTTGAGTGATTCAGTCAAGCGGCCAAGCGCCTGAGCGTCGGTACCGCATTTTTCTGCTGTGTCAGAATTACACGAAAATGAATAAAAAAAACTTGACATTGAATGAACATTAGTTGAATACACTTAGTCAATATTCGAAATATTCTAAAATGGGAAAGATTAAAAACCTGACCAGCGTTAACTAATTTCTCATAACCACCTGTCAGATACGTTTTCCTTATTTTGAGAAACCATTTACTTATTTGTCTGTCAATGGCTCAGTTCGCCTTACAATAAATTACCGATAAGTGACTTTCGTCTTGACTTATCGGGTGAGATGTTAGCTTACCTTGCTAAAATCTATGGCACCTCCTAGCCTGCGTATACGACGTCTCACGCCTGTCAAACTGTTCAAGCAATTAGCACACTGTTGTTTCCTATGAAGTCATGTGGTTTTTCTGTCAGAAACTTCATGCACATGACGATAAGTCGCCAAAGACTAGCCCGTTTGTGCACCCTTATCAGAAGACGCAGACACTGAGTCTCGCAAATCGGAGTCATCTGACTGCGCACATGTCGACGCGATCGAACTTTTCAGTGTTATTTGGGTGGTGCAAAACTACGCAGCACGTATTCGAACAATTGTCATCGGCCAAATCAATACTAAGATATTAAGGCACTCCACATTTCGTCTCTGCTTCCACATTTTTACACATCTTTATCAGGCACGAACTCAAAAATATTAAGCATCCCAAATCTAGATATATGGCGACAGCTGATTCCGTGATGCACTTGTCTGGTTTCTTCAATAACTGTAGTAGCGACGAAGAATTCCGAAAGACTTCAAAAATGCGTACACTGACCACCTGTAAATAGAGCAGATAAACTGACAAATAGGGGGCATTTTTGGAAGATTTTATTTCTCAGTCCTGCTGTCAAAACCTCTGTCCAAGTACAATGTATTCCTTGAGTGAGAAGCACTCCTAGAAATTATGAAATCACTCTTGAATTCCGAAGAGACAATGGCGAGCGAAGGTTTCTTTCGGTAACTCCTCATCAGGCCAATACAGGTACATAGAACGGGGTACAGTAAGTGAAAGAAAAAAAAACGATAAACCTTAGTTTTTAACGTTCAGGCTGGGCAAGAGCGGAAGGGCGCAGAAAGTTGTGGGTGGTTAGTCAACCTTTGACAACGGTAAGTGTGAAGCCTGAACAAGGTTCTTTTGGGCGGCGTTGCCATGGGCTCGCCTCTTCCATGGGCAAGCTATAGACGTTTTAATTAAGCGATCAGATCAAAAGCTTAAACATAATGGTCGCTACGTTGATGATATCTTTGCGATTGCAACCACAGAAACCGACGTCGATGTCCTCCTAAATGCTGCAAATCAGACAATACGCGGATCAGATTTACGTTGGAGATGGAATCGGCTGGTTAGCTTCCTTTCTTAGATGTTCATCTAAACCGGAGAACTGATGGAAGCATCTGAAGGAGCGTCTATCGGAAGAAAACCTGGTCTGGACAATACACGAACTTTGCTATTTTCGAACCTCTCCAACAAAAAACGGAACCTAGTCAGGTGTTTGGCGCAAAGGGCTAGAAAAAATTTGTTCAAAAGATAGTATCGATGAGAAACTAAGAAAAATACAGAACTTGCTTCGCGAAAATGGGTACTCTGACAAGTTCATTGCAAAGGACCTAACCGGACGACCCGCAAAACCCACTTCAATAACCGCAGAAAAGGAAACGTTGTTCCTCAAAGTCCCCTTCCAAGGAGACGCTGCAAGTGAACTCCTAAGAGTAGATAGATAAATAGATAAGTTTTTATTAAAAACCCGTCAGGGGCCTTGACCAAGCTGTCTCGGGAACCTTCAAAACATCAAGGGTTCGCATATCATTCTCTGCTAACCATACTTTACGCGGATAAGACAAGGATAGGCTGCCACCTCAGACCGCCTCAATGTGCATCTAATTTTTCACTTGCTCCTGTGGAGCAGGTTATATTGGTCGTACGAGTCGGCGCCTTTCCAAAAGAATACGAGAGCACCTTCCCGCATGACTGTCAAAGAGTGAAACTAGGAGAATAGACAGCGCCATCCTTGCGCATGCAGTGGATTCAAGGCATCGTGTGGACCCCGCTGAAGCAGTTCGTGTGATTTACAAGGTCCCCTCGAGCTACCCTAAGCTTCTGCGCCAGCGCCTGTTAGCAACAGCAGATGCGGTCGCCATTGGGTTACGAAAACCGACCCTCTTCGCCCAGAAGAACCTTATTTAGGCTCCGCGCTTACCGTGGTCAAGGGTTGACTAACCAAATACAACTTTATGCGCCCTTCCGATCTTGCCCAGCCTGGACGTTAAAAACTAACTTTTATCGATTTTTTTTGTTTTCCTCACTGCAGCCCGTCCTGTGTAAGTGTATTGACCTGGTGAGAAGTAACCGAAGGAGCATTCGCTCCTCATAGACTCCTTTGAACATAGTTATGGGGATTTTCACAACTTTAAAACATTCTTGAATTACAGAAATGGTTTTCGCAGCCAACTTAGCGATAGACATTTGCGACGGAACAGAGACCTTCCCTAAGACGACTTTTTTGCAATTCTACATGGCTTAAATACAGGTTGTGATATGCCATAAATCAGGCATTCATATTTGTTGCGGTCTCTGATGGCGTAACCCCGATTTGTACGTTTAACCGAACCCTTTTTAAAACTCATGTTCTCTACAGTGCAGATAGGCGCTTATAGATAGACCTGATCATGAAACACGCTGAACACTGAACTGGGGAAGAGTACTGATTAACCACCTACGCGGCGGCAAAAAACCTTTGAGAATGAGATACACAGTCTCCCCTCGCCGACCCATGTGTATTTGACACTACAGCCAAATTAACTACGGAAATTATCTGCCTTTCAGTTTCGAAAAGAAGCTTTACAAGGAATGGGAACGTAGATACCGCCATACAAAACAGGGATGACGCAGTCAAGAAAAATATCACGTAGGCAGACCCGCTGTTATCAGGTAAGCCTTCGTAAAAGGCAATATAATGATGATCATTAATATTGGATATACATGCTCGATTAAAACAAAGTCAAAAGATTGGATGCGAGAGTGAATCATAAGAATACATGAATGTACATGCAGTTTTGGTTGTCGAATACTACTAGCTGAGCAGAAGTAATGGAAAAGATAAGCGAGTATATGCATGCTGAAGCCAATAATTTCGCATATCTTCAACCACAACACAAATGAAATCGCAGTCTGGAGCACAAGAATACTCGAACTCGCCTATGCACAGAAATGAGGACATTTACTGCGTCCGGCAAACAGTTGTTTGGGGCGAATAGTTAGGCCAACGAATAAACATCGTCGAAGAAGGCCTGAAATCCGATGACTTCCGACTATTGGTATTTTGAATTAACAATCGCTTTTTTGTTTTACTAGCAAGTTTGAAGTTCCGCAATTCAATTAAACTTTATTTCTACTTTTATTTTATGTAATATTTTTACAAGCATCCCAGGAGCTCACCCCTAGAATTCTATTCATCAGTATTTACTGAAAACACGCCCCTCTGGTTTCCTGTGGCTGAAATCTGCTACAACCACAACCTCAACGAATATTACTGCAAGATGTTTAGCTCAGTAGTTATGTTGTGGAATATATAAGCCTTAATTTTAGGTTTGCATTACAAGACTCCCTGACTTAATATTTGTATTGCTGACTGATAACGGTTAATTAATATTAAATTGTCATTGTAAACTCCCTTCTGCTGTCAAGTTTGTCCCATTTTCGGCAAAGACGCGCTTGTGCGGGCTGCAGATTCAATTCAATATTTTCTATACCTCAATTCCTGAACACTTTCTTTAGAAGATTTATGATACGGATGACAGTTAAATAAAAATACGCCGCAATCGTAATTTTTGACATGTTGATCTTGCATTGTATCCTACCATATTTCGTCGAGATAGAATAGTTAGGAGTCCTTGTGCCGTAGCTGAATAGAAACGTAGTCCTACTACGTTTGCATATCTTTGTCAGCTTGTTTTATAAGCATTCTCTCCTTTCACAAGAGGAAGCATAATTATAATGCCAATTTAGGCTCACATATCCCTAAATATCTTTTTTGAGAAATTAATCTTCTATGCGAATGCTTCCAAGTGAACTTGAGCTGACCATACATTACCAGATGTTTTTAGCACAACTTCTTGTCCACTTTTGAGTCCCGAAACTACACAAATTTCTAATAGCTTTTAATTCTCAATTAGTTAGTAATGCATTTAATACCAAAAATCGTGTTTTTATAAGTAGTCAGAATTGCAAATTATGCCTTCTACTAATATATCTGCATTATTTTCTATGTGAAATGAACAGATTTACTTTAGCAGCCCTTTCAATTGGGCGAGGTAGAAACGGGGCTTATGCTGCTGCTCGTTTGGTTGTTCAGACCGTGGTTTTTGTAACTGTAAATCACGGTTAGCTTGTCATTTAAGTTAACTAAGCATATTTAAGGGCGGCTATGCCAATTATTTATTTGGTGATCGAATGTGCCGTTGTTACATTCAAACGCGCACACATAAACGTTTCAGACGACTTTTTAATTCACCTGTGAATAACTGCTTTGTTTGGATGAACGATGCTATAGATTGCTTACGGAGTCCATATAATTACAAGTGGTTGGGTCATGTTTACCGGAGAGGGGGGCCTGTAAACACACATGATGCCGACCTCTGGTCCGATACTGCCAAAATCAACTGCAGGTCATTATAGGTGCAGAATATTTTCACCAGTCAAGGAGCAGTTCCAAAACTTTAGCATGATAGCCTTTGTACGTTTAAGCCGTACTACCTCCCGTAAAAGCGAGCAAGCAAGCTTGGTTTGACTGAACTGGCAGATTCTGCGAGTTCAAATCCAGTCATAGGCATAAGTTTAGACCTAAACGAGCAATGAAGGCCAATTAAGGGCGGCGAGAGAAGAAGGTCATTAGTAGAATAAAAACTTTGTTGATTTGTCGAGTGCCATTGGTCTGCTGCTGAATTTATTTAACACACATCTGACGGAAGGTTTAGTGTTAGGTCTAACACAATGTGCGATTGATGGTACAGTACATATTTGCGTTCACAGCATGCGTTCATGCCTGCCTACATATCTTACGTGAGTCCACACTTCATTTTACAGTTT
Organism: Spirometra erinaceieuropaei; assembly: GCA_902702965.1. Classification (NCBI taxonomy): domain Eukaryota; kingdom Metazoa; phylum Platyhelminthes; class Cestoda; order Diphyllobothriidea; family Diphyllobothriidae; genus Spirometra; species Spirometra erinaceieuropaei. The sequence continues at coordinate 331,419 of CACRXP010000615.1, read as the reverse complement.
GAAGATAAGACAGACTTACCTAAATTAGTCGAAAGTGGCCCGGACTGCCATAATTCAAAATCACACTGTACTGCCTAAATTTACTTTACAAACTTTTGACACTTTTTGTCGTCACGCACTGTTGAATGTTTTAAGAAATTGGGAGTGCTTTTATATTGAGGAGGACATTCCCAGAAGACTGATTTTTCATTAAGCTACCCGTATTGTCTAGGATACGTTTACGTTTACAGTCCGAAACAGGCTGATTTTGGGAATGCTTAGAACACTCCAGCTTCAATGACATCTATTCATTTACGCTGATGAAGGGTTTGCACTGGTTATTTTCAGTGAATAATGTCATCTGTTTGCAATGGCTGCTTATTAAAAAAACTTTCCACAACTTTAAGGGAATGAATGTGCTGTATGAAGGCAAATTCTATAGTGACTTCCCAAATCTCGCCATAATTTGAAAAGAAAGGCCCGGTTTGTGCTGACTTGGCCTTGTTTCTCAGCATAGTCGTGGGCGCCAATACCCCCAGTTTCCCTAATTCCTCAATCATCGCTTCGGCCCTGACGCTGCTGGTATATTGATTGCGTCAATGGTGACGCCGACAAAATGTGTGAATAAGATAAGATGCATCACATCGACAGAACAAGCGAGCTGACTTAGAAAAAGAGCCATGCGTTTTCTCTCTTGGTATGATGTCAAGAACAAAAAACATAACAGCGTTGACTACGCCTAGACTCGTGTCGTAGTCTGGCCGCTTGATCCAGGACAGAACGCAAATGCTCACACTTGTACGGAATGGCCAGATAATGCCAATGGCATCTGTCCGAGGTTTCCCGAGCCCGGCATACCATTTTAACAGCGAATGTCCGTTAAAATCTATACCAGTTTTGGTGTTTTGTCTTTTGTTAAAATCTTCAAAGCAATCAAACCCCGCTTTTCTTTTGTTCACTTTTAGAAAGGCATCAATGCCCAAGACGGGATAACATCGTTGTGCTCTCCGACTTCGTAAAAGACAGTCTAACTAAATTATTTCCACTTCAGTTTAAAGGAAAACGAAGGCTAAATCAACAGGTCGAACTTCTTATGGTCAGTTTCGCCGTCGTTGCGGATACGGAATGCAGCCAATTGCGAAATTTTCGTGAAGGAAAATATTTGCAGCTCGAATGTCTTGTTGAGGTCCCACATATTTTCACTTATTTAGTCGTAAAGGTCAGATATGTTCCTTTGTTTATATGGTATCATTATGAAATCGCAATGGTAAACTATAGCGATTACTATTCAGATAACGTTAGCAAATTCTCCTTATAGTATTCACTGGTTCTGAATATTTGAGTCTGCTGAAATTCAATCCGTTTTTACCTTCTAAAGGGACCAAATCCTTTCAATGCCGAAAATGTTGTGGAAACACCGATATCGACCCTATTTTTTCCGCTTGGAAGTGTTCAGGCAAGGGCAACTGTGAATTATCTATACGATAACGTCCGGCCAAAAAGCTTGCGTTTAACGGACCTGACATTTCCCGGCATCACGGAAAGCATTCAGCGCCATATAAATGAAAATTTTAATGGGAGCAATCGAGTTTGGGACGACCAGACACTAAAAGATTTGGAATTTTCCATCCACGCCGCCGTTCACAGCAGTGCTCCTATGATTTGTACATTCGACTGAATCCTGGAGCTTGGTGCCAAACGACTTAGGCATACTGCCGTATATCATTCAATTCTTGTACTTTTAAAATTAGATGCATCTGCAAGTGTGTTTGGCTGCTGACTCGGATAATACATGTTCCTTAAGTAACTTTCCACGGTGCTGCCTAACTGTGAAAAACATTTGCTGCAGCCCCTTAAGACCATCTTCATATACTTACTAGGTTTGTTGGTCTACGCTGTTACTTAAAGAAGTCAAACTTAAACTCGAGGGATTCCCTGTGGGTTTCCTGACCGTTATCTTATTGGGTAATTGTTCTTGCCTAAACAGAAGGCTTACATCCCGACCCAAATCAACAGACTGGCCGTTTTTCATAATAGATAAATTAATGTTCTTACATATTTAAGAAACATTGTCAAATAAATTTCAAACGTCCAGTTAACAACCTCGGACGAGAAGAAGCATAAGCTGGCCTTCATTGCAGTTAATTTCATGAATTCAATTAATAAAAATTTAAGCACAACAGTGGCCTCCGAGTGAAAAATAATCAAGTAACAATTCAAAATGTTGTAAGATTTGCACTCTAAGACAGACTGTAAATTAATCTGGCGATATCGATCAATTCGATCCTTTTGGCTGATTGGTAGTTGAAAGGCTTATCTTACTGTTACCGGCAAATCTTGCGCAGATGTCAGAATACCGATTAACGAAAAAAAAACTGGATAGGTATTCTGGTAAGGACTGTCTCCCAAGGTAACAAATAAAATTAGGAGAACATTGGGTTTCCACCATTTCTGGAACACTTTGGACATTAAACGTATGTTACCAGTCGGTTATTTTGCAGTCCATAGCGGAAAAAATGGAACACAATTAGATACCTCGTCATACATACAAAAAATGGCGACCTCGGTATTACAATGCACTTAATTTCAGTAAGCCAGCAGAGCTTCTGATCTGCCATAAAAGCGCGTTCACACGTTAAGATTCGCAGGAGCATTCTTCAAAGGGCGGCAAAATTACTGCAATGACGACGATAAACTTGAGATTGCAATTCCAACGTGGTCTGGCCCATACAGCCACAGACGATCGGGCACCTCACGTGAAATGTCCAAGTTTTGGGACATATTATTACAATTTAGGGCTAATTTAGTAGGCAGAGGAAACTTTACACGATGTGCCTTGAATACAGTAGCAAGAAACTACTGCCCGTTTGTTTACTGGTGGAAAGTAAAAATGTTGACTCCTGTTAAGTCAGTCAGTTAGGAACAGGAGGAAACGTTTGACAAAGATAAGGGCCATGGAAATGGCAAACTCTAGCTTGCTATCCGTAGTCGGCCAATACTAGCCGACCGTGGAATGTTGAAAACCAGGCACTTGTTCCGTATACCTCCCCCTTTGGTATAACCTCACAAATGCAGACCTGATAGTGATTTACTATTGCGGTGAAAGTGAGAATACGAGCAAATTCTATATCAACTGCAAGGAGCTGCAAATTGTCATCAATGCAAAGTTAAAAACTTTATCTTTGTGCTTCGCCCAATCTTTCCCAAGTTATGGTATTTGTCTGTATAATGCAACATACATATTATTTGTCCGACTGTTCGGATTCACATGCGAACATGGCCTCAGAGCGGGAACCGGATATGCGTGATTCACACTTTAGACGTTGCAGAATTGATAATATGCCGTCGCTATGCTACTGCATACCCTAACTTGATCGCGTTTCCTAGAACCCACTGCTTAAATTGCCGACGGAATCAGAACCGTAAACACTAAATAAATGAACGTTAATATATGGCAGTGTTCAATTTTTTATTATCGGGCTAGCGAATGGTGACAAAGGCTTTCGCTGCTGACAGAGAGGCACGATGTTTTCATCGCCCAGATTCCTTTAACACGGACAACTGCCTTATAAATGTATTGAGACGACACATGTACAACTGAATTTGGAGCCAGTGGTGGAAAAGTCTGGAAAACACTGTTGAATTATTTCTCATGTTAGCAAATCTAAGAAAACCGGTCGATAATTAGGAAAATGAATTGCTCAGCGGATCATGCGAAATGCCCTGCTGATTTTTCGGACAGCTGGGCTGGCGCTACTCTACCAGCCTTGGCCGGTTCATTTTTTCTTTCGCTGCCCTTGCCGACTGATCGTCGTTTGTGAATGTTGGTGGCCTCCTGTGTTGTGTCGTTACGTCAGCTGAGGTCAGTTGCATTTGTGTCCCCCCTTCGGTGATTTAGTCAACGGGGTGTGTTTGCCCGACACTCGTAAGCAGCGTGTGACCGTCTCGTCCTGGTCATTAAGTACGTAGTGACCTTGGACTTTATAGGCCACAGAAAGTTCTAGATGTGTGTTGACAGAATTGACATCTGACTGCCAAGCCTCAATGTTGAGACCATCTGTCCTTAAGATTTCCTGACCTGAGCTCCGCCTACATGAGCGTAGACTGGCAACTCGGAGAGTAGACTTAAACTCACAGCTTGCGACTCATATCGAAGAAACTGGCCACAGTTCTGACATTTCTAAGAGCAATCGCTTTATGCCGGGGCATATCAAGGACGAAATGTCTTATACGTGAGGCTTGACACTCATATGCTAAATCTATCAGCACACATCTAGATCCTTCTTCGGTCGATAAGTCGTACGCCTCTACGTGCTTCATGACCAGAAGGATACGGTCACACGCAGCTTAAGAGTGCTGGGGAAAATCACCCCGTCGTCTAAAGCACCCAAATGAGGACCCAAACGCGTCGGTGGGAGAGCTTGCGAATATTAGAGATTTATCTTAAGTCATGCGACAGAACGTTATTACCGAAAAAAAGCAACAGACACTGGATTGATCATTTTTGCCTTATAAGCCGTCGTCAGTCAGTCATACCCAACCCCAGATTGTGCAAAACCCGATGCTTGTACTCGCGACCTGCAAGTCAGAAGTGCAACGTCTTTAACCACCAGATCACGGGTCCGGTGTCCAATTGGTTGCGATCGGGAATATACAATGGGGAAAGGGCTCTTATTGATCGTTTCTACGGAAGAGGCTATTCCAGCTCCCCTTGTCTTTGACGTTAATTTTGTTCAGCCTTCCTCAGGTGCCGAACTGCAGCTGCTTATTGGACTCGATATAGAGCCCGAAGGTACAACGGGACGAGTGCTTCCGTAGAAACGAGCCTTAAAAACGTGTTGCGGCCAGAAGAATGTGCTGTATTTGCAGCCGTTTCAACTGATTCTACAATCAAGACTTATCGGTGCAAGGGGATGGTAGTGCAGACATTGACGGCTGTTGTAAGCGGTGCCAACTACCCCCTCTCACGCCTTGCGCGCACTTGAATGTCCATAGTTAGGTGTCAAAAACAAGGCCCTCATTCGTAAAAATATTAAGCGAGTACGATATCCTTCCCCGCGTCAGGGTCCCATCAGTGTGTTCGCGAACGCCAGCTACATCAAACGCCCTTCAATCCGTTGTCCAAAGCTTTAGTGATTGCTATCAAGCCGTTTTGGGGAACAGGAATTACAGCAGTGTTTCGATGCAGTCGTTCAAGATATAAGAACACCTGGATAGTGCGTGCATTGAAACAGGTCTGTATTTGGTGTTCTCTGGTTTGGAAGTCCTGTGGAGGCGCTCAGGTGGCATTTCATCCCTGTTGCTTTCCCGCCGGTTTCAATAAAGATGTTGGATTTTAGGACAGACCCTGGAAAAGTACAAGGCTGTCGCGTAACGCGTGAAGGTAGTGAACTTGCTATTTGTCAAGGGCAAGCAAAAAGAAGACCATTTGTTATGCCGCAACTGAGAACATTGTTGACTCTACTTGTTCCACTGTTTAAATAGAAGGAAAAAGATCGCATTTTATGGTCATGCATTTCCAAAAACAAAGACGCCGTGATCGCTGCAGAATACAAATGCATCTCGCCATATCCAGCTACGTCGGTTGCCACGCTGATTGCGTACCGGATAAGGACAGTATTTTTGAGTATGCGGGTAGTGAGAGGTCCGTGCTTTGGCTGCTCTCCTTCGTCCCGACTTGGCCCACAACATTTAGTCTCCTCCCCACTAATCCCATCGTGGCTAGACATGATTCAGAAAAAGACAGTGCAATTTCGTAATTGGACAAAAACTACTATTTGTGGCGCGGCAAACAACGTCATCAATAAAATTGATTAGGGGATTGGGGCTGTGAAAGCTGACAAGATTAATGAAATTACTAACAGTCAGAAAATTTTGACAATTGTCATATTAGTTGAATATTGCTCATCCGGAGCGAACAATTTCCAAGTAAAAAATATTTAACAGAAATGATTTGATTTGCTAAGGGGCATGCTGCATGTCAGTTATCTTGGATATAACCCCCGCCCCTAAGAAAGACAACCCGACCCTTAAATAATCGCATGCACAATGCTAGTCAGCCGGTAATTTGACCTTATCATCTAAAAGGTCGGAAAGGACGACTTTGTTGTGCTATGACAATTCAGATGCTAGTTGTTTTGCTGAAAACTGGGGGGGTTTTGACCTAATTTTGCGAAGGATCAGGCCTGTCACTAAGCAGACAGGTCTGAAATCGTCCGATTTCTGTGATGTGCTTGGGCTCCGAGAAACAAATTACCTTAGGCAGCCAATCTTCAAAAGGAGATTCGTTGTCTTCCTGGAGAAGTATATTTACTGGCTAATTGCTGAAATATGTTTTCGATTAGAAGGGAAAATTTCAGTATTTAATGATATCGACTATCGCGCAACATAATCAGAAACTGTCTCAGCTACGTTGAAATGCCGACTTTGAAAGCCTTTGATTTTGGCCGACTTTAAAATTCGCATCCGGTACCGACAACCACTTAAGTAGTATGCACTTGTTCTATCGATTTTTGCTGTTGCTAGACGTAAAGAAATATTTATTGTACTCGCTTGCTCACCCACATTCCGTATTTCAAAAGCTTTCGTTCATTGACAGATCTTAGTAAACTCATGGCCCATTTAAAAAGTTGTTAAATATGGCTTTTCGCGAACTTCATGAAGGTCGCGTGTCCAGCCTTGCAGCCGCCAGAATAAGTTCTCATGCCAGAACCAAGACAGGTAAATAACTAACTGAAGACTAAATCGCGGTTGAAAATTCCGTCACCTGATGAGTCGTGGTGGCGCTGACATTCAAAGGCCTGCGCAGTCGTCCAAACCTAGTGTCACTGGTCGTCGACCTACTTATAGTAGGTGGGCTTACTCATGAAATGTCCTCCGAAATTACGGAATGCGCTTTTTAAAGAATTTATTTCCTCTTATGAAGTAAAACGTCTACGCAACAGTCATTTCCGAAGAATCCAGTTGTAAAATAGCTACCTTTTTAGGGTGACAACGTGTCAAACACAATCAAGCAACGCTTGTGATGCACTATAGAATGATCGTACAACGCCGCGAAACTTATCTCTATCTGTTCCACAAAAAGTCTTCCAATTAACCGGGCAAATGATGCCTTGCAAATGCACGCTTCCCTAAATTATGTTTATGAATTCACATGCATTTGCGAATACAAGTACATTGGGCAAACGCAAAGGCAATTAGCAACCAGGGCCGCTGAGCATTTGCCTAATTGGCTTTTCAAAATGAAAACCAAACCCCTCGTTCGTCCATAACGAAACACCTGTTAGATAGCGGCCATGTTGTCGCCCATTAAGCATCTTTTCGAGTACTTGTCAGAGAGCATAAAACGTAAACCTTGCGTTATTTGGAATCAGCTAACATAAGGAGGGCAAAATCAGACCTGTGCAAGCAGTTAGATCACGTGATCAATCTACAATTACCCTGGTAATCTCAGGCCTCAAGTTACTCCTCAATGTGATTTGTTGGTAACATTTCGTCTTCCTCTTTTCTATATGATGCTTATTTAGACGTCGTATCTAATTATTCGTTGACTTGAACCTTAACCTTTCTTTTTTGCACTGTCATTCTGTACAGATTAATACTGCTGTGCGCCTTCATTAGTTACCTTTTTTATGCAGAGATGTGCTGCAGTTGAAAATCCGTGACGAACTTTATCGGCTCCAATTAGTTTTGAGTGTGTTTTTGTTTCGAAAAGATTAATTACTTAGGGTCGTTAAACTAGTCAGCCTGCAACTCAATTCTAGAATACTTCATTTACCACATGATGCCGGCTTTCGAATGAACTTCCGGTGCCCATGAAAGTTTAATAATATTTCATGGAAAACATGCATTTGTTTGCTCATTTGGCAGAAAATTACGTCTTCTTAAAAATGTGTACTCGAAGGATGGATATAATTCGGTGTTTAAAAAAGGTTCTATTTGTAGACCTTTAAAATACTATAAAAGGGCCTTTTTAAATCGTCATATGTCCGCATTTGCCAATTCGGATTGTAAAGTTAGCAAGATGAAGCGAATCCACTGCTTATTTTTAGGCACCCTAAATGGTTCCCCCTTACTAGAGTAGACAATTGTGTCATTCTCCGTACGTGGAATAAAATGGCTTCTCATTTGGAAATATTTTAATCCAAATGGAACGGTTGAGCGAATTAAAAATTATTCAGGAATGGAAAACGTTTTTAAAACACGAACCATACTCTTCATTTGAATAAATAATCAAAACAGGACTTAATTATCTGCCGAATGAGCGAAAGAACATTTTTATGAATTTTTTCTATAAAATAAAACTGGGCTTTTAGGAGCATCGAAAATCAATGGGAAAAATCCCTGTTACGTATATAGTCATTTTTTAAAGAATAATGTTAACGCATGCAGCCAGTAAAAAAAATTGTTTGAAAGCCGGCATCCTGAGATATCTTGTATATTATAGAATTATGTTGCAGACTGACTTGTTATACAACTCCACTTAATCAATCTTTTAGAACGCAGTTCGGAATTTTCGTTGACATTTCATGAGTTAACCCACCTACTATATATCCTCTTAAACAATCGCGTGCTCCGTTGCTGCTTTTGTCTTCAGCACTGGATCTATATACGTGTTTACAACTTTACAATAATAAATAAATTGTTCCGGCCATCAAACAGTATCATTTACGCATATAAAAATTCGTTTGTCGCATTAAACTAATTATGAATTTTAAATACGATTTTTGATTTTTATGTATCAGCGAACACCGCGTTTCCTATCTTTTAACTCAATTCAGCCTGCCATTCCTGTATACCAGCTGGTGTTGTGCCGTAGTGTGTGGTGTAAGTAAATCAGCTACAGTGACACTAACTGCTCATTTGAATTGTTATCGGCAGGCTCGGAGAGGCATCCCATTTAGTCAGCCGACGAAGATTAACAACTGGCAAAGAATTGCGAGTATATGATAGGACTTGGTCATATACAGTTTCTTTTTCTAGGAGATTTTCTCGACCTTAAGATAGCCAGCTATATTGCTGATAGCTATGTTCTACTTGTCTCAGCTTAAGTAGTCGTCACGTGTTTTTTCATAATAGTGTTCAACATTCTGACAGATGATTAGGGCCGAACAGTTTGGAAGATGAATGGTGCAAGTTTAAAGAAAGCAGGTCACTGCAGGCAGTTCATTTATTGCAATCTGGCAATATACAATTTCATTGAATGCTCAAGCACTGGACAGTTGTTAATAACCAAAAGAGTTGTAAACTAGTGAATGCCACAAAAATTTGATTACGTTTACTTTGTGATAATGTTAGATATTAAAATATCCGTACATGTATTGCAACAAACTTTGCCACTTAGATATACCAGTGAGTAAGAGGCAAAAGTGTATTCACAATTAAATTACTTAAATGGAGTTTGTCACTCCATGCCGAATGATATTATAGGCTGTTGTGAACGTACTACTTTAACTAGTTTTTTCCAAAATCCTGTAGCTAAAACAAATTGTTTACGACATTTGTGGTGTAAATTTTCCCTGTGTTAAAAGTTAGCGATCATGAACATATTTGTAGCACTCAGTAATGACAAGATAAACAGGCGCATTTTTCGGTAAAATTGTCACTATTTACAGCAACATAGACTACACCAATAAATCTAACCGTGAATTGTACCCAGCAATGTTAACACAAGGCTGAAAAAGAACAGCGTCATTTATAAAGCCGTGCTTTTGGACAAATCTGCATTTCCAAGTGTATTTGGACAAATCCGCATTTCCAGGTGGAGCCAAATACGCAACAGTTATCGGGCTTTTATCTTTGTTAGAAGTGACAATTCTGTTTAAGTGTCATAAGATGAGGCAAACGTCATTTAACAGTAAATCGTGGCATTTGAATTTAGGAAGGAAATGATTTTGGCTAATGCATGCTAATGGTTAATCCATAAAACGCTAACGCAAATTCTGAAAAGCGTTCTCAACATAAAAATGATTGTCTAATTAGCGGAGAATTTTATCATTGATTGCCGGCGCCCTTACATGTGCATTCCTTTATTTGATAGGGAATAGCGTGTTCTTCTTATAAGCATTCAGAACAAAGATGAAGTTTGGTTTTGATAAAGGTGTCGCAAAACCAATGGAACGCCAAATATATTCTCATGTGATAGCCAGTTTTTATGCGTGACCGAAATATTTTGAGGTTAATTTGCTTACTACATAATATTGCAAAACTACTTGGGTATTATTTTAAATCAACAAATATTTCGGAATTTATGTTAACATTTCATGGCGATTAAGAGAGCTTAGACTTCTTTTTAAATAGTATTCTACAGTGCAAATGTAGCTCAACCAAGACCCGTCTTATAATACTTGGGCCGCTATACCAAACTAAACATATTTTTGTCAGGCTACAGCTAATATACATACCTGTATTTTAGTCCTCCAGAGGAACACAAAATGCATGCCTGATATGCGGTTTCTTGTAGAATTGTCCACATATCTCTCTAGGCTTAACTGCGTTAGAATTGAAGGCAGTAAAAATTTAATATAATCCGTAAAAAAACTAAATTGATTAGACGGCTAAATCGCTCCGTAATATCTTTGGAGGTTACTGGACAAATTCAGTTACCAATTATTTTAAAGGTCCGTTATCCACGTAAATCCCTGTTTCAAAACTTTGAATGAGAGCCGTCAATTATAAAAGACATACCGTATCATCGAAGGCGTATATGGTACGATGTGCAAACACATAAAGATACTATTTCGTTCAAATGTGGACGCCGTTACTCCGACCAGAAAGTAAGTTCATGCCGAATATAGCCCGGCTGTACCGGCTGCTATAGTGACAATTCGATTAAACCCGACAAACGCGATTAAACAAGTTCCAGAAGGCAATTTGGTAGAAATTTTGCGCTTGCCAGAACAAGAATTTTGTCTGCCTGACGTTTCGGATTCTTACGCGAACACATCATAAAATGATGCCGCGGAATATAGCAATATGCAACCCAAGATGCGCCACAAATTTCGGAAGCGGTTGTCGCGCAACCACATTCTGTTATATCTGGCAGTAATTATGTTCTTCGCTGGCGGTGACAGTTGATATACTGACTACTATCAGATCCATATACGACACCTCGATTGACGTGGTTGTATATTCCTGCCCTGAAATTCACTCAAAAATTTCGTTCAATGCCATATTGTCTTTTGATTTGGCACTAGCCTCCCCGCTTGCCTTTCAATTTTGAATAGGCAAAACCTACAAGCAGATGTAAGGCACGCTCTTTTCGGCACTTACAGCCGTACCGTCCTGTAATGGACGAAGTTTCTGGTTTTCTGATATGCTTATGATAAATTTATCGCTAACGAGCAGGATCAAGTGTTCGAAAAAGGCGTATAATTCGGTTTCAAAAAGTCACTATCGATGATATTTTAAAACCATAAAATGGCCGTCATAAATTACCATATCTTTACACTTACCAATGTGACTTGTACAGTTACCAAAATAGCTCAGATCTACGGCCCAATTTTATGAATCCCACATGGTCTCCGCTTATTACCATAGAGAAATTTATGGTTCTCCATTCGCAGAAAATATAAGGCTTGCGGTTTGGAAACCGTGAAAGCAAGTGCAAAATCAGGTCAAACCATTATTGCCAGACCAAGCTAAACCGCTCCTTCAAGCATATAACTGAAAGAGGACGTGATCTTCTATCGAATGCGTGAAATAACACGTGTTTTATGCATTTATCCATGAAATATGATTGAGGTTTTACAGGAGTCAAAAGTTAACGTAAACAATGCATGCTGCATAAATAATTATTTTTAATACAATGTGCTTACGCATCCGGCTTGCGAAAAGTTAGCTCGAAATTCTGTATCCTGGGCTGACTAAATTATTAAAAAAATGTTTAGATTTAGAACCCCGCTTAATTTATATTTGCTGATCAAAATGCATTTCAGAATTTCAGTTAATATTTTATAGGTCAGCATACGCAATGCACGATGAAGGAGACAAAATGGAACCAAATGGTCGTCCTAATATGTCGCAACGTTAATGGTGGACAAAAGCCTTAAGTGTTCACGAAAGCGATTTATATGACGCAAGTGCTGAAGTACACCAGCAAGCACCAAAACACGCACGAAAACGGTGCGTCGAGACGCATTTCAGCCAAAAGAAAGAAAGGGTTTTGAAACTGTAATGCATTTGAGAGATGCATAGAGCAAAACGGTACTGAGACGACTCCGTTGTCTGTTGCATACACCGTCAGGCCGAAACTGGTGAAACTGAAAGGCACACTTTGAAATATAGTAGGGGTGCGGTTGCCTTGCAGCCGCGCTTCATACGCACCGAGCATTTTGTGCACTCTGCCACTTGTTTCCGCGACCTTATCTAATGATGGTTTCGAGTTAGAATCCGAAACTTTAGGCCGATAAGACTCCTGCTTCAGCGAACGGATGTTGTTCATCTGAATTTCATAAACAGTTTGTCGAAGATGTCATTTAGAAAAATTTGATGCTTGCTATATTTTCTGAAACTTACTGATGTATCATGATATATCTCACGTCTGTTTTACACAATGGAAGAGACAAGAATGTTCATTAGAGATTTGATACAGCTGCCTAATCTTATTTTAGCGTATATTCGTTTGGCTTATATTTTCGCATTATTCGTGTAACGTGGTAGCCGGGCTTGCCAGCTAATCCTTATTTAAAATGCTTTTTGTAGGAGTCAATGTCTGCATGTTAGCTAAATGCGTGCGATAAGAAGGTTGGGTTCTCCGTCATTAATACATCTATTTTTTCCAAATTTGTTACATTTTACATATGCGTGATACTGGCTCTCTTCACCGTCAACTTCAAGTTTAACGTTTAATATAGTCCTGTACCTGATTTTAAGCCTTGCCGCAAACCTAACACTAATTCCTCTGAAAGTTTTCTCATCGCGGCCCATGTTTCAGGCAATTCCTACTCATGCATCCCGTATAGACACCTACATAACTCCACGTGGTATATTTATAAGTAGGATAGAAGTGAGCCGTTCAAACTCCAAAACTATTGATTTACTTGCTCATTCTTGAAAGGTCATAGCGGTGTTTTGTCGGAAGTAGAATCGACAACAAAACGAGCAACAGTTATAGGGGGGTAGGAGACACAGACATATTACTTATGCAAACGCGGCTCATCCAAACCTTTCCTGATATACAGTTCACGTAAAAGAAGTAAAATAAATAGCATCTGGTTTTTGTATCGCGTTTATCAGAGGAAATCTCAAAGAGAAAATCTTTAATGAACAGTGTCATTAGGCTTAGTTTTTTACAGCCGCCATCCCCGTGCACATCCAAAAAGCCGTGCATAAAGAGTGCTTAAACAAATTTATACCCGTTGCGACAATTTGGGACAAAACGCATGCGACGTCCGATACCCCTGCGAACAGTTTTTGCGGAGCGACTAATTAATGGTGATAACAAGCCGACACCTGTTTGTTCGCGCCCAAAAGTGCCCCAATGGTATGCTTTACCGAACATCGAAGACGTGTCGAATGCAGTCGAGTGCATTTCTGCAAAACTAGATATCGGAACTGCACATGGGCTCAGGTCTACTTTGAGCAGCGGAGTCATTAGAATAGGAAACCGACTAAGCATTTTATATCTGTCTTCGTATATATGCAATTGTAGACTACACGCGTAATGAAATCGCTTATAAACTTACATAAACTGGTTATGTTATGGGAAATTAACAATGGCTGCACGTGAAGTATCTAGCACAGCTGGACAAGAAAGGGACCAAGAGAATCTGGCAGTTTAATGCTTGTCGACAGCCGGCTATACAATTATTACACAAATTTTAGGCTTCGACTGATTTTAGTACATAGTATTTATGTACTATGTGTGGCAAATTTATGGTAATTTATATGCTATATTTACATTATACAAGCACGCACGCCACTGATTTGGTGTATAATCAGCGGGTAAAGATACGGTAGATGATCAGAGTAGGTCGACTATTGTTAACTGCATACTTTACTGTTTTGGTCAAATATACTGACTTCCGGTGACGTCCCTAATTGCAACATGGTGTCGTCCCTTGAACTGAACAGTTCGAGGTGCTTCACAATTATCCATATAGACTCAAAATGCTGTAGCCCTTACAATAAAGTATTTAACCGTGGTTTTGCGGACACAAGCAGTCTTTCTTGTCATATAGCTGTCGTTCACATGGGCACAATTTCTGTGTAAAAACTGGAACCAATTACGACACAACCCACACATTTACGTCCCCAATATGAGAAAAAAGATTTTCTTTAGACTCGTGATGTTCAACCCAGGCACACTGCAGAACCTGGTCGATTCATGGAACGCTTTAAAGATTATCTTTTTGTCCCTAGACATTCACTTTATTCATGTCGACGTACGTTGGCTAACATGCGTATATCCCCTTTGCTGATCACAGAGCTGTAGAGTAGTGGATGGTTAAACCTATAATGGTCTCCTATGCCCTAAATGTCGATTAAAATAATACACTGTGAATTTCGTTTACGGTGTGCATAAATATTGCAATAAATCCATAACAAAATCTAGCGCTTTAAATTCACACACCACGTGGTGAAATATGATGCTTAAGTCGCCTTTCTGTAATTGGAAACCTCTCCTTAAGCGTTTAAGAGTTGATTGGACACCGCGCAATAAATTTGTTTAAGTTGACATCCACAAGTTAGTATTCAAAGCATTTTATTGCAATTATTGTTCAGATTTGTTCGTAATCATTAACGTTTGTTAGCAGAAGTATGCACCTGCGTGTGATTTTGCCCTTGCTTTGTGCACTGACGATTTGCGCATGCTGCAGGTTTTGGAGTCGGCATTATACCAATGCCCGTAAGCTTACCATGTTTTATATTTAAATTAAAGGCAAATTTTCGACACGTTTTAAAAGTATGAGTCGCATTAGGCCTTAAGTTTAATTTTAATCTTTGTGAACTTAGGGGATGCACTTCTGTTTAGTGACTTGATCCACAATGATGAACGAAAAATTGTGAACCGAAGGTAAGGTAAGATAGAAGAACATGCTATGATATATCCATAATTTTGGGAATTTTTTTTATTGTTAAACTGTCGGGCTTGTACCGTGTTACTGATTCACGTTTACTCGATAATACGAACGGTAGTCTACGTAAGACTGGAGTCATTATAGATATAAACTATCAGTTGACAGTATCATGCGACTATACAAGTTAGACGTGTATGAATGCAATCAAAACACTATTTGCAGCAAAGACGTTTGGTCGTGCGGGATGTTTCATTTACGTCGAACCTTACTATTTGTCAATCTCTAGTTAAATAGAACACTGTGACCTTCGTGCAACAGTTCCTTCTTGTCAGCTTTTGTCAAAATATCTTTTATGAATTACGTATACGTTACGTTTTTTATACTTTTTAACTACCTACTTTTTAATTTTTATTTACCCGCTCCACTAGTATAAATGGAGGGTTGCGTATATTGGGCTTTTCAAATCGATTCATTAACAGGCAATTTTTATATGAGAATCAGCATATTTTTTAAAGCAAATAATTTAATATCAACATGGTTATAACGTCATTTTCATAGCAGTTGAACGGTTATAAGACAGGAGTGCATTTTTACAGAGCGTAACTAGGAGATAGCTGGTTTGCTGGCAAATTTATAAACGTGTGCTCATTGCTATCTAATAGTCATGATACTTCATGTATGCACGAAAACTCCATATAGTTTTCACTATTACCTTGGAATGCATGTACCCATGGAAGGAACCTGTGGAGTAGGAATTACATTCATTCATAAAATGTAAATTGTATTTTTTCGCTGCAGATAAGATAAAGTGTGAAACTATTTCTGAATGCTACGTAACTGCGAATTTCAAAAGACTTCTTGAGAGCCGTCTTCAATTTAAGAAACCAGTCCAACTCCCCGAGTGTGCTACTGCATCATCTGGTCGTTTGACAACATTTTTCCTCAAGGATGGTTTTAGGTGTTACAAAGGAGAGAGCTGGCGGACGACAATGTCAACCATCTACCATTGTCTGGTTGACATTTACGCCTCCGTAGTTACATCAAGCACCTTGTTTAAACCATTTTCATCGGACGACGACTGGACAGGCTCAGGTGATACAAAATCGTCTGAACGTATTCATGCCAATTTTACATTGATTTACACCAAAGGCGGGTACTCGGAGCGTCTTTCATTTGCAGATCAGCAAACGCTTTCCCTTAAGTCAAACATTTATAATCCAAATTGTAACAAAAATGAGGACAATCAAAAAACTTTTACAGATGTTGAATTCAACGTTATTTCAACGCTTTGGGCTGTACTACAATCACGATATCCTTTTGGATGTTGGTCTACATTGCAACCTGTCAGTCCACATAGCATATTGTATCCCAATTAACAAGTTCAAAATAAACAGTGATTATAGGTGACTCCGATTTTTGCAATTACTGTTCAAGGCTATTACTTCGTTTTGTGATTACACATTACTGTGAAAACTATATTTGTCGAATTATGAGCACTCATATGGAAAGACGCTGGTAGCGTGTAAATGCGCTTTTGCTTCTCAGTTTATAGGCTGTCATATCATCTTATAATAATAAGCTTTCGAGACTGGGCCGTCGTATCCTCTGAGTTTTCTTACATGTAGATCTGGTGACCGATTTTACTCCTTTTATGCTGACTTCTTGTTGTGTATTTATCTAAACTACAATGCGTTTATCAGCCGCACACTACGCTATAAACATTCTAAAAAAACTTGAATTATGTCATGATTAAAAAACTGATTTAACGGCAGCATTTGATAATATCGATTGTCGCGGTTTTCGGACAATAAATACCGCTTGTTAGCTTTTGATTTCATCTGCTTTGTGCACAAATCTTAAATACTACATAGAGAGGCATATTTACAAAAAACTCAGAATTTTGCCTTCAAAATAAATTTTGTCTCATCTTGATCTTATATGAAAACAAAGTAGTTAGTAAGGTTTTACAGCATTCTTTCGAGTTCCGAAGGTTAGTTAGATGCGAAGCGATCTGCTATCAAATAAGTACACAAGACAACGCCTGCGCACTTTGATCATACAATGGTGGGTCTACATTATTGAGTGTATAGGCATGTATAAAGTTAAAACAAAAGCGTCATATTACTTGTGTGACCATTTTATATCGATTGTGATTTTTGTAGCCAAAAAACAAGCACATTTGACAGCAAGTATCTTGGCGTACCTTAAAAATATTTTTAAAACGTTTATGCTTCATATCCACTTTTTCTAGCTAACTATACAACAGGAGTTTTTTTCAAAAATTTCGTTTTCACTTCGGGCCTCTAGACAAATGCCAGTGGGTTACTAGTTCCACACCACACGCCGTTGCGTTTTTTGCCCGATATTGTGGACCATGTCTTATTCCGGAAAGTTAAAACAGTCAAGAGTGATATATTAAAAAGCTAAAATGTAGACACTGAGCATACAGACATCGGTTGCAGTTATCTATTCGGTTCACATCTACCTTGATGGCTTCAGTCCCTTCAAAGTCAACAAGTACAGACAATTCCATGCAGGAAAAATCGCACAAAATTTACGTCCGTTGGTGAGCTGCGGTTGGTTTCTATCCTGCGGCATTACTTGCGAACACAACTACACATGATTTGTATACTCATGACATTTCATACACAAATGCTAAGCTACGTCTTCCATCCGAAGAGGTTCTTTTAGCAGGGCTATAACATTGATCACCGCGCAGCATAATCCGGGCTGATGTAATCACGTCATAAGTGCAACCAATAGACAAGTTTTTTCCGGCCAATTGCAAAGAAAAGTTCTCTGTACAAATTGGTCTCAAAATAAGCACCAGTTTTTTTGATGTTTAATGTTTTTAAACAATTAAGTATTTTTATTTTTAACATGGACAGAAAGGTCTGCTTTTTAAAACTTGGGCAGAAAACAAGGTATTCTTTTAAAGTAGCATGTCAGAAATATTTTTTTGATCCTTAAACCTATGTTTATGTGCGCATTTGTGAGAACGCTGGTTCTGATGTTTTCCTTGCATAGCGAAATTTGTGCCGATAAACGTAGAGAAGGTCGTGGAAAAAAATTGACATCTTGAATTGATTGAAAAGTCTTCAATTCATGATTATACGATAACTAATGCTACATCGATATTACAGCTAAATGCTGGTATTGAACAGACATTTCAGACGACGGTTATTATTTAATGAGACACCACATTTACTATGCGTTTAAAGGACAGATAGGGATTGCCGCTTTGATGCACGTGAACTATCTCATGAAACGTGTGAATGGAATCTGCTATGAGAATATCTGGACGTCCTTATCAACGCATATTTTGCTAGCTGATCGGACCCTTCCAAGAAAATGCCCTTCATTTGTACAAGGATTGGGTATATGTTATTTTAGCACGCAAAATGTTCGTTCATTTAACCGAAATAGATGTCGGATGATTTTCTACGCTGATGCTTTTCCTAGAACGACAAGGTGCGTTTGAGTGCGTTTGTTTAGAAGAGCGTAATATGCGTTCTAGGGTTAACCTCAACAGGACTTACCGGAATTGAAAATCGATTTTCTGCCCGATGCTAACCATGGTAGTCGATTCATTTGGAAAAAAACTATTTTAGTAGAACTATAAATTTTGCCGATTTACCTTGGTCGTATTTGCAAATGTAGGCGATTTGGTGTTTTACGGATCAGTAGTAACGCACACAGGCAAACTTCAGTTAACTTAGAGAGAAAATATTACGCCGTTTAGAAATTTTTACTTGCCACAAAAGTCGTCAGCATCGAATAGTCTTTTTCCGTTTAAAACACTACGTGTGGTGCAGAAATGGAACGAACAAAACATTCACAGTTCTAGGAAAATATAAATATTTGTGTAGGGGAAAAATTAAAAGTGTTGGTTGGGAACACGGAAACGACAAAAAGTGACCTAGCCATGCAAAAATGCAAAATACAGTGAGATACAGTAGATGTGCTAACTCATGAAATGTCAACCAAAAATTCGAAATGCGTCCTCGTTTCAAAAAGATAAATTAAGTAGTGTTGTAAAAGTAATCAAGATGCAGCATAAATCTATAATGATCCAGTTACCCCAGCGTGTCGGCTTTCAAAAGAAATTATTTTCGGCTGCATGCAAGATCCAGACTCTGCAAAAAATGACTACTTAAGTAGCATGCAATTTTCTCATTGATTTTCGATGCCCTTGAAAATTCAATTTTATTTCATGGAAAACATGCATAAAAATATTCATTCTTTTACTTATTCGGTAGAAACTCACGTCTTCTTCCAATTTCATACTCAAAAGAAGAGTATAATTCCTTTTTTAAAAAGTTTCTAATTGTGAGATTTTTTAATACCGTTAAATGGCCGTTCATAAAACGTCAAGTATCTGCATTTACGAATGTGACTTGTAAAGTTAGCAATATTGCTCAAATCCACTGCTTAATTTTATGAACCTCATATGGTCTCCTCTTAACACCGTAGAGAAATGCATGGTTTTCCGTACACGGAAAATATACAGCTTGTAGTTTTGAAACCCAGAATGCAAGTATAACAGCAGGTCGGGTTCACAATTATTCGGGAATTAGAAACGTTTTTTAAAACCGAATTATAATTTTCTTTTGAGTAGGAAATTTGAAGAAGACGTGATTTTCTACCAATTAAGTAAAAAAAATGAATATTTTTATTTATTTTTTCCATGAAATATAATTGAATTTTCAAGGGCGTCGAAAATCAATGAGAAAATTGCATGCTACTTGAGTAGTCATTTTTTGCAGAGTACAGATCTTGCATGCAGCCAAAAATGAGTTTCTTCGAAAGCCGGCACCCTGAGGTAACTGGATCATTATAGATTTATGCTGGATCATGATTATTTTTACAACATTACTTAATTTATCTTTTCGAAACGAGAAAGCATTTCGAAATTTCGGTTGACATTTCATGAGTTAGCACAGCTACTGTAGATTTACGGAGTGCCGTATTAAAACACTTCTAAAAGTGGTTACTTAAAATAATTAGTTAGCTTAAATATCGAAGCATATCTGTTACCGACTTTCGTTCTGGACTGCTATTTTATTATTTAGTGATGATTTAGTTTTCAGTAAATCCTCAACCGTGACCTGTAACAACCTTTTCCGTGTGAAAAACGTCCAACAATTTACTACGCCGGTACATGTCTTCAGAGGGTATATTATTTTAAGGTTATTAGGAAATATGTTATGACAAATTTGTCTTAATGGACGATAAAGCAGAGACAATGATGATTATGATGCGTTGGTGATTTTTTAATGCCGACCTAAGACTTAACAAAATCCAGAACGAACGAAAAGTGCAAATACTTTTAACGGAACAAAATGTGCTCTTTATAAACACAAAATGGTATGTTAACAACAACGCCTCTTAGTTTCATTCACCAATTTTAATAATCGGTCTGGCAGCGTATTTCTTTATGAAAACTGTTTTTGTTGAAGTCAAGCAAAATTCTTTTTCTCTTACTGAACCTCATCAAAACGAACTCAAAAAGTACAAATGCCATGAAAACTCAGGGAACCGTTTTGAAATCTATATTTGGAATAAAGGCTTATAGCAAACCATCATAGTTTAGATTATACCAATCTTTAAGGATGTAAAAATGTGAACTTCTCTAAAATAATGTTATAAAATTATTCTATTTGTTTTTGATTTTTCTCTTAACTCTATGCATAAGAAGACATTCTGTACATCATTGAATAACTGTTTTAACTTGTGTTATGTGGCTTTAAAAAACAAAAATTCGAAGAAACGCAACACAGCCCGCAATTTTTTAGACTTTAATTCTTTTACAGTTGTGCTTCATAAGCATGTATATATTTGCGGCCATTTGTAAATAACTGGAAACTATTCGTAAAATTCAACACCATTTATTGAGTTAGGTCGCTGAAGGCATGTTTACTGCTCTTCAGCATATAAGATATCGTAACCCAATAGTAATTGGATTTATTTGCGTAAACAAAAACTAATTATATTTAAGCTTTTGAAAGCCCTCTACTGCGTCTAGTAGACCTCATAGGCAGCAGAAAAGATCAAATAAAGGTTTGCATCGGTAGTCTATGCGTGCTATGACTCGATTCTACAACCAACTACCAGATAATTGACTTCCACTAGAATTTTTGACATTCTGGAGGAAGCACGTGTGCTTAGAAGCGAAGGAGAAAATAGGATCCATACAACAGTTTGACCAACACTTGCACTGCCAATATATACCTAAATAAAACGTTAAGAATTTAAAGGCTTCGATTCCTCTTGAATTTACCGTTCACATACAGACACTTTTTGCTGTTTAATCTCTTAAATAATCATAATTTTAATCCGCTTACTACTTTAAAATAATCTGACCATCGCGAAAAATAGTTTAATTATCCGGAAATGAAAAACATAGTCCGTAGTTGGATGATGTAATATCTGTGACTTGTCTGCATTAATCGAGCGTCTGTGTGCGCATTCCGCAAACACGTTTAATGTTGCCAGCGTGGAGGCTAAGCAAGAAGGCAGCGAACTCCACACATGCGTTTTGGTTATCTGATGAACGTGCACCGACCTTAATAGAATGCACACTAAGCGGTCCAGAGAGATCACATTTGCCCTAATGCTGATTAAAAAGGACTTAATGCCTTCTTGAAATTCCCTTTTGAATACGCGTTTAGGTACTTCTGCCATGCGATTCTTTTCTTTGCTTTATTCACGATTATCCTCGAGTTGAGTCATTGCTCATTGGCTATTCTGGTTCGCATTATTTCAGAGCCAATCAGATTCAAAGCATAGTTATATTTTTACTGCGACAACAAAATTCAAATTTTAATTGCCGATTAGAAGCGACCTATCAGTATTCCGAAAGACCACTTATTTTTGTGGAAAATACGTAAGTTTTGCGGTGTTCGGCGTTTTTTTGTGTAGTATAAGTTACAGTTATTTGAAAAGTAACGGTCAAATCCGCCATTTTAGAGAATGGGTCTTATGTTCACTTGCATATTTGACCGCATATTTGGCAAGAAAGAGATGAGTATCCTTATGGTTGGCTTGGATGCTGCAGGCAAAACGACCATTCTTTATAAATTGAATTTGGGTGAAGACGTTTCAACAACCCATACTATCGGATTTAACATCGAAACGGTGCGGTACAAAAATGTCACCTTCATTCTACGGGATGTTGGAGGACAAGATAAAGTACGCCCTCTGTGGCGCTGTTTCTACTATAGCAGCCAAGGCAAGAGTGACTATTTTTTGTTATTCATCAGGATTCATATTCGTCGTCGACAGTAGCGATCATGAAAGGATAGATGAGGCGCGGGATGAACTTAGTCGTATGCTGATTGATGAGGGGCTGCATGAAACCCCCTTGTTGGTGTTTGCAAACAAACAGGTATGTGTGCATGAAGTGTTTACTGTCATCCCTGACGTAGGATTTGCCAAACGCAATGCAGGCCTGCGAGGTAACTCAGAGACTCGGCCTCTCCGCTCTTCGCGGACGTCAATGGTACGTGCAGGCTACGTGCGCCACCTCAGGCAGTGGTCTCTGCGAAGGCCTGGACTGGCTAAGCAACACTCTTTCCTCGGCCAAGCGATGAACTGTCCAATCCAGTCGCCGTGGTCTTGCGCACTTCAAGTCGTTTTCGGGGGTCGAGGCAAGAGTTCTGGCCACTGTCACGAAGTTCTAATCTGACTCTGTTTCGGTGTCCACCATCGCTCAGAACTCTGTTTTCTCCCCCACATCACCCGATGCGGAAATATGCAACACTTGTCTTACCCTTCTTTCTGCACACTCCTGTATTCTCCACCCCCACGCTTATGTTAGCGCAGTAGGCCTGATGTTCAATAAAGAAAAAAACGTTTTCGTCTCAGCTGTCTTCTAATTTTAATGCGATTTCGTAAAACTGTTGTTGTCACTACCTGACCGACATTCACGTGCCTTACTCAGACATCGACTTTAAACTCCTATTTCGTATGAGGTGTACCTTTTGTGATTCCACTCGCCTCAGAACGGGGAAGGGATTACTGTATCAACTGTATTAGCTGGTAAATATTTCAAGCGACCTTGTTTGTCGTCCATTGTCAAGCCGTGCACTGGTTAAAACTCGAAATGTTCTTCCCTCGTCTCTTTTATCCTACTTCTTTCACTTTTTGCAGGTTTTGACCCTCTGACTTGCTTGTGACGCACCTCTTCGATGCGATAGCGATGGGGACCTATCTGTGACGCCGCTCTGTTTTCGTATAGAGCATTTTTAAGATGATGTGTCCGTCGAGGCAGATTGTGACATAGGGAGACCTCAGTCACTACGGCTATCAGGCACATTTCTGAATGGGAAGATAAGAAGTGAGACCCCCAGTGGGGAGGATGTTGTATTCTGTGCAGAACTATTACGGGAGAGGTTAGTAGGAGCTGGCCACCGACGAGGGCACGTCCTTGGCGGCGAGAGCGGCGTCCGCATGTGAGACAGTGGGGCAGTCGTCCAGAGCCTTCGGGAAGGTCATATCTGAGTCAAACTCAGTGATGATTGGCCAGTTTGGGCAGCCAGCATTGGCCAATAATCAGACTGCATTTGGTGTGCAGTCGTAAGAGGCCGAACGTTAAAACATGAGCAGGAAATTGGGTTGACGCAAGTCTGTCGCCCATACGTACTAATTGTCCGGGCATCTCTGGACTACCCCAGTCATGCTCGCGGTAAACCAGCCCGTGTGATCGTAGCGACAAAGGCACGTGGGGCATTTTTAATGCAGGCGAGTGATGACGCGGAGAAATATGGACAGTAGGAAGATACAGGCGACCACAAGTGCTAGATCAAAGGACACGTAAGTGCAGGAGTGTGCACACACACACTCGGCAAGTTCGCAGATTTGGTGAACACTCATCTATAATTTACGTTCGTCTATACAAAACCAGTATGTTTAGTAATTCTAGGTGTGACATAAAGGTGTGTCTAAAAAGAGGGAGGTTGAGAGAGGCTGATATTTAAGCATAACCGTTTCAATTGGCAACTCCGAAACGTTTTAGCCTTAGGGGGGAATTTGTGTGAATCTCAAATCCCAGATAGAGAGAAGCATGGAGAAACTGAAGTATAGTTCGGCGCATCGAGGCGGACATTAAGAGGCAGTTAGGAGTTGAGGTGCCTCGAATAACTGTGCAAAAGAGCTGAACAGGTGAATACACAAACGATCGGACCCCTAACTGGGATATCGATTGGCCATCAGACTCGCTTTTCAGTCACTATAGCGGCAAGCTTCACCCAACTTGTAACAAGGAGTGAGTGGTGAGAAGCCCCGAGCAGCTCGACAGCTATCTCATTCCTTGTGCCATCAATATGGTGGATGCTGGTGGCGAATGTGGAAATTTAGTCCATATGGATAGTTGGCCTCGGGTTTTACTTCTTGAAGTGCGATCGGTGTGGGAACATCAGTGATTTATTTTGCGTTGTGACTGTGAAGACTCGACCTTCAATGAAGTAGCGGGAGTGCTCCACGTCCAAGAAGGCGACCGAGATTTCATCGTCAGATACAGCATTACGTAGTGGGATGTTATAGAAGAACTACCTCAAAGGATATCGACGAAGAGTTTGCCTTTATCAAGAGAAGACCTTAGGAGCGGGATGCGTTAAGGAGGCAGCATCGAAAGGGAGACGTTAATTCACTCGAAAACAGGTAAATGCCCCACCGGAAAGACCGAGGGGAGTTATCGGACCGGAATGCATGGTGGTAAGCTCTAGCTCGAAGTCAGCGGAGTTTGGCAGGAATCGATCATCACATGAACATGCTGCAACTTTGGAATGCATATGACATAATCCTGGATCGACATGATCATCAAAGGCAGTTTAGAAACGGTTTGTGGTCGCCAAGCAAACCCTTGCGTGTTAGCGTAGAGTATCACTGGCGTCTGGAACAGCCTAGAGTTGCAGGAATGTCGCAGCCAGCTTATTTTTGAATTTATGTCAAAAGGATTCTTTAGCAGTGATCATACCTGAGTATGAACACATGAGAACTAGACTCTACGCAAAGGAAGTACATTTCAAGTACATTCTGCCAATTGTTTAGTGAGCAAATGGATAAGGCATCCACAGTGTTTTTGAAGTATTCGAAAACGGGTAAATGTCCACACCAGGAGCCAGGCTGTATGCTCGTGCTCGAGGATTAACTGGTCGGTATACTGAAGGTTCAAGCGCTCGAAAAAGACTAAGCGGGTCCACGATCGGAATCACCACTCGGCTGAGCAACAGAGGCCGACAGCCCGATCCCACGCCAAATAATCAGCTGTATTAAGCCAAGAAGACAAACCGATGACACTTAATTCTGTGCACGGAATAGACGGGATTCGAAATAATTCCGCCAGCGAATGTTCGTCCGGTTTTTTGCAATATAAAAACAACTTATACATGCATTTGGACCAACAACGTATGAGGCCAAATACACGAAATTCCCAACAAGGAAAATGACTTAGAAAACTGTGTGCAAACAAGTGATGTAACAAGGTGGGCACTTTACTACCACCCGACGTTTTGGTTGCCGCATTCAACCAGGTCGATCATTGTCCTGAGGTCACAGCAGTGATACGAACGTGAATTGGATTATTGTAAACCTTTTATCTTCTCTAAGTGAAGAAATCCGTTCCGGTGAGTTGAGTTATAATCAGTATGTCCACACTTTCACATAACAAAATGAATTCACGTGTCAAAACTGAACTCCGAAAGGTCGAAGGAGGACTGAGACCCGCGGGTACGTGCGTCTGGTCGGTATGTCCTTCCTTGTGGTTGTGAATGTTTGGCTGTGCGTGTGGAGGACGAGTGAAAACAGGAAATATTTAACCACCACTGCTTGAGCACTATACTTCGGGCGAAGTACGCCGAGTTCGTCTCAAATGAGACAGTCCGCACTCACTGCGACAACACATTAAGTATAGCCCAGTCCATCCAAAAAAGGCGAGTAAGGCGGTTTGAGAACGTTCTTCGTCGTCCATTTCAGGAGGTCAATGTTTACTCCTTTTATCCGGCGCCTTTATCCCATTGGAGGCGTCGAAAAGGTGATCAACTCAAAACCTGACTCAAAACAGTTCGTCAAGACACAGAGGTGATTCTTGAACCCTCGATATTCGGTCTCTGTTGATGGCGAAGAGAATGGGTTGATCTGTCCAGATCTGCCGCTGTAGATCGTCACGCGTGGAGAGGTACATCATCGATGTCGGTTCGATCAGGCATGATCGCAGCCGTACCAAACAAGTAAGTGCAAGAATGAGGATTATAGGGAGGTCAAATCCCTTGACTAGCTTAATTTCGTGTAATGCTGCCAGAGCAAAGACCGATGGTGCGACACCAGCTTGTACATGAAGAACTGCCTATGCCTTCGTGGAGCCTGTTCTGTTCTGACGTGGCTTGAACTCTGGCTCTCACAGGCACAGTTTCGTGCACGCACGCACGCAAACGCTCGAGCCAATCACAAGCCGGGATTTTATGACAGTGTGTGCACTAGCCAATCCCGGCACGACAGTCTAGTGACACCGGTCCGTCTCGCAGCCACAATGACGCTTACACATTCTTTAGCTACATGTCAGTCTCATGATTATGACATGTGGATGCCTTGTAGACTTCATTTGCATAAAACTCCAAAAGCCGTGTGGACGGCATACTGAAATGGACCGAAGGAAATATATAATTTTAGGCGTTGAAGGACACAGAACTTCGCGTTTGGATTGATGAAAACCTAGGAATTTTGAAAGGCAGCGTATAGGTGATGACTTTTTATTAGTTTGTATTTTCTTAATCATTCCTGCCGTCTAGTTCGCCATTTGTTTTGCTAGCATTTTCTTCCTTGCATTCTGCGCCATCCTTGAACAGATAAGTTAGGGTCTTATGTTCAGGTGGTCGAATTATGAGCCATTGCCACCAGTCATTTAAGGATGATTAGATTTAAAGAGGACGAAGTTGTGTTTGTCCAGCGATGCGTAGACAGCCCTTGCGCACGGTGGGGATGTGGACAAGCCGTTTCAAATGCCATCTTTGTTAAAAAGGCATGTAACGGCATAAGAATGTTGATGTGCTTTCCAAACGAATAAATAATTTGAAATCTAAACTGAATTCACAAGCGTTTACATATGCCACACGGAAGGCGCTTGGCAGAATCCACTTCCTGATTGTGACATGTACATGTATGAGAGCTCAAACAGAAGCGCAGCTATTACTGTCAACTGATTCTATTGTTCGCTGCTTTTTAACCTCCAAAAAACCCCGATATTGGGTACGAATACTTGCATTGCGTTTGGCAGATCCTACGTCAGGGATGGCATTAAACAGTTAATGCGCACATACCTGTTTGTTTGCAAACACCAGCAAGGGGGTTTCATGCAGACCCCCGTCACTCAGCATACGACTAAGTTCGTCCCGCGCCTCATCTATCCTTTCATGATCGCTACTGTCGACGACGAATATGAAGCCTGCTGAATAACAAAAAATAGTCATGCTGATAGAAGCGAACAGGCGAGTCCCAGGTAGCAGTTCAGAAGATGAAGATGCGATCACTGGGACAAGAAGTTTATTGGCCTGACGTTTCGGGTTCTCACTCGAGCCCATCATCAGAGACATTCGCAGATAGAGGTAAAGGTGATGATGATGATGTCTCTGATGATGGGCTCGAGTGAGAACCCGAAACGTCAGGCCAATAAACTTCTTGTCCCAGTGATCGCATCTTCATCTTCTGAACTGCTACCTGGGACTCGCCTGTTCGCTTCTATCAGCAATCTTTTTGGGGCGCGAAGCGCTCCGATCGGCTCGACGGTGGGAAACCTTTGCCCTTCGAGAGTCGTCAACATATGCGCAGATTCGATTTCTGCACAGGTGTCTCGACAACAATGTGCTGCCGAAGTGCGTTTCATACAAACCTCCGGTCAACACAGAGCTGGCGAGACG
>CACRXP010000615.1:241434-294563 GCA_902702965.1 Spirometra erinaceieuropaei | reverse complement strand
GAGACCCATTTCTTAGAAGCAGGTTAACTCGAGGTTTTGGAGGGGAATGCAAATGTTTTCTAATTTCATGTGATCGCCGTCACATTTTGGCTTTTATAATCTCGCGCTCGACTCCTGATGCTCCAATGAATTTGATTGGCTGTAAAATATCTATGACCATGAAGAGCCAACCAGCAATTAATACGAACTTTAACTCTGCTCAGAGTTCACCGTAAATTTAACGAACTTTGAAATGTTACCTTAGACAACGTTTTAAATCAGAATATTTAAAGTCGTTAAATTGACCTTTGTGCGTATATTGTACATGTTACGTCGTACCGCATTTCTTTGTTGAGCCAACTTAAGAAAGTTTATGAAAATTCATTAACACCATCTGCGGTGCAAAACCAGCAAAAATGCTTTTTTAAAAGCTTAAATCCCTCGTTCTGGAACTATTAAGGGGTTTTCAGAGAGATATTCACCAGTTCTCCGATAATTTATCCGACACAAAATGTCATCCGCTGTAACTGGTTTGTCACCAGTTGAACTTACTGAAATGCATTCCATGTGACGAGAAACCGCCACAATAAATTTCGCTCTGTTTAATCTCAAACTCTTATCTAGCAGCCAGGCAGGTAAGCGACAATTTGTCGCCATGAATAAAAAGCCTCAACATTCTAGCCACTGCTGTAATCTACTAAGTGAATACAGCATAACATCGATATCGCGAATTCCTTTAGCAGTACGAATCGGTAGTAGACCAAAAGCATCTGGAATATATGGACAGCATTTCTTCTTTAACTAACAGTTTGGGAAGACAAGTCCAGGAAATTTCGAATGACACACAGCGAACTTGCTTAATAACAGTTAATATAACAGTGCTATTTATTAAGTGTTCACATCTGCTCCATTTGAACTGCGCGTTTTTCTGGATCGCCCTGGATTCCTGAATTTTGATATGAAATGTTCAAGTAAAATAGGAGACATAAAGTCGGATGACGGTTATGTCAGCCGTTTTATTTTGTATCCTTTTCACAAGAGAAACAACGAAATAACAGCCACCATAACAGCCTTTAGTATTCTTTCGAGTGCTTTAGTTGTTTACAAGCTCCGGCATTGGCGTGCTCAATTCTGATCGAGTGATTTTTACCTCCGCGATTCTAATCGTCCTCAAAGACCTCGGAACTGTGAAATGGCCTTTCACGTTCAATAGTTGTGAGAAATCCTTCTCAGACTAAGGGGGAATTATCCGAAACCCATATTAGTCAGGGTTAACGTTTAGGGCACATTCATAATACAGAGAACGTCAGTAGAGAAGGCGCTTGGATACAAGTCATCTCCATATTGAAATATAACCTTGCATTTCACAATTTCTGACGTGTTGTTACGCAGTCAGGAGAACAAACCAGCTGATCATTTAATTTCCGGCGGAAATTGAACAAGGAAGTTTTATGCTTTCAAACTCGAACACCAATATCATTCCACACATCAGATACCAGTACCTTTGCCGAAATCAGGTACATTCATCCGATTTCCCATGATTTCGTGGCGACTGACTGTCCTTTGTTCAATTCTGTGCAGCGCTCTCTGCGCAGAGTGAATAAAGGGGTAATGTTGGCAGTTTATATCTTGGGGGGAGGGTTTTGACTGGTAGTATAATATTATGTGTAGAAAAAAAGCGCAATCTCGGCTTAATTTTTCATTTCCGCCCATATGAATGACATTGTCTGAGTAGAGTACGTTCTCCTTCTGCATGGACTACACGCTCAGTTTTATGGACGCATTATTTACCATCTTCGTAATCGGCCAACTCGGGGTCTTTTCCGGATTCTTGACTCAATTTCAGTATCGAACTGTCTGATAATGCTTGTTAAGCCAAAGAACTGATCCTGGCTGCTGTGAGTGATCTAAAGTACCAACAAGAGTTGTATCGCAGGCAGAAGTCTTTTCGGTACACTGGAAGTGCGTTTATTTCTGATTACTAGACCAGCTCGTCCGTGAATGAATAGAATTCGAGGAGAGTTAAATATCCGCTCAAAAGGACATGCATCGGGACAGGAGCTAAATGGCAATTAGTTCTCTAAATACCCCCTGTAGGTGGGTGTGTGCATTGTGTACGCAAGAACGGCATTAATTCGACGCCCGTCCAACATGTTTTCCCATCCTGGGATTGGGTATGACTGGCCGACGACAGCTCATAACTCAGAAAGTATATTTTCTGTCTCCGGTCTTTATCTCGACACTCCCCCACGTCTAGATTCACATTCGAACTTTGAATTTCTAGCATAAAGAATATGATTTAATAAGAGTAAAATATTGATTCGATATAAGTGGTATAGAATGTTACAATAAGACAAAATTGAATATTCACATTGTTTACAGAGATTCTATACTGCCGTTTTTGTTTTCGACATTAATGCAACGCTCGTTGGTCAGACTGTCCGATCCCTTTAAGTGAACTTAGCGGTCAATAAACTTAACAAAATGGCAGAAATAATCGACGGCGTGTCTCATACGCGTAGGCGAAATACACGGTCTCCGTTTACGCTCGACGCCTCAGACATATACACGTCATTGCCTGTGTAGAGACTGCTCTCTTCTTGTCCAGGCTCAACGCTGGCAGTCGTCAGGGCGTTTGTCGACATGCGGGCAGACAGTCGGCTTAAATGGATGGCACATTTCAGCGCTAATGACTAGTCGCTGCATGAAAAGTTTGTGGACGCCTCCCGCCGCTCTGAACGCCTCTGTGAACAAGTGTGTGTATGACATCCAGGATGGACTAGTCGCAAACTTAGTTTTTTTTCCATTAAGGCAGCCTCCTTGCAATTTACGCCCTTAAGTTTGCCACAATGATAAACCTCTGCTTACGCACCTAGGGACGATAATGCGCAGGACCGCGGAGGCCGAAATTCCAAGCCACATTACGGAACAGAGTGTCATTCTATACTTCAATCGTGAGTGAGCAGAAGTCAAATGATATTAAAATACCAATTCAATGTTTATAGGATAGACGGGATATGCAGTTGGCAACAGAAAATAATGCACTCTTAATCCTAACAATCTTAGGCGATAGTTGGTTGAAACCTGAAGGCGTGTCTCACATGCGTAGATGGAGGACGCGGTCTCCGTTTAATCGCGACGCCTTAGGCATGTACACGTCATTGCCTGTGTGGAGTCTGCTCTCTTTTTGCTTAGCCTCCACGTAGGCAGTCGAAGGCGTGTTTGTCGGTGTGCAGGCAGACAGTCGGCTTAGATGGATGGCAATTTTCAACGCTAATGACTAGTCGCTGCATGGAAAGTTTGTGGACGCCTCCCGCCGCTCTGAACGCCTGTGCACACGTAAAATGTGTGTGCAGGTGTACGTGTGACAGCCGCGAGTCACTAGAACAGACTAGCTATACAAGTCGGTCTTCCCATTTAGCTAACTTTCATGCAATTTATATTTAGAATCTACTAAAACGATTACACTTTTTGGCCGTCCGTGGGAACAATAATGCATAAGACCGTGGTAGTAGAAGTTCCCAGCAATTGCATGAAATAGGCTGCCGCGCTCATGTTCAGTGTCTGGTTTCTGCAAGAACTTGGAACTGGTTACAGGTAAATCACGTTCTTAGTAGTCATTGGAGAACTTGATTTTTCTTTTTATCCTAGAACTTCCCCCATCATCATCTTTCAATTCCTCTACCAGATATTAGCTTTCTGAACCTCATCATTTTACTCCTTACTATATGCAGTCATTGGAAACAGATAATGATCCGTTAGAACTAAAACGCATTTCCATTTCCCATTAGGAGGCTTAATTGGCCTCCGAGATTTGCCTATGACCATCCGGCTTATAAAGATACAGTCAAGCAGAATCTAGCGCTTAATCACATTCCTCTTTTTCTCACGCTTGCAACGAGGCTGCCCAGTGGTTCAACTGTTCGTTGATGGTAATCAGAGTTCTGGTGGTTTTTGACCTCTGCGTGTTATTTATCAATCGATTCCATTAAATCCTCTCTCGAGCTTTTATTGACATTTACAATTTCTGTGGCCGCATTGAACATCGAAGTTAGAATAACGCTACTTTTTTTCTATTTTGCATATTCAAGATAGTTCAAGTACTTTATGTCCGAAGGCCACTTTCATCGAAATGCACCTGGACACCTACTGCGAAAGCAATCTGATCTCCTCTGAGGCAGTTCTAAGATGGCCCTAGCTATTCTGTTTCGCGGAAATACTCTCCATCGAAACAGCCCTTTTCGTCGAACGATTCAGTCAGGAAAAATTTCCTAAACTGGATCTTGATCAAATCGTGGTCAGTATGCTGTCAGAGCCTGTTTCTGAAGTAGGCAGGTTGGTATCCTCGCTCTTCGTGGTGTCATTCGTTAACGGGGGAGCCACCCTTTAATGGCAAGACTGCAATTACCGCTTCGTTCTTTAACTGTGGGTCTCGAACGTCTGCAAATAACTACAGCCCGGTAAATAATATCTTTATACGCCTTTAACTCATGGAGAAAATAAGTTAGGAGTGTTTATGCAGTTCCTGTTGTAGAATAAACTCTGATCTGATGCCTAACGTGGCATTCACCATGGCAGGTCCTGTCTTACGAAGCTGTTTTTTTTCAATTAAAGACTGGACCAAAGCATAAGAAGCAGTCAGTCCCATGCACATACTCTACGTCAGACTAGCAAGGTCTTCGAAAGCGTTCTTCACCAGTGTGGCGCAGAAGTTTATGGATGGTTTCTTTCTGAAAAGTAATTATAGGTAATAACGTTACATTACCTTTAATATCTCTTTTGTGTTTCCATTCGCTTAACGTTGCCCTTTGTTTACACTGATATCAGGTTAATGCATTGATGTCGTTTTTT
The DNA here is from genome assembly GCA_902702965.1 of Spirometra erinaceieuropaei. NCBI lineage: Eukaryota > Metazoa > Platyhelminthes > Cestoda > Diphyllobothriidea > Diphyllobothriidae > Spirometra > Spirometra erinaceieuropaei. The sequence goes on along the minus strand of CACRXP010000615.1, from coordinate 289,733 downwards.
TGGGTTACTTAGTGTGCATTCGTTAATTTCGACACCCTCCATCAGCTAGGTCAATAACTGCATACTGAACTTCCTATTTAAAATCTTTCGCATGTTAAATGTCCTTTGGCAAAAAGGTAAATTGACTTTATTGATTTTTAAAATGCGCAAACTCCTCAAATGAATAAACTATCCAGCATAGTGCATGCTCCTTCAGATGTTACCATTAAAAATATGGCGTGGGTCAGACCACGTCACATGTTTACTGAAAGATGCAACTGAGTTACTGCCGGCCAGGAGATAAAGACCTACCACATAGTCGCGATCTGAGAAGAGGTTTGGAAGTAGTATCTTACGAGGACGCAAATTAAAACGAATGAACACTGGGCTACAACAGCGGTTCACGTTTTCGACGACTCAAAGCACAAAGGGGTGATATAATAAGCAGCTCCAGAAAGTTGCTTAAAGTGACTTGCAGCACCAAAGCAGCACTAAGACGAAGATAAATCAGGCTTTTTGCCCCTGATCCCTCTTGGGAAGATAAGGCAAAGTAAGAATCGAAAAGGAGCAGAAACATATAAAATTTTCGAGACCTTACAGGCATTCGAGACGAAAACGACAGGCGATTTCAGAAATGACGTATTACACCCACATGGGCTTGCTGTACTGTAGCTCATCCTCCGAATATCGTATTTATGAATTTTTTTGGAACTTGTCAAAATAAATTGCTTATCCCAAAAGGAGGAGTAAAGTTGATGAGCATGGGAAATGTACTGCGACTGTCGTTCTATCGTCCGGACGACAGTGCTGCTGAAAGCATGGAACACTTAGATAATACTCCTTCTTTCCTGGTCAACTGACGACAACGGCGTTGTAAGTTTCTATGTTAAAACATTTTTTTAAATGTCGACCACTGATTCGGGAATCTAACTTCTAGCTTTAGATTACATAATTGGTCCCGGGTGCTATGACGCCTAAGCGAGGATGTTTGCGGTTATTCCGTCAAGCCTATTAGAAGCTGCTACTGACTGTCCACTTTGGGGTCAAAGATGGATCGCGTCAGATGACTTAAAATGGCCAAAAAGCGAGAAATGAAGTTTTACTTAGATACCCATATGAGATGCATCATTCGACAGTTTACTGGCCGACCTTTCCTGCTGGTGCCAGTATCATGTGGATGGTTGCTATTTTTTTCTTGAGAGCCTTATCATAACGGCCGATGATCTGTGGGTTTACGATTTGGCCGCCCCTCCTTGACGATGTTCTGGGTGATGTCTTCCCTTTATGCAAACAGTTTTGGGTAGTAGGCAATAGGGACCTCCTACGCTGCATAATTTAGGAGACAGTATGTTCATTTATTTCAGGTTTACAATACATACTGCACGGATTACCTCTTTCGTATTCAGGATAAGCAGTTAGCTTGCAAATGCTCATTCTTTACGTGAGCATTATCCCATTCATAAGTACGTGAGATCCGCGCTCTGTGACTTTTACTAGTGTTGTAAACATTGCCTGTCCAATTACTCCGTAAGCTATTGTGCGATTCACTAACAAATGAATTAGAAAGGCACACTTTCTCACCATCCAAGGGCTTTCCAATTTATATTTCTCAAGGTCAAATGCACTCAACACAATTCTTAACTCCTGAAACACACTAAAATGAGCAAAATGAACATATTTGTAAGTGAGATTAATTTTCTAGGGGAAAACAGATGTTAAGACATGCTCCACGGCAAAAGCTTTGCTTGTGAAGTTGGTACTTCGATTTATTGATCAGTTTGCCCGTCGAGGAATAAATGCAAATTCGTCCAGTAATATGCTCTTGAAAATGAACTCATTCAAGTTTTTAAATGTGAGACCTGTCATTTGGATATTTTCCACGCCATGGATCATAGGCTACGATGTCACGAAGGCTTCTGCACGAGAATTCGTCACGTTGTACTCGTATTCCGTTTCGTAGTACCTCGGAAGATTGAAATTTTCTTTTATGCTAAACGGTTGAAATAAAAAAGTGCTGGTAGCAAAGGATACGAATAAGACTGCGGTAACCGTAAAGGGTGTAGATGGAAATGTAAGAGAGCTTATGTATGTCCAATGGCCTCTTGCAGTGGGTATATTGAAAAAAACACGGTCGTGAACAATTATCGGGTGTCGAATAACGAGCGTATTCGACGTAGGAATCACGCCGAGGAACAACGCTTCGTGATGAAGTATACGAATTGAATTCAGAAGATACCGCGCCACTCCAGTAAGTTTTTTTTCAGAGTCTGGACATCGCGTAATTTTCTGGACTAGGAAATAAAAAAACGTGATCTAATATCTAAGTAAAAAACTTACGCATTCACAAAGCTCTGCCTTGAAGTTGAACTCATACAATCTGGATGATTATACTAGCTACGATCCGCACGTAAAATGTAAGTAAGCAGTTTTCCTTAAACACAACACTTTTTGTCAAATGTATATAAGCTAGGTCTAAACCCATTAAATACTTAGGCGTGCATTTGAGTGAAAATGGTTATTACGAAACGTCATGCGATTTTGAATATTGCGCACATGAATTAAAGTCATCAACTGTAATACAACCTGCTAAAAGGACCCGCGCATTCGAATTTCTCCCTCTTCACAACGGTGATAACTGCTAAACCTGTTACGTTCAGGTTGGAGGTAAGTACTATATGCGCAATCTTCCATTAGGTAACGCGTCCCTATCCCAGCAATATATATGTAGTCGACTAAATGCCTTTCCTTTGATCCAGCAAATGCACACATGCTTTGTGCTTTAAACATGAGGATTCAGTCTATCGGGTTCAAAAGATATGCATTGAACATTCACTGACGGATATCCAGGAAATTTTACTTAGTGAAGTTTATCCTACCAATTAGGTCACCCGAGGGCACTCACTGCGGACTAAGAGGGTTGCTGTCAGCAAGGATGGGAGAAAATATTAGTCAAGCTCATTACAGGACACTTCATTTGGGATCATAAAAGTCGTTTCAGCAGAACCCATAAACACTACTTTGAGACCTACGGCAATGGCGCAAAATTCGGAAAACAAAAGTTTTATCATAAGCATCATTAGTGAAGTCCATGGAACGCTTTGGTCACCTAGTAAATCTATGTGGATTAGAATGAACCAGTTGTTTTTTGTGTAAGGTTTGCTCCTGCAGCCCGTGGTAAATGATGACATGTGTAAAGTAACAGAGATATAAACATTAGACTGTATGTGTACTTTTTATGTGTTGAAAGGGGAAATAAGTCAAATTGGAATTCTTACGCAGATGTTGCCAGATGCAGGTTAAGTATTTTGTGAATATTACGTTTCTCCCATCCATTTAGCGTTGTGATTTGAACAACTCGACGAATCATGACTGTTAAGATCACAAGTGATGGGCAATTTCAGCTAAATAAGTCGGCATTAATATGTCTCACGCTCAATTATACACCACCTTCGCTTGGCGTCTGATCATCAAACAATACTACATACGATTACAAAGTTTTTGTCAACAGAATGACTGATTTCACCTTCTAAGTACACCATGTCGTTAAAATTGGCTTTTTGGAAGTGCTTGTACATGCACTGACAAAAACACATAAAACATCAATAGAAGAAAGACAGAGATATCTTCATTTCAAATTGTGAAGTGCACAAATATTCCTAATATACTACGCGTCCCCATCCCAATAAGCATGTTGAATTACACTTTGATTATTTTTTAATGATTAGTTATGGTTGTTTTTTTCCGTAGTTGCTATTTCATGTTAACTGGACCTTCGGCTGAGCCCACATCCAGCACTTCAGTTGTGCAGTGTAAAAGGGGAATTTCGAAAAAAGCCTGGTTGGCAGCGAGGACGATTTCAGCAGTTGCCTGCGTTAGCATAAATGCACTCGGCCATGGTTCCGCACATGTCCAGTTCTTCTCAAAGTGTTGGCTTAAATGCGGGAATCCGAGGGATTTCACCTCAAGCGTTGCATTGTTGTTAGAAGTGTACCGTAGTAGCGCAATGGCGGTTGAGTTAACGCCAGTTAAATCGCAAGAAAATCCACCTGTGATTGGTGCACGGTATTTACTACCAATAAGGATAGGCATCTGAAATAAATAATCAGGCAAACCAATGTCTATCCCCATGATCAAACAATGGTAGAACTAAATTTACTAACCGTTTTGGAAAACTGCAGCGTAAGGCGAGAATAGGAAAGTTCATACTCGAACGTTTCCAGATTACTTGGTAACGTCTTGTTTAAAAGTCGACAAATGGTGCCGATTGGAGGAACGCGGATTATTATTGTGAAAACTGCATCAGTGGGCTTGTTTTCCGTTTTACCGTATACCAGTAATGGTACGTACCCCATTAGATATTCAACAGCTTGGCTTACTTTTCCTAAAATGACTCTGCGTAAAAATGGGCGCGAGTTAACTGAAATATACATCAAATGCGTTTACATTAGGTATCTCAGTAATTATGAATGATAAAATTACATAAGGTATTCTGGAAGTACCTGAAATCAAATCATCGTCAACTTTACAGTTCACATTTTAGATATTAACAATATGCAACACGGCAGAAATGTTCAAATAAAACCAAAATATAACCTGGTAGTTCACCCGAAGGCTTAGTTTTATCGGATGATCTCTCTTCATTTGGCTGGCAGGCGTTTACAAATGTCGTTAACGGATACGTCTCCAATAAAACTAACAGCAGAACGGCAAGCCAGCCCACATTAGCTGTGCGTCCCATTTTGAAATCTCTTTACTCAGTTGCAGTGCAGATATTCCACTTCACAAATGTAGGTGTGTCCGGCAGTGTGTTCACGTGATGGTCCTTGTGGTCGCTCACTTGCTTGCAGGTGAGACTACGCCTAACGTCAATTTTTTGGCACCCAACTCTCACCTGTGGCTCCACGTAGCTGGGCTCTGCTCAGCGGCCACACCCCGGGCAACCGCCTCGACCGGCAGGCTAAACCAGGTGAGGGTATCCGTGTGTATATGCGCACAAACGTTACTGTGGTCTCCGCTGGCCGATGGATCCACTCATCGACATCGTCGAGAGGAAGCTCCGGCTGGGTCATTGCAGGAGTCCGCCAGGTAAGTGAACCTTATACTTGCATTTCGCATTATCAACGGCCTAGACTGTTGTTTAGATCCCACTGATTATTTCACACAATCTAATACGCCCACTTTGCGCGGTCATCACCTAAAACTACGCGCGTGACAGCAAGGATCAATGGAAGAAAATTCTTTTTCAGGCACAGAGTGGTTGCAGAGTGGAATGCCCTGCCCACCGATGTTGCAAACTCCTCCTGTGTGAATTCCTTTAAGTTTAGACTTGACGCGCATCAAGGCTCCCAGTTACCAGCCTTACATCCACTCACATAACCCGACACCAACTTAAGCTTGTTTATACTACTTGTAACTAGTTAGTAACCGTTTTTGATTACTCTTTTTGACTAGCTGTCGGCAATTATGTACAAAACCCCTTTTTCACATTCCCACTATCAGTGTTTTTCTCCGACGACTTGTAACCAATAGGGAATTCAAAGGCGCTCGCCTAAATTTCCCTTAATAAACTGAAACTGAAACTGTTACCATCCCTACTTGCCTGCTTATGCTCTGTCTTGTCTGCCCTTGTTTCTGCACTTGTTGCTTATGTGCATGTGTTTGTCTGTGCATCTTTCTGCTAATTTCTAGAGGTTAGTTTGCTTGCTTTCAAATGGTGCCATTCCTCACGTGTATTACCTGCCTCCTTAAGAACCGTGGTGTGTGCTGTATGCTGCTACTGCTGCCGGCTCCGTATCTGCTAGTCTGTGCATCTCTCAGCTAATAGCATGGTGTTACTGTGCCTGACTCCGAACGTTGCCCGTTAGTCATGTCCTTGACTGCTGACTATGTCTGTCTGTCTGCCTTAGCTGTCAGTCCCAAAGCGTTCTGTTGTGTGTATCCACTCATCAATTTCTTCACCATCACCACCAAGGTCTCAGGCTAATTCGGGTCGTTCTCTCACTATCAAAAAGTCGTGGCCCACATTAGAGTTCGGCAGCCGTCTGGGATAACCGGGCAGCCCTATTTAGGGATGCGCTGGCTGCCTTCGCCAGTGGGAAGGGGCTAGAAAAGGTGCCTAAAAATCGCTGGGAATTACGCTGTCTGCAGGCTGGCCGTGGCCGCAGACAAAACACACAAGGTCGAAACAGCCAAAACCAAAACAACAATAACAACAACAACATCTTTCTCCTCCTCCTGCTGCCTATTCTCCGTCTTCCCCTCCTCCCACTTTTCGCCGCCGCAGTCGCCAGGCTGGCAGAGTGAGTTCGTTCACTCTGGCAACCTGGAATATTTGTTCCCTTTTAGACAATCTGAGGATCAACCCAACGGAACGGAGGACGGAGCTAGTGGCCGGGGAACTGGCGCGCTACAAGATGGACATCGCTGCACTCAGCGAGACCTGATTCTCCGTCCAAGGCCAACTGGAGGAGGTGGGTGCCGGCTACACCTTCTTCTGGAGTGGTCGACCCAGGGCAGAGCGACGAGACGCGGCCGTCGCTTTCGCCATCCGGACCGCCATCGCGGGACGACTGCCCTGTTTGCAGCAGGGAATCAACGACCGCCTGATGAGCCTCCGCCTGCCTCTCTGGGGAGGCAAATTCGCCACCATCATCAGCGCCTACGCTCCGTCGATGACCAGCCCCGACGCCGCGCAAGACCAATTCTACAAGGACCTGCACGCACTCCTGCCGACTGTGTCGAAGGCGGACAAGTTGATTGTCCTTGGTGACCTCAAGGCCCGCGTCGGCACAGACCATACTGCCTGGAGAGAAGTGCTGGGTCCCCACGGTCTCCGTGGCTGAAACGACAACGGCCTGCTTCTTCACCGCACCTGTGCAGTACACTGGCTCATGCTGACGAACACCTTCTTCTGTCTGCCGGAGCGAGAGAAGGCCACCTGGAGGCATCCTCGGTCGCGTCAGTGGCACCTGCTGGACTATGTCATGGTCCGGAGGCGAGATCAGCGGGACGTGCTGGTTACAAAGGAGATCGCGGGTGCTAACGGGCGGACCTGTGGCAGTTCACGTCTCCTTCCCTCCGCCTTTGTCACGCTGCCTTCCTGTATGCCTCACACTCCTTGTCGATATGCTGCTGGGACTCGCGAGGCTTGTCGCTATACTCGCGAGTGCTCCAGGCCAATCAACGCTGTCCCCCTCTGATTGGCTGGCGGAGGCGTAGACAACAGAGGGCGCGCACGCGCTGGGACACAACAGCTCGAAGGCGGACACAAACAGCAACTTGTCGGGAGAGCACGCTCTCGGCGACCGCCTACAGAGCCTTGGTGTAGACACTTCCTAACAGGAAAGGTTGTCCGACTCAAAATGTCTTCCCTGACCTTTGTTTAGGAATCTTTTTCTAGTCGACCTACACTCCTCTTTCTACAATGGTGACCCTTTTGTCGTTCGCGCCTATACCTTTAACTTGCTGACTTTCTGTTTGCATACATTTTGATATCTTTCCTTCTTTCTACCATCATAACCTCTACGAATTTCAACGATGCCAATAATTCACTCAGTGGACTTGTTTCTTCTCTCCCAGGCTTTTGGCAGCATGCGGCAGCACATTATTTTTTTCGTATGGAGGCAACATTTCGCTCCGCCACGATAACGCGCGAAACATCCTTTCTCAAGTGCAGACGCTTTTGCGAGATCCCCCAACTGATGCTCCTTACACCAAGTTAAAGGATGAACTCGTTCACCTGACATCCGTCTCCGATCGGCAGCGTTATCCCGCACTGGGAAAGGAGGAGTCCTTAGATGATCGCAAACCGTCGGAACTCTTGCGCTGTATGCGTTCTCTCGTTGGGAACATGGCCATCGACTACAAGTTCTTTAAAGAGATGTTCTTAGAACGTCTGCCGACGTCGGTACAAACAGTATTGGCCTCTGGCTCAGACGACCTACACATATCAAAGCTAGCGGAGATGGCGGACCGTATGATGGAGGTTGTGCGTTTGTCATCCCCGACGATTGCTCAGGTTTCCCAGTCTCTCAACGTGTCCACATCTGACCTGGCTGAACTTAATACACAGATTGCCCAGTTGTCAGCGTCTCTGTTGCCCCGGTCTTTCTCGACGTTCCCTCGGCCGTGACCGTCGTCGTTCCCGCTCACGCCGCAAGACCGCAAACCTATGCTGGTATCATGTCAACTATGACGACAAGGCTCGGCGCTGTGTCCCACCCTGCTCCTTCAAGTCCACGCAGGCAACCTCCTCGGCAGGAGAGTAAATTCGGCCGAGCTCTCTCTACGAGTCGCACTTTTTACATCCGTGATAACACGAGTGGCAGGCACTCTTTAGTGAACACTGGCACTCAAATTAGTGTCATCCCTCCCACGCCAGCCGACCAACGCTAACAAAACCATGGTTTTTTAGCCGTAAACTCACCCCCCCATTACAACCTTTGGTTTTCGATCCCTTTCCGTTGATATTGGTCTCAGGCGATTATTTCCCTGGATATTTGTAGTGGCTGATGTTCCCATCGCCATCATTGGTGCTGATTTTCTAGCCGCCTTTGACCTTCTGGTGGATTGCAGACAACTTAGCCTCCATGATCGCGCAACTACCATCACCGTCAAAGGATTTCCTCCATCCTCAACTTCTAACCATCTGTCCATTCTTGACCTAAACCCTTACTGTCAATTTCGTAGACGTTTAGCAAAATATCTTACTCTCTCTAAGCCTCTTTTTTCTGACACCTCATTGCCCCATGATATTGTTCAGTGTATAATAACGACTGGTCCTCCCGTTTTGTCCTGACCCCGCCGTCTTGCACCCGCTCGTCTTGCGGCTGCCAAAGCCGAATTTGACCACATGTTGCAACTAGGGATTATTTGACAGTCTGACAGTCCCTAGGCATCTCCTTTGCACATGGTTCCTAAACCAAATACCGATTATTGGCGCCCTTGTGGCGATTATAGAGCCCTAAACAATATCACTATGCCCGATCAGTATTCAGTTCCTAACCTTCAGGACTTTGCCGAAGCTCTCTGTGGCAAAACCGTTTTCTCAAAGATCGATTTGGTGCGGGCTTTTCATCAAATTCCGATTGCGGCTGAGGGCATTCCCAAAACGGCAGTGACGACTCGTCTTGGCTTGTTTGAGTTCCTTCGTATGCCATTTGATCTCCGAAATGCCTTACAGACTTTCCAACGTTTCATTGACCGTGTTTTACGTGGTCTTTCATTTGTTTATGCGTATATTGATGATATTCTCGTCGCCAGTCGATATTTCAAAGAACATCTCAAACACCTTACCCTGCTTTTCGACCGATATCAGCTGTTTGGTGTCACCCAACATCCTTCTAAATGTGTCCTAGGAGCCACTTCTCTTGAGTTCTTAGGTCACCTGATAGACTCAAATGGCATTCGGCCTCTTCCCTCAAAGGTTGCCGCCATTCGGGAGTTTCCACCCCCTACCTCGAAGCGTCAGTTGCAAAGGTTCCTTGGTATGGTGAACTTTTATCGCCGGTTTCTCCCGAACTGTGCCGATATTATCCTACCTCTGACCACTCTCCTCTCAGGTTCTAAGCGCACCTTTGAACTTATACAAACAGCACTCACATCATTTGAGCAGTTAAAAGCCCTTTTGGCTGATGCCGCCCTCCTGACTCACTTTTATGCTGATGCACCCCTATATCTGATGGTCGATGCCTCCAATGTTGCTGTTGGCGTGGTTCTTCAACAAAGTCCGCCAGATCCTATCGTGCCTTTGGCTTTCGTCTCCAAGGTACTATACAAGGACGAAACCCGCTACAGCACACTCGGACGTGAACTTCTTGCCGTTTATCGTGCCGTAAGGCACTTCCGGGATTTACTCGATGGTAGAGTGTTCACAATTTTCACAGATCATAAGCCACTCACGTTTGCAATGCATTCCCACTCTGACAAGCTAACCTCCCGGGCGATCCGTCACCTGGACTACATTTCGCAGTTTACTTCAGACATCCGCCATATTGACGGGTCATGGAATGAGGTGGCTGTCGCACTTTCCAGGCCGTCTTTTGCTCATCTTCAGCTTTCATCCGGGATAGACCTCACTGAGATGGCCGTTGAACAACGCCGTGTCGGTTCACCCTCTGATGAGGATGTTTCTGGACTCCAACTTCAGGAACTACCACTGACAACTGGCAACGGCATCATTTTATGCGACGTATCCACCCGTTTCCATCGTCCATTTGTGCCACCATCCCTCCGCCGCAAAGTTTTCTCTTCCCTGTACAATCTCTCTCACCCTGTAAGTCGAGCAACCGACAAGCTGGTTTCCGACCGCTTCGTCTGGCCTGGGATGCACAAAGACCTGACAACATGGACACGGGCTTGTATCCCCTGCCAACGGAGTAAGATCCAGCGGCACAACAAGGCCCCCATTGGCACCTTCCCCGGCCCTGGTGCAAGGTTCAGCCACGTTCACCTGGACATTGTAGGCCCCCTGCCTCTGTCCGATGGTTGTTCTTATCTCCTCACCTGTGTGGATCGGTACACTCGGTGGCCTGAAGCAATTCCCCTGTCAGACATTGCTGCTCCAACGGTGGTCAAGGCTTTTCTCAGTCGTTGGGTTGCTATCTTTGGTGCACCCTCCACAATCACGACTGGCTGTGGTGCCCAGTTTGAGTCTAACTTCTTCCAGTCTTTACTCTCCTTTTTAGGCTGTACCCGCATTCGGACAACAGCCTATCACCCCGCTGCAAATGGGATGGTCGAGCGGTTTCGCCGCCAGCTGAAGGCCTCCCTACGCGCCACGGCCGATCCGGAGAACTGGACGGATCACCTTCCCCAGGTCCTCTTTTTGGGCATCCGCCCGCTCTTAAGCCGGACCTTGATTGTTCCGCAGCTGAACTGGTGTTCGACGCCACCGTTCGACTTCCCGGTGAGATGATCTCGCCAACCCCGCAGGGTGCAGTTGAGGTTCCTACCAACCTCCTGCATCGCCTCCGGCAGTTTATGCGGACACTTGCTCCGGTTCCTCCCAGGTCCTCCGCCTCTCCGTCTTATCTCGAGAAGGACTTGGCAACGTGCTCTCACGTCTACCTTCGATGTGATCGAGTCCGCCGGCCTCTGCAACCGCCCTATGACGGCCCATTTCGGTTGCTCTCTCGCGGGCTGAAGACTTTCCGCATTCAGTGCGACAATCGTGAAGAGGTCGTGAGTGTGGACCGCCTCAAGGCTGCCGTCCCTGACACTCCTCCGGATGAGCCCTGTGGTCCTGTACCATCTGCTTCCCCCCATGCAGCCTCTTTTCCACCGTCCCGTATTTTCCCTCTACCCTTCTGTCCGCTACCTCCGACTGCCACCACCAAATTCAACACTTCCGTCACCAGATGTATTCACTCTTCTACAGACCCTGTATATATCACTCGCAGTGGTCGTCATGTACACCTTCCTGATCAGTTGGTCACTCATTTCTTTTAGACCTGTACACATACTTCGGCGTCGTTTTCGCCGTCCTCCGGTCTCGCAGGGGGATACTTTGCCGAGGCGGCAGACTATCTTGCCTTTCCCTACCTGTTCCTTATTATTGAACTTACTGGTTGTTTAACTGAATGGAAGGAATATAACTCGACGCGACGTGCTTGGCATGAGTTGGATTGTCCGGTCGTTTGACTTTTGATTGTTAATTCTTTCGTAACTCTGGTCTTATCCTGATATTCATAGTCTGGGATTGACGGATCTGTCTTTAGCGTTCGCTACAGTTTCCTTGCCCTTGCAAGAGTTTGAATTAACAGAATTAATTGCCCGAACACTTGCTGCTGTATACTTTCGAGACTGTGTGTTTTACCACCGTTAGTGCCTCAGGCTTACATTGTTCCAGCTTCCCCCAAATAACCTCTAATGATTATCTGTCGAGAGAACTTTAGACAAATTTGTTACAAGTGCGTCAGCAAGAGAACTAAACAGATCGCTCATTCATTCTGCTTGTATTATAAATCGCGTGCTTTTGCCACCAGCGCATTGTATCGCTTTGCACAAAACAAGGGTTTCGGTGACTTCCGCTGCTCAACCGGTGGGAGCCGGTTGACCGTAGTTAAGTACCCAGTCTCAACGACAGGGTAATGAGCCTGCGACTCAGAGGTTAGCTCGTTAAGTCTCTATCTAACTGATGCGCGTTCCAGACGCAGGTGATATTAGAGCCTGAGGTAGGATTGCCTGATTAATGAGAACTAATATGTCGGAAATGCCCATCCAAGTTACACCTATACTTATTAGTATTGTAATTCTTCCTTCAATACTGGCGATCGCGCAAATGCCTGCCGAGGCTTTAGATTGAGCCCAAAGTCATAACGGTACAAATATGTCCGCAGTGCGATCTGTTTACACACCTGCATGAAATCGACATTACGTCGGGTCCGTGAGTCAGCGTTTATACGTTCGGACTTCTGACCATTAGCGCACTGGTGCCGGCTTCAGGGACTGCAAACAGGGCCTTACTTATGCCTGCTAATGAAAACTTGTAAGCTAGAAGTGGCTCTTAGAGCCTCCACTGGTTCTGTCAATAATATCCTTCTGTCTGTCATATACTGCAGTACGTTTCATGACTCATGACGCGTGAAGGCTGAGAATGAGACGAAAATTTCGCGGCACCTAAAGCGTTTCCCATTTTCTTCATTCACCTAGATCCCTCAGACCAATTTTCTTTTCGGTGCAGAATGAGTATCTAAATAATTTACGTAGATAAAATATTTATAAATTTGGACGGAAAGCTACATAACCGTATATTAGAGCCATGTCCAGGGTTAATAACTGTCATAAACTAATTTGCGAGTCTTATCGCGTTTTTCTTTCAGAGGAGACTAGTTTAACCCTGAGAGGATTTTACAAAATACCTGCCGCATGGGAAAATTCATTTTTTGTTTGCCGTTGGTGGTATGAGTCAGATTGCGAACAGGCAAGAAATTTCTGAAAGTCTAAACGTCTCACCAATTTATATTTGTCAGATTTTCAAAGTCTTGTGGTTTATGGCCCAAAATGTGCAGCAGTTACGCCTACATGCCAATGTTGTATTGCCATTTACTAAAGCGCCATACGTAACCGTGAAAATGGTCACTAATGGAGGGCCATTTCAATTACTAATGTTTTTTGTGCGATCTAATTTCCGCTTGTATGTCGACTAATACAATAGTGATCAGATCATACGGCTTCGAAAAATCTCAGGGTTTCTTTGATAAGCAGACGCCAATGATGCGTGTTTCGTTTCACGCGAATTTTGATCCACTTTTAACGTATACATCGCAACCTACCACACGGTTTCTCACGTTTTCACGGTCAATCGATGAAAAGTTGATATGCTATCTCATGAAATGTTGAATGAAATTCTGAAATTAATTTTCAATTCCAAAAGATAACCAAGGTAGTGTAATTATATTTACTGTCACGTGACATAGCTATTTTATTACTGCCACGGCGTCGGATTTCGAGCGAGCTCCTTAACATCCCACTAAAAGGGTTGCTTCGCAAGTTTGAAGTTTTCTTTGTTTTTTATGATGCCCTTTCAAAGTTGGATCTATTTTATAGTGGACATGGAAGAAATTTATATATATGGCGTTTATTTCAAGCGTTATACTTAAAGGTAGACTACATTTTGGTTTATACAAACTCTCTCACTTCCTGAATAATTGATAACGTTGTTTGCCCTGTCACATGAAATCGTAGTTTTTTGAACCGCAAGCCGTTTACTTTTCATCATAGGATAGACATCCAGTTCGAGAAGCCGTAAAGAAGAGGATATATAAGGTTCACAAAATTTTATATTGGATGTGGACCATGTTATTCAGCTTAAAAGCAGCGTTCACAAGTGTCGACTGCCTTCCTAATGCGGAAGAACCTCTGTGTTTTTTGCTGCAAACTGTCGTGTAAAATGTCCCATCGGTCTTACTTTGTGCGAATACAGCAAGGAACAGAGTCTGCAGTCAACATCCTTCTCCGTTGTGTATGTGATTTCCGATAGTGTTGAGTTATTAATGGTGGAAAGCTCTTCCGGTTGATTCCTTCAACGACAATACCAAAAAGCGAATATTTACTCGGAGTTCACATTGTATTCGATTAGCCAATCGGAGCATTTTATTTCTTCATCACATTTCCAGCAAGGTATGTAGAATTGCGGGATCCAATAAAGCTTCACTTCACATTTGGCGCTAATATTGTGCTGATGTGAAGTTGATTTCCAGAATAAGATAAGAGATGCCAAGCAAAGAAAATGTAAGAATTTCCATGTTATAGGACTGAAGGCATGCTTCGCTGAAATCAGAGAATAGGGCAGAGGATATCTTTATCATGAAATTTATTTCTCTGTCAAGAAAGTGCTAATAAACCAAACTCGAAAAATTAAATGCTAACAACTTCGATAGAAAGGCGAAATAAAGCCGATCATTAGTGGACATCCAACTGAACTACTATAGATAGAATTTTGTCGAGAGGGGCGCAAGTGTGCGCACATTTGAATTGCCTCTTTGAAGCCCGCACTCGCAGGTGCTATTTCTAACTAAATTTATTATCAATCAGGAATGGGCGCACACAGATCTATTGGCTTCACGAAGCAAACGAGCTCCGTATGGGTAGCAAAGGTCACGAACAGGCAACCAATTACCAGGCCGAGGTCGGCCAAGTCATAATAGCAGCGAGGAGGGACGACAGAGAATGCGGGTACATTGATACAGTACTCTTTGGGGCTTATTGTGCCTTCATTCAGCCAATCATAACCCTGACAACCAGCAGCTGGGACCAGAAACACAAACATGCGCACAGGCGCACCTGACGCAGTTGATCCACCACTGGGGTCTACCAGATGGGTCATAAGCACTTCATCGAACCGAAATTCATTAGTGCCTAGCCACCTGCCATTCTCTGTCGCTGCAGATCGGGTATTTATCAATCAGGAATGGGCGCACACAGATCTATTGGCTTCACGAAGCAAACAAGCTCAGTATGGGTGGCAAAGGTCACGAACAGGCAACCAATTACCAGGCCGAAGTCGGCCAAGTCATAATAGCAGAGAGGTGGGACGACAGAGAATGCGGGTAGATTGATACAGTACTGTTTCGGGCTTATTGTGCCTTCACTCTGGTCCCAGCTACTGGTGGTCAGTGTTATTATTGGCTGAATGAAGGCACAATAAGCCCGAAACAGTACTGTATCAATCTACTCGCATTCTCTGTCGTCCCACCTCGCTGCTATTATAAATCTATTATCTCCACCCGCGATCGCGAGTCTAAGATGCCATCATTCTATCCTACGCCAACATCGAATGAAATTACGGCTTCGAAGGTTCTATGAATACGTTACAGGACCTGTTTGTGGAGTATAAATCAAAGGCTGATGGTTTGAGTGAGAAAAGCTATGAAAATTTCTATTACAAGATTGGTTAAGTTTAGCGTATGCCTTAAAGTGTAGAATCATAAAACCATGAACATTTTTGCAGGAAAAATGCAATGGGTTATACCAAAAAGAAGGCTTCGTGGGATGCTCGGCTTCTTCGTTTTAATTTAAAAGCACTGCGTAGGGCAATCATCCATCTTCGGAAGCATGCAATGGATGTTTTCCCTCTGAAAGAGCACACAGGGACTGTTCGGTCCCTCTGAAAGGGTTAATGTTAACAGGAATGATGAAGAACGACCAAAACAAACGAAAAATTGGAATATGAAGACCAGAATCGCTGTCTAAGGCTTAAAGAAATTCCCGGGTATAAGGTGCCGATAGATACACTGTTGGTATCAGATCATGAGTATTGTAAGTGATGAAGTAAGTAATTGTTGTGCAAATTGATTTGCCTGAATGACAACAGGAAGGGCCTGAAATTATGTTTGAAATATTGCCGTAAAGGCATTCATTTGATTACAATGATTACCAATGACAAGAAATACCTCTTTCACGTTAATCATGTGTGTAAAACTCTGGGCGTTTCCTGGCCAATCATCAGTATGCACGCCAAAGCAGAGTACTCTTAGAAGCGAAGTTAAGCAGTGTATTTGGTGGAATCAAAAAGCAGTGTTGCCCTGAGAGCCGCAGACATTATCTGGGACTATTAGTGCTGAGGGATGCCATCAACAATCAATTCTTTTTTTAAGGAAAACTTCAAGGGACTCTAATCCGTGTGATTTCCATTCTCTCTTATTGGTGCTTGATCATGGTGCCGTCAAGAGCGTGTGTTGTTCGTTTCCCATTAAGGTTTTGGTTATCTCTGCCGTTTAGTGAGTACATGCCAGACTTCGCTAGTAAGCTAGGGATACTTCATGTGATCAGGGTAAGGTCATTATCGAAAACTGCGTCCTAAATTTATCTGCGTAGGCGTTGTTCGGTAGAGGTTAGATGTAGTTTTATAGTTGCCCCTGAGGTAAATAAAGCCCAGCCACCCGTACCAGGGGACCGTTGGTAATGGGGTTCTTACAGGTGGGACTGGGGAACGCACAGGCGACGAGGTCAAATAATTGCATACAAAAGAAAAGCTATTGAGGGCGGTTGTCCTAACCCCTAACCCTAATCGCTAACCATAACCCCTAACTCTAGTCCCAAACCCCTGACCGTAACCCCTACCCTAACCCTTAGCCGCAACCCTAGGCCCGAAACATCCAACGCGAAATTTAGGAGACGAAAGGCCAAAAATCCGGAAGGACCACCGGAATTGGACCAAAATGTAGACACGGCACCAAGGAAACCAGGCAGCCAACAGAACACATACCACAACGCACAGCAACGCCATGCCAACTTAATCACACCAACTCAGAATAATTGAGTAGATCAACAGAACGTCATCCCCCAGGTGCGGCTACATAACCACGTCCTCCCCGGTAGACTTTTCGGTCGTCCTTCGACTGCTTTATGGTTTGCAGGCATGTATTCTTTGAACTCCAGCGCCCTATGTATTCGATGCTGCAAAAACATCTGTAAAGACGCATTCTTTACCGCACCCCACAAGTAAATATTTGATGAAAGGCGTACCAAGATGGTAATTGGAGCATCCATTTGTTTGCTTTTTGATGGGCTTGCGATTCATCTGTCCCACCTACTATTTCAACACCCGCTATACTATAATGTCAAGACAAAGCAAGATTACATGCGATTAACGCGGAGACGTTGTCTGATAAGGCTGACGTCGCGTCTTCTCGTACCAAATGCGTGGACTCCTAACTCCACGGGTTATCTTCTAAAACGACGACCGCGCAGGACCACTTTGTGTGTCCAAACACCTTACAAAGTTTTATATTCCTGGTTGAGCGACAGGCCAGTTGGCTTTAATTTTATCTCATGCTGTCAATTCGGAAGCACTACAAACCAGTCGCTTTAATCTGCAACTGCGTCAACCTAATGAAGCCTACTTTGTGAGTAGGTAGGTTATTCGCAATTTGTTGGCTGATTTCAATGTCTTGGATACTTAGGCAATTATCGATTCCGGTCGTTCTATAGATTGTAAATGTCAAGTGCAGAAAGACAGCGAAAAAGATGTTGAATCGCATTTATTTGTATCTAAGTCACGCCTTCGTCGATATTTGGAATTTGTCTTTGATGCTAAAATTTCGCATAGTTGACTGATACGTAAAAGAAATATGTCTGCCCTCAGGTGCAAACTGAAATGCGAACAGTCAAAACCTATCAGATTGTATATGCTGATGAAATGTCTCTTTGATGCTTTTTTATTCAGAAGACCCAGGCAACCTGAGTTGTCGTATTCAAGTGGACAAATGGAGGACCCTCGACAAGCAGTGTTCGTGTCCCGGCGTCATAGGAGAAAGCGCAAGATTCCGAATTGAACCATACTGTCTTCGGTTGCTTACTTATGCCAATGATCTTGATGAAGGCTAATGGCACCGGCGGGTGAAGGAGCTCGTCTTCGGGATGTAACCGAATGACTCTCGGCAGAATAGTTAATTTTCTGTTAGCCACAGTGAAGGCAACATAAGTATACGCCTGAGTCTCGCTGATGCCATCATCCCAGAAGAGTTCTCCTCGTGCAGTTGCTGCAGATTTGGTCGCCAGAGTGCCATCGTCCTCCTCCGTAAGAACAGCCAAAATACCGACTCCACTTTCGCGCGCCTGGTTGACTGTCTGCGCAGACACATGAAGTGGAATTGCACAGCCGGCCTTTACATGTAGGGGGATCTGCTCCAATGGCGCCTGAAAATAAAACCACTCTCCCTTGCTTTGGTGACGCACCTGATCATTCAGCCCGATCCACTCTCCCTCCGGTAAGTAGCCGTAGACTCCTCTCGCGCCCTCGGTTAATACGGGTGTAATTAGAAGACAGGAACCCCAGAGAAACTGCTTGTCAATAGAATGGCAGGTCAGATCTCGGGGGTACTCGAGAGCTAAGGCTCGAGCGATAGTCATGCCATTTAATCTAGCTCTGTAGAAGAGGCTGTACAAGTAGGGTATCAGGCGGTAGCGGGTCTTGAGAGCCTCCCGAATAATGTCAACAGTCGCACCACTCCAACTGGCGGGATCCTGATCATTGGTATTTGCAGCATTATGATTCCTTGAGAAAGGGTAAAAAGCTCCCAGCTGACTCCATCTGATGCACAGTTCCTCCGTCGTGTTTCCAATGAATCCACAAATATCAGCTCCTACCATAGGTATTCCAAAAATATTGAAGTTGAGCATCTGTGGTATAGATGCCGCGAGGTCTGTCCAGGTAGCAAAATTATCACCTGTCCAATGGAATGTGTAGCGGCCGGATCCAGCAAATGTTGAACGGCTCAGCACAAACTGGCGCTGTCCAGGCAGCAGGCGTCGCAGGACCGTTCTTGTCGCCTTGGCATGCATGTAGCCGTAGAGATTATGCAGATCATAGTGGGTCCCGTTCTCATGCAGTGCAGACGGACAAATAGTCTTGGAGTACAGGAAATCTCCGAGGACTCTCGGCTGGTAGGGTGGGTGATCCAGTTGGCTGTTCCAGTCGCACCCATCGACTGAGCCGTCATGAAAATTTGAGGGCTCATTCATGTCGATCCAGAGCCCATCAAAGGGAACTTCCTGATGGAACTTAGCGACACTGTCATAGACCCATTCAATTGTTTCCTGCTTAGCGTAATCCGGATAAACCGTGATACCTGGCCACGAAGCCCCTTGGATTGGTCTTCCCGTTCGACTGTCATTTATAAATACTCCTCTTCTTAGGCCGTCCCAGTAGACTTCGTACTCGGAGTCGGAACTCGCATGGATAGCAGCATCAAACATGATTACTGTACGCATATCGTTCTGGCTGCGAATCGTTTCCTTTATGAACTTCCCAAAGCCTGCAAATCTTACAGGGTCTACGCTCCAGTCTTTGTAACCGTCCATGAAATCTATATCAGCCCAGAGAACCTCCAGTGGCACGTGGGCATCCCTGTTCCTAGATACCGTCGCTTCCATATCCGCCAGGTCACGAAACCCATAACGACAGAGATGGAATCCAAGGGCCCAGTACGGAGGCAAGGGAGGACGTCCAACGAGATCTAAATACTGCGAGATGACGTCCTGGGGTTCTGGGCCTACAAAAATAAAGAAGTCCAGGATACCGCCGAGTGTCCGGTAGGTGACTGATGGCATGGGCTGGAATGCAACCTCCTGGGCGTTTGAGTTAAGCAAAAAGATTCCGAATGCAGTTCCATCGACAGCCAAACCAAGGAAGAAATTGTGTACACCGTAGAGATTAGCGTGCTCCACTGGCGGCTGGTCTCGAGACCACAGAGCAATCCTTTCCCAACTCTGTAGGCGAAGGGGAAATTCGGTTCTACGTTCGCCTGGCCCGAAACCGCGTTGAGCTTCAATTTTAAAAGCAATTTGCCAGAATCGGTTGTTTGCCATCAGACTACTGGCGAGGAGACCGGTTGAATCGATTAGCAGTTTGTCTTCTTCGTCCACCCCCATCTTTCTATAAACCCTGAAACCAAATCTCTCTGGGTCATAGTTCACCCGGTAGTTGACAGCTTTTGGAGGGAAATTTACTGGTGGGTCGATATCGACAGGAGGCTCCCACCTATCCACTTGTGGATCGGTGATGCGTATACGCAGACGTCTGGCTGTTTCGTAAATGAAATCTGCCCTCACCTCCGAAAGCTCATTGGCGAGGTGAACGCTGGTGGGCTGCTTCTGCAGGTAGAATGTGTAGTGTCCGGGCTCGGAGGATGTGTTTCGCACAGAGTAGGCAGAGTACTCGGCCGGAAAGTAACAAGCATTCACGTCAGGATTGTTGGGCTTCTCCCAGCAACAGCCGCGTGATAGACAATTTTCCTCGGTTGCAGCTGGCTCCGGGTGACAATCCAGGCGCGCTAGTGTTGGAATAAAACCACAACCTTTCGGTTGACCAGAAACAGAGACCAGTAGACCCAACAGCGCACATGATACCCCCTTCAGTACGGTCATTTCTGATGTTCGCTGGTGCACTTAGTGCGATCTGTTAGCAGTAGACACTGCCTTAAAATGACCGTTTTTGCTGGTAACCAATCTGCTACCGACCGCTGATATGACCTTAGGTCGGATTGGATGACATTTACCACGGTTGAACGGGGCTTGTTTGTGTATACTTTCGCTGTTTGAGTTTGATAGCACTTAATTAAAAAGGCGAGAATTGGTCTTGCAGCCTAACTTGTCTGACACTATATGAATTGCGTCCTAAAACAATTTTAGTAGGTGCGATTACTCTGACTTTACGCACACCACGTACTGGCGCCCACCAGGCTATTTTAATCCAGAAAGTAACCATGCCTTGCCGGGGGCCTAGTAATTATTCCACAGCCTGAATACATCAAGTAATAGTTCGCATGCGCTTCCCTGAGCGGGCTTCCAGCACTGCATACGCCTTCTTTATTATCCTAACGCAGCCAGTGTCTAAGCAGGCTTGCTAATGTTAGTGGTTCGGACTGAGTGAAACTCTGTAGGTTCCACTATGTTGGCCATGCGCTGCGAATTAACACACGGTTCACTCCGTGGCCTCTCCGTTTTGACTGAGTCTCCTTATCCTCTTAAGTAACCCAGTGGCTGTCACAAGGAGCGTTTACACGACCAAACCTCGACAAACAGTAGTGCTGACAGCCAGAAGATATGGAAGACCGTGACCATCACCTTACATCCCAGGAGCTAATGTGGACACGGTAGGTATATATGAGTCAATATGTCTTCCAGGGTTATTCTATGGGCTAAATTGTCAGACGGTAAATATCTTCATGACGAACCAGGCTAAGGGGTACAAGAAACTGGCAATAATCCAAACACGAATGTCTGAATTTTCCAGAAAGCCACTGTCGCTACTCCCGAATGTTAGTTAAGACCACCCCCCGCCAATTTGGCCGGACCCTTCCGTCAGAAATAAGCTCTCAATCATAACTCTGCACGTGTGGATTGATAATAACTCAGCGCTTCTTGCGCTTCATATTTTTTGCACATGTCGAATGCGGCAACGCCGCATCAATTTTTCCAGATAGCTGAGGGTGGTAAAAGCGGATCCGTGATTATTGGTTGGAATGACTGACTTGACATTTGGTGGCCAAACATTTCATAATCAATCTACGGCTGTCTAAACCTTGGACACGGGTGTTACTGGCACTAATGGCTGCTTATAAATTAGACAGTGTCAGTCCAGCCGCCCTTGTTTTTGTCGGTATGCTTACTGATATCGCCAGGCTTCTAAGTGCGTTAATGCGCATGTAGGGGTCATTGTAAATCTGCTCAGAGGACTGCTAAGTCAACCGTTATAGATTGCTTCGCGGTAATGCATCAGGCAACACAGTACACTAGCATTAGTGTAATGGTGTGTACAAGTTTATATGCGTATGAGCGGTGGACAAATAAATAAAGAAAGGACATGGGGCAATTTCCCAGATCAGGACATTGCCGTTATCTCCAATAATCAAATTATCGGTCGCACCGGAGAACCACAGACGCCTGGAGAATAACGACTATGTGCCCATTCAATAAACGCGTTGAGCTAATGAGGATGCAATTTCGCACGAAGGGTTTTCGCATGAGTCCAATATGGGCACTAACCAAATGTCCAGAATCCCGTGTTATCAAGGTTTAGTCTGCAAAGCGCAAATGTTAGAGGTCCTGATCCTCAGCGGATCCCTTAATGAGTCTGGGAGTCTAGCTAATGAAAAAGGAGGCACGATCACTGGGACAGCAGCTTTATAAGCCTGGCGTTTCGGATTTCTGCTCGAAATCATCCTCAGAGACAAAAGCAGATACGGATTTTGTAGTAGCAGCTAGATTGTCTCGATCGCTATGTCCTGGGGAATAGAAGTAAAAAGGGATGTAAAATCAAAAGATACCATGACCTCATTTGGATGGAGGCTTACCCTTTCGAGTTTCTCCAGGATTTGTGCTGGCAGAGAGATCGTGGTGTCTGACGCAGCGGTCAGGAACTTGAGACGCCGGAACAGCCACTTAGCTAGTCCGTGCGCTGGAGTCCCTTTGAGCGAGACGATGGGTCGAAGAGGAGCGCCGTCTTTGTGCACCTTAGGGAGGCCATAGAATCGGGCGAAAACCGTATCTTGGTGTCTCGCCATGCGCCTGTCGGTCGGTGTTACTGCACCTGAGTTCTCCAAGGCCAACACTGTTGCATTAATCTCACGTGTCAGCGCTTTTTACAGGGTTCGCTGCTCATGGGACATAGGACTGTCGGTCCTTAAGTAAACCTTTAGCTTTTTGAAGGTAGTCTGTCCTGCCCAGGACATTTGTGACGCACCCTTTGTCCGCTGGCACGATGGCCAGTCCTTTGTCGGCCTTGAGTTGTCTAAGCGCATCACGTTCGACCTTGGAAAGCACTTCCCGCGGTCTGTGGGCCATCAGGAAAGACGACACCTGGTATCTTACTCTCCTCATTGCCTACGTCTGACTAAGGATTGATTCCACTGCTGCAATCATGTTAACAGGTTTGGCGTCAGCCGCGTTACATGAAGCTTCGTGCCGTAAAACCTGCATCTGATCCGTCGTCAGCTCCTTTGACAACATGTTGTGCACTTGTTTGTCGTTTCTGGGCGACGTTGAATTGGGCATCTTTCGGAATTCTTTCTACAGTGCTGCGTCGCGTACCACTCTCTGTACGCGGGCTTGTTCAGTCACCCTCTGCAGAAGCAGATTTGTACCGATCTCGCCCATGAACTCACAGCATCTGGTCTTTTCTTGGTCAATCCTTTGACGGTATTTGCGAATTCTTGCGTGGCAATCTTGGAGGAGCACTCGAATCATCCTTCTGCCGTGCTGAAATACTGCTCGTTTCGCCAAATCCGTATTAACCGGGGGCTTGTATGAAACACATTTCGGTAACACATTATTTTCGAGACACCTGTGCAGAAACCGGATCTGCGAATACGTAGAGGCCACCCGAAGGGCGAAGGTTTCCCATCGTCGGGCCGATCGGAGCGCATCAGGCCCAAATACATTGCCAATAGAAGCGAAGAGACGAGTCCCAGGAAATAGTCTTGAAGAAGGAAACACGATCGCCGGGACAACCGCGTGAGCCGGGTTCTACTGGAATCATGGTTTACTGGCCCCCAGTCCATCAACAAGACAAGGCAGCCTTCCCGCACGCACGTCTGCACGCCTGCAGGAAGTTTACTCACCAATAGAAGCGAAGGGACGAGTCCCAGGCAGTAGTCTTGAAGAAGGACAAATGATCGCTGGGAGAAGAGCTTTATTAGCCTGACGTTTTCGGATTTCTGCTCGAACCCATCAGCAGAGACAAGAGCAGACCCGTATCTGCTTTTGTCTCTGGTGATGGGTTCGAACAGGAATCCGAAATGTCAGATTATTAAACTATTGAAAGTAGGATAGTAGTCATAAATATGTTTCTTGCCTTGCTAACTAGTCATCGCATAACCGATTTCGCAATTTGTTTTAGTTTACTTAAATGACTTTCATAATCGAGTGTCCAGGCGCTACGTTAAACCTGCTTTACATGGCTTAGCCAGAGGTCCACGTGGCTATTATAAGTTTTTAACGGAATGAATGCAGTTATTACTTTTTGAGAGCTAATATGATGGCAATATGCTTAGTGCTGCGGAATGGGGTTGGGTGAATTGTTTCAGACTACAAGCTATACGTATTTCAATTTCTCCCTTATTTCACAGTCCAAAGTATACCTGTTAAAATTAATGGCACTACAAAATACCTCGTTTGTGACAGATAAGGCGCTCAAATTAATCACAGATTTCTCTATAAAAGTATAATGAAATACCAATTTCGCTTAATTTATCATACGCCCAGCACGAATGCGCCTTTCGTAGGCTTTCTGCCACTCCATGAGGCACCTGCGACCGTTTCGACTCATCGGTGCATTGCCACATTTTCCCATGCAATTTCAAGTTCCTTATTTAGGCAATAATCATTCTTTAAGCTTAAAGTAAATTCTTCGGAACGACCTGGCAGCGGAACTTGAAACGAAAACTACACTATGATGCTCCAGTGACGCGCGGTCGCAACGGCGGAGAAGGTCATTATATGAATTGGATCGCCTGTTCGATGCCTGCAAGCGTTGCCTTTCGGACCTTTATTCTGCTGCAGTTACAAAAATCATATAGGTGAAGCCAACTGTGGCATCAGTCAAGTGACCACGCTTAACCCGAGGTCCCCTAGCTCTAAACTTCATTACAGCGAGGCCGTGGACACGACCTTAAATTGACGACCCTCCCACTGCGCGTAGAACACTGTTCTCTCACAATGATGGTCTTTATTGTTTAAATAAACGCTCGGCCATTCCTGTCTCTTTAATTAATGTTTGATTTAACCCCAAAGAGCGTTAGACCTTAGCGTACATCAATGCAACATAAATGATGATGATTTATGGAGAATTTAGGGCCTTCCAAACTACTCCGAACTTGATTGTTATTGTCCCACAAGTCCCTTCTTGAATTGATAAGTCCCTATCATAAGAACTTCATCATTGAAGCATCTGGTGAGTGTTAGGCCCTGGTCTTTCTTTTGTTTACGCGTTGTCGTTTGTACATGCACAAATAGAACTGAGCCGCTATGAATCAAAATCCAGCAGCTCTGTGAATCCCTTTTTTTTAACCATTTACCGCAATGAGGCTGGGAAGCATCGCGGCGGCAGGAGGGACGAAAGAAAGTCTTCATGGTTCCTTCAATTTGAGCGTGAGAGTTTGTCCTGGTGTCCTGAAAATAGTTTAAATACGTAAGATCACCTGTGGCATGTTTATCAATTGAACCAAAAGCATGTCCAATGGCGCCTAATGAATGTTTCGTGTCTGCTGGAGGCACCCGGTCGGTCTGGCCAAACTTGTTCTTCTTGGATGATACGAATAACTTCCGACATCGTTTCATTGTACCCTCTGGCTGGAGTCATGAAGTAAGACTACACACCGCGACTGTCTTTACCAAAGATGCTGCCTGAAAACTGGCACACATGTGGCAATATCCTGCAGTAGCTTCATATCCCACCTCTGACAATGGCTCTTTCAGCTTTTTAGACTTCACTTTAACACGGGTGGCCGTGAGTTGTAACCTTCTCTGCCGTAAATGTCCGTTCCGGAGCCACATTAGGCCCTCGCCTCGATGAGTAAATTAATAACGCAGATAAAGTCGCGACTGTTACTCCAGATGATAAGTCGCCTTGTCTCACTTACCTTTCTTTACCCCTACTGGTTCGTCAATCTTAAAAAAAGGTTAGAACAAATGTGAACCTCTGAGGAATGGTCTCCTCCTCCTCTCCCCAGCTCTCCTCCACCATCACGTCTTTTCTTCATCCAGTCCCTCAAACACCGGATATTTCCCCTTCCATCCCTTTCTCCTCTCAGATCGATTGGTGTCGGCCATCGTCAAGAGGGACTAATGTAACTCGATTTCTACAATTGCGATGTTTCTCCTCGACTAGAATGTCTTTAAAACACGGCAATGGCAGTAGAGAACAGCCAGCGTAACAGTCCAAGAATATCCAGCTCTCAACCACCACTCACATTGGCTTTATTGCTGCATCCGTTGTCGGGCCCGTTCCATCACTTTTCAACACTAGGATATATGAAGACCTAACTGAAGGGGATTAAAAATATATAGATTTGGTGCCAAGGACTATGGTGTCCACAGTGTTGATCATCTTCATCTTGGAGGGGCAGCGATTGTTATTATACCTGTAGGCTATTGACTATTACCGCAGAAGGACGGCGACGACGCGTTTGTCGGAATAGAGCCCGTCCTCCAACTGGTTAGTGTCCCTGTCTGCCGTCAATCATATATTCTAGGAATCTTCACGTTCCGTAGGCCCTCTACACGTCTCAAGGAGTTGACTGCGCAAGCACGGATCCATCGTCGCGCCTGCGTGCCTCTCCGTTCTCGACGACGACATTCGAAACCAGCTGCCCAGTTGTTTTATACAGGAACAAGGCCGGTATGACCCGCATATTATGCCTTGGGCAGGGACTTTACGGAAAATCGGCTATTGCACCCACTGTCGCCTCCAACTGGCTTCAATTAAACATGGCTAACGATATTATGGACAGGGGCAGATATTGAGACTGATCGAGCCTTAATCCAAAGCTCGTCATCCTACCTATATATCGGTGCGGCTAGGGTTTGTAACGCTCCTGGGTGGTTTTTGAAGAACCCACCTTAGCTTATTTAGGTGGGCTTTGTTCATAACGGTTTCCGTGGAAAAAGTTTGCGGATTGGATTAGGCGCTACGCTGATTTTCCCGTTTTCCAGCCTTGGTGACGCCGTAGTTTTCCCGTATCGTGCTCAAGGTCAGGGTTAAGACTGTGGTTGAGGTTACTGTTAGAGGATGGAATGTTCTTATGACTACAGTTTCCAGGCTTGAGTTATGGTTTAGGTTTGTGGTTGTTGGTTTGAAGTTCGGGTTTTAGGATTAGGGCGGGGATCCGAGTCAGGGCAAGAGTTTTGAAGTTTGGATTAGGGTTACGGTTACGCTCGAATTTTCCCTAAATACTTACGGATTAAGGGTCATGACAACGGTTGACGTTAAGTCTGTGGCTAATTGCTTTTCTACCAACAGCGCTACATGTCATGCCCTTAACCCTACGTTAAACGATAACTCGGTCTTCTACCAGTCTGACAACTCTGCTCTATGAGTGATTCAATTCCTTAACGATGTTAGGTTCCTGTGCTTATTAGGACCGTACTTGACTCACGCGCATAGACTTAATTTCAGCCATTTTTGTCTCCAGTCGTCTTCTGCATGCTGTGCCACTGGAAGAAACTGAGTGTGGGAAGTGGAGAAAGAGAGATATTCTAGCCAAATGTCTATTCCTATGGCACAATTCTTGCACAAGCGACCATTTCGCCCTCTTCATCGCTTGCGAAGGACGAATTACTGGTCGTCGTAATGATAGTTCCAGCAGCGAAAGTGCCATCGGGGTCGTCCCCATCCATTGACCTACTTCAGGTGGACCGATTTACCCGTCTGTTGCGCCACTTTCCTCGCCAATTACCCAATATGTGGTAGAGACCGAGTCACCAGCACCCGACGTCTTGTTATCCTTGTTTCTGTACTTGCTCCCCCGGCAACTGATCAACCTTCACAGGACCTTGGATGTTAGGATATGGAATGTTGTCGCCAGCCGGCGAGAGAATCGTCACTATCGTCAGCAGCCACGATCCAGCGCTTCTCCTAGCGTGAAGTCCACGCCGTCTATCCGATTTACGTGCAGTTTCTCTATCGCAGATAAACACGCCTGACTGCCAACGCGTGCCGGTCGTGGCTCAATGCACGCGAGGCCTTAAGTGTTTCAGGTCATGGCTTGGGTGGCTGATACGTAAGGCATCGTTGGGAGTCCAGACAGTCTGCTTTACGTCGATCTTCCTATTGAGATCACGACTGAGGATTCATTATATGGGTGAAACGAAGTGACGGGAAAAGACATTGTTTTCCCAGTCCCTACTGTCGCTTAGCTGAAGATAATCCGCGAGTCAACCACGAAGGTCTTACCATATGTGCATCAGAGGGCAAAGTTCCAATGCACCGAATCACTCGTTAGTCGTTTGCAGTCGGCCGACAGCTCCGGACAGGCCATTGGTGCATTTGGGCGGAGGAGAGAGAAAGTGAGGATACTGATGGCCCTGGTCGTTTGCTACTAACGAACTGACAGTGCATCCAATCTCTTCCGAGTCTTAATCCATTGGAACAAGATTATGTCCAAGAGGAGGCTATAGCCGAGGCTGCCTGATTCCCCCCCCCCCTTCCATCTAATACTGTCTGTACTGTACTATTTATTCCATCTTCTGTCGTTCATACCAGGTGATCTATTTCCCGACCGGATGTATCTTTCTTACCTCGTACGCTCAATTTACTTTGAGGAATCGTATTGAAGACCGCAGGATTTTTTGTTGTCCAAGTTAATCAAGGGAGATGTGCCTGTCTTGAAGGCCTGCTAACGTGCACCGTCTACTCATCCCTGAGCAGACAAATGTGTCAGTGTTTCGTGTCCTCACACCCGCTCTGACGCTCTGAGCACCTTTGATTCACTCAGCCCTTCAGCTTTATGTATTACATACCGCAATTGCCCATCTAAGTACTCAGATGAGCCCAGGGACATAGAAACGGAAATTGACATTGACAACGTGTGATTCGTTCCAAGATCCTGCCCGCGAGCTGTTGACAAACCCTAAATTTGCATTTTTGCACGCTGGATCGACCATGGGATCCAACTCAAATGAAACTAGGGCATCTGATACCAGCACACTAGATTGACAAATTGGCCTGCTTTTCGCCTATCAAACGCTGAACCATCACTGTTAAATGGCGTGAACCTGTCTCAAACCAGGGGGCACGAGTTGACACCTTTTGGCTGCATCCCGATCCTTTCTGCAAGCGGTCTTTCTGTCGCCTTCAGAGATCGACGTTCTCTTTTTCAACTGTAATCTCTGACCTGAAACCATACTTTCCCCCCCCTCTTCGTTTCGCATCCGTATCCCCCCCCCCCTCCTCACCAACTTTCTTTTCGAGAACCGCTTTCAGGCAACAGAGAACAAGATAAAACTTTATTGCATCTGAACTCTCTCTTATGAAGTAAAGTCCTTTCAAGCGTGTCCAAGCTTCCGCTGAGCGCTTGCCGCCTCGTACATCTCACCCCCTCCCACTGCAGGCCTGCTTTCTTTGTCTACTGTCTCTATCCCTGGGCCCAATTTCGTGTACTGACGCGTTTCTTTCAGACGGTTGAGCTTTCTTACTACTGGAGGGCCTGCCAACTAAGTGCCCCCACGACCGTACTCATTGAGGTGGAATTCACTCCTGTAGTAGTCACAGGTAAAACCCTGCAAAATGGGGCCTCTCGGTCGACTATTATATCAGCCGTCTGTGTGAATCGTTCTAGCCATTCGATTTTCGATGACTCTTTAAATCCACTACTATTTCACAGAGGCGACGCACAGTAAGTTTACTTTCTATACTCGTATTCAGAATTAGCCTCTCCTTACAGTTAATATTAATGAGGACCGTGTTTCGGCTTTTATACATTTGTAACTATATGATCTTATGAGACACTGTCATGGCCACTTACGAATCGTAAAATTTAAGCATTTGTTGACGCGGTTTTAAGCCATGCCACGCGGTCCACTTCTGAGGCGGCATTTTGTGAGCTGTATTTGTCAGGAGAACACCAGTGGACATCGAAATTGTATTTCCATAATAGTGCACATCTTCCGGGTTAATAACTATCGGCGGAGGTGAAAACGAAAATTATGCTGAAATAGGTGAACGAATTAATGAGACCTCTTAGAGCTGAAAGCCGCCTTTCCTTCCATTGAAACGTTTAAAGGGTAGTAAACTGCGAAAAAAAATGAGTGTGAGTGGCAAATGCGGTTGAATCTAAGCGTGCTTGGAACTTAATGAAAGCCGAGCACTAATTACATAGCGATTTCCTCCGTGGGTGAGGTTTGTCCAACTGACTGCTATCATACCATCGCACCACGCGTGAAACGGCTGTGGATTGTGTCATTTTCTGATAAGTATTAAAACCTCAGTTACGTTTTCATTCTTATAATGCAGTCGATGTTTGCAAATTTTTTCGACCTGCACAACCATTGCACTACCGACTACCCTAGTTATCTCTCATTTTCGTCCCTTATATGAACTGATTATCCAATGCATCATCTCAAAACAAGAAGGGGATGCAAAGTAGATACCAAAAATTGAGACGTTGAGCATATATTTTGATGCATTTTGTCTCACATGGAAAAGCTTTCTCGGACGGATATGTAATAGTGATTATCATGGGGCGCGGTTTCCGTTTGATGCACGAGAGACTGTATTCTGCGTCTTGGTTGACAGTGTGCCCAGTCTCCTGTACCCGTCACAAACAAGGCGTAAAGATCCCTACCGAGTTCCACGCCTTCGTATGTTCGATTGGATACCAGTGTCGCAACACTCCGTTACTGATGCAAGTATTATTGCAGTTAGTTAGCCATACTGTAAGCATTGGTAGAGTAGCATTGGCAGCCGTGGTGGCGGTGATAGTAGTAGTAGTACTAATAGTAGGATTATTAGAACAGATGCACATTTGGAGGAGGAGGAGGAGGAGGAGGAGGAGGAGGAGGAGGAGAATAGTGCTCTGATGTAAGCAGTCATTATTAGGAGTGGTTTTGGTGTGTTTACATGAGGTCCTGTCTGGCGTCCGCAGGTGTACCGAGGAGGCTTTAAAATTGTGCAACTTATTGCGGGGCAACCTCGGTGCTTCATAAGTGTTGTGGTATCTCTTCAAGCACACGTGAAGTGCACTCGTGAACGTCCTTCATAGAAATTAAGAAACATTCGAATCAAGGGAAACTCTGTGGGTCTCAGACGGCCTGAATTGACCAGCCTTTTCTGAGCTGGAACATTAAGCCCTTTCAAAAGCCAAATAGCAGTTTGATTTAACTGCCCGTGTAGCGAGTGCAGAAAAAGCAAAGAAATATACTTTAATTTACATAACCTGAGGACACACTTTATGAAAAACCACCATTGATTAATTGGTAGCCGTAACCTAATTGGGACTGATGCAGGTAGCTGAAACTATTTACAGTAGCCCACTCCCATTTGGTCATCACACATTGGCGAGATGTTGACAATGTCTCTTGGTGCTCAGTATAAAAGTTCGTTATTTGAGGACGTACATGTAGAATTCAGTAGATGCCCCATTGTTTTGATGCCTGTTGTGTGTGGTGCAGTTGTAACGGAGTGGAGATGAATACTGAGTTGCACCCTAGTAGCTCCGATTTTGCTCTGCTCCGTCTCCATTCTGCTCGTCTGCTGCATGCCTGACCCTGGTCAGATCCAATCGCCGTGGCTTGAGAGGCTGCTGAATGACGCCTCAACTCAGTCCACGCAGTCAGCCCAGTTGCGTTTGATTGTGCGAAGTGGCAAACTGGTGGGCTGACAGCAAGGCTATAACGACTCCTTCTTAAAGTGACCTGTGGCGCTGTCACACACGTGAGGAGTAAGTGTTACGTAATGGGTAGTGACTTTCAGTCGCTGACCGACTGTTTATCCAGTTTTTAAAGGGCGATAGCCCACGCAAATGCAGGGCTCTGTGCTAGTCTTCTGGGCCCAAAGGTTTGCGAGCGTCTGCTATGCCATGCTCAGCAAACCGTGGCCCCCACAGCCCGGTCTGTACTGGTAGTTCGTCTGCACTTGATTCTCTGACGGTAGGTGGGCATGCGCTCCCGCTGGGTATGCAGGCCGTGCGCATGGTTGTACTGTCATCACAGTGGTTTCTATTGTCGTTATTATTGTCGTCGTTGGTCAAAACCCTGGTGAAGTGCTTGTTGTGGACCAGGTGTGTGGAGTGCGGCGCCAATGTGCGGGTACGCCCGCGCCATGCCCCTGCGACCTCTCCTACCTCCGGTCTTCTTTACTCTATCTTGACAACCGGTCCAGGTAGGGAAAAGGAGAGAGTGCGGCGAATGCTGCTTAATCTTGTTGGAGAGCACATAGTAGACATCGTCGGATGCCCCGGTCGAACTATATATTGGGCGATTTGCACATTTATACCCTTTCACCGGTTTTTGCGTTCTCTTTCCCCCCGCCTGGATATAGATGTCTATTTGTTGCAATAAGTCCAGAAGGTCGTAACAGGCCCAGTGGTTGACAAAATTGAAGGGACTGACTATGCATGCCACACATGACATAGCTCCCATTACATGGACCAAACTATTGTGAGTGCTGACTGGAGCTCACATTGTAGCAGTGACACGTTGGCCGGATTAAAAGGGTCATTGTAGCTTGCTTATCATTCCTATAAATAATCGAGTCACCCCTCTCTGTTGGCAATCTTCCCAGACACGAGTCCTACCGCTCCGTCATGGATTCAAGCACGTTAGAATAATTATAATGACGAATGCGCCGACAAACCATCCACTGTCTAGGATTGTCAACGACTGTAAAATGACACTGGACGTAGTAACTGAAGCAACGTGAATATTTGTGTCGAGACCTGTCATCACACCCATCCGATGTACAGTAGCGACCATGTGTTTGCGCGTACACAGTGCGGTCGGATTAGCGTGTTCCACGACACAACATGACTCCCTCAATAGTCCAGCAAATCTGCAAAGTGGCCCTGAGTGGACTAAAGGTGAATTTTAGCATGGGGTCGAGCGTTCAAATGCGAATGCTCTACCATTTGCTATCGTATTCATTTTGGTCTTTTAAAGATAGATTCGCGAGTGAGTTTTATAGGAGGATATGCACACTTGTACAACAAGCAGCATTACTAATAATTGTGTCCAGAATGCTCAACAAATTCACTATTAGTGAAACCTTATTGTCCATGCTAAAATGTGTGCAATTTGTTTGGTGTTAGTTGTACAAACCAGCCCCAATGCAGAATTATCACCTTAAAATGACCTATGATTGCACCTGTTTCGATTTCAAAATGCACAGCTACAGGAACGGGTCCCGGTTGGCTTGGAAAGAGTGACTGGAGGTCAAAAATTTTTTGGCCACCTGTTCGAGAACAAATACGGCACCCACAAACGGTATTCAGGTCAGTTAAGTCATGTTAAATGAACAAAACGGGTTGCCGCTCCAAACCAGTCCCCTTAATATATTCTAACTGGCCTAAACGAATAACTAAATGTATGCATCACTTTCTGTCGACTTTGCTCAACCAGTGTAGCCATTACTTATGCGTATATTACACAGGTATTAGAGACTTGTATGGTATTTAAATGTGGCCGACAAATGCTACTAACAGTGGCAAAGAGCAGACTGGGTATTACGGCCGTAGGAGTTGTCGGTAAGCGGTCATAGCACAGCCAAATGCTTTAAGGCTGGCTGTATGAACCAAGTCCCACTGTTCATTTATGTAGATGTGTACGGGCTATTATCTGGAATTTGAAGAAGAAGAAGAAGAATCGAGCACCGGAACAATTCGTTTATTATCCTGAGCTTTCAGACTCGTACAGGAGTCCATCGTCAGAGGTAGTGGCAGAAACAGGACAAGCGGCAGTTATAAGGCACGTAGACCCAATCATCGACCGACGTCGCACGACTGGAGGTGACTACGAAGGGCTCTGTACGCCGGCGCCAGATCGATAAATCGATTGACCGAGTTCTCATCCGAGGCCCAGGCTTCAATCAATTCTCGGCCTGTTTTGTTTCCGGCGTGGGCGACTATTTTGGTGGCTGCGAAGTCAAACTCGTGACCCATTTCGTAGGTGTGGGCAGCCACTTGTGACAATGCGTCGCCTCGCCGCACAGCCAGCTTATGTTCATGTATGCGCGATCCGAGCATGCGTCCAGTCTGTCCTGTGTAATTACAAGGACAATTTTGACACGGAATGCGATACACTACTCCAGATTGCCCTTCAGGTTTTAACCAGTCTTTGATCTTCATGACCCTGTTGCGCATGGTGGCTTTGGGGCGGTGTGCGATTCCAACCCCTAGCTCCGCAGCAATGCGCTCGGTCGCTTCTGAAACACCCTTGATGTATGGCAGAGCATGCCATATCGTCGGTGGCGTTGATGTTTGAGTTCTCTGGTGGCGACCGCGTAGGCAGCGACTTATGAATGCCCTCGGATAGCCATTTTGCACAAACTGGTCGCGGAGGTAACGGGCCTCACGCGCTCTGTCTTCCAGTTTGCTGCAATGAGTTTGGATCCTTTTGAAGAGCGTCTTCACACAGCTTCGTTTGTGAGCCACCGGATGGTTGCTGTGAAAACTGAGAAGCTGTGTGGTGTTCGTTGCCTTCCTATAAACCGTCGTTTCAAGTTCACCGTTAGGGTTTCGTCTGACGAGCACATCCAGGAAGGGCAACTGCTGCTCCTGTTCTTCTTCTCTCGTGAATTTTATATCCGGGAAGACTGCGTTGAGCAGGCTGTGAAAATGTTGCAGCATGTCCTTCTTTACGATGACGAACGTGTCGTCAACGTAACGTCGCCAAAACACCGGTTCATGTTGGAGGAAGGCAATCTTTTCCAACTCCTGTAGGACCAGTTCTGCCACCAAACCGGAGACCGGTGAGCCCATTGGGGTTCCCTTGATTTGTTCATAGGTCTCTCCCGCAAAAGTGAAGAAAGTTTGTTGGCAGAATTCAAACAGCCTCATGAGGTGTTCAATTTTGAGGGCATTCTGGGTCTCATCGTACGCCTCTTCAAGTCTCTGAAAGCTCAGGATAATAAACGAATTGTTCCGGTGCTCGATTCTTCTTCTTCTTCTTCAAATATGTATACACCTGGAACTCGAAATTTCGCCTTCATTATCTGGAATGTTTATTGGCATACAACAGTAAATTTACGAACATGGCTGATTGCTGTGCGGAATGCCGACGGTCCATTTTCCGGGAGCTACTGTAGCCGGACTTGATAGGAGCATCGGAATCGCAGATGACGTCGTGCTTTCAGGATTATGTAAGGCTTGAACCCTAAATTTCGCTACCGGTGGTTTTGAGCTTTTTGATTAATTGCTGGAATTCAGTCAGAGGTGATCATTAGAGTCTTTATTAGCTCTTCCAGCAATTAAATATCAGGACCTCAAATCCTCACGCATTTAAATATGTACATATAGCAGCGAGGAGGGACGACAGAGAATGCGGTTACGGTACTGTTTCGGGCTTATTTGGCCTTTATTCAGCCAATCACAACCCTGACCAGCAGCTGAGACCAGAAACACAAACATCCGCACAGACGTTAAATGTTAAATGCACATCTTACTAAAAGTTTGCCAGTAACATATTTGTTCACGGATAACGTTTTACTTTGCGGGACTGCGGGTGCGGCAGGCGGTCTTTTCAAAGTACACATGAAATTTTAAGTGTAATTATATACAATCAGTGTAAAGTGCAATTATTTGTGTAGTTTGAGAGGCAAAATTTCATTAAACATCAGGGATGTGTAACATAGGGATGAATTCAAGAAAGGAAATTTATGGCTGATCGCAGATGGTCCTGCAGTGAGAGTCGTCGTTTATCAAAGATCAAACGATTCAGCTGCCTTTTGGATACAGCGATTGCATCAGATGTCACCAGTTCATTTGGGAATGAGTTTCACGGTCGAACAACACGCTGTCCGAAGGAAAATTCTGATGGTCTAGGCGTGTACGCTCCCGCTTGACTTTGTACGCATGACCGCGCAGGTGACTCATGGTCGTCAATTCCAAGAAGTCTTCAGATTTGAGCGAATATTCATGCCCTTGGATAATGCAGAATGTCCATAACAGGTGGGCATCACTCATCATCCGGCGGCTACCATGCGTAGCAGAATCATGAAAATGAAGGATCGGCCGGACGCAGGTGAGCAGTCGGCCGTAGTCTATCAAATCCCGTGCCATAACTGTCCTTGCTACTACACAGGCCAAACAGGACGACGTATCAGCTCACGAATACTTGAGCACAAACGGGCCGTTCGGAGAGGCGACCCACTATCTCAAGTCACCACTAACACGCTGAAGGAAGGCCATGAGTTCGACTTCGCCAGCACGCGGATATTGGCGCGAGCCGGCAACAAGACGGGGCGAGAACTGTTGGAGGTGTGGGTGTCGGACACCAACTCTGTCAATAGACACATTGATTTGCCTGCTTGCTATCACGCACTTCGCCCACGCAGCCAGATGACGCAGCTCAAACCGCCGCGAAGTACAAACGGCGTCACCACTCCGAGGACCATTGTAGGCCAGACAGCACAAATCAGACCCAGTCTCGGGCGTAGTCCCCCCATCACAGCTCAACGATATAAATGTTCACACGTTGCTGCACTCCAGCAGTCTCTGATTATGCACTCCAGTTCGAGTTCGTGAGCTAAGGCCAATAAATTTACCGTCCCAGTGATTATGTCTTCGTCTTCTTTTAAACAAGCACCTCTGATGCGCATATTTTCTTCCATTTTTGATCATTACCATTTTTAATCACTCATGCTGCACTTTGCTCCATATCAAACAAAAAAGCACCCCATTACTCGCAAATAGCAATAAGCCCTTAAAAGCCTATTTAAAAAACCTTCGGCAAGGGGAGAAGTGAAGTCGTAAAAAATACTCGATAAACTGGTAGAAGGAATGCATGCGTCTGTTAATGATACAGGACGCTGGTACAGTACTTTTATCTTTCATTATAATCTTGCATTTGCTGTATTCCTCCTCTTTCCCCGCTTCGCATTTACATATTACCTCGTACGCGGATGAATCTGTCGTTACTTTCCACTTTGCCCGACACCACCTGTTACTCACAGCACTTAATCCCTATTGGTTACGAACTACCTTAGGCTCTGACCCTCCGTAAATTAACCAATGAGGACTTATTCAGTTTCCTTACTATTTTACTTTTTACTAATGGTTTTAATTGTTCTTTTGAATTACGCGAGTATTTTCATTGCCTATTGCACCATAGACAAAGCTTTATTTCAGTTTTATAACTTTTTTCAATTTCAATCCCTCCCCTGCCATTACCCGTTGTGAGGCCCCACTCATGTAACCTCCATCACTACCATTCCCGTAGGACCCGGCCTACCAGTTTCGATCTTCTTAACCCGCACATATACTTAATTATTGCCAATGCATTTGTCCTGGAACTGGCTGCACTCCAAACGAGGATTCATCTACTTTTCTTACCTGAAAAACCACATTAGTTTTCATTCTTACAACTTCTACTGCACGTACTCTGCCTTTTACTCCTTACATTTCTGTCAGTTTGTCCGCATTACTAGAGATGTATATACCCACTTAATGACATGTCCTTGTTTATTCTCGTCTTCTGCTGGTATCGTGTATTTTATTCTAGCTACTGGCGCAGTTCTATATTTTACAACTATGAGACAATTTACCAATAGCATCTTCAATGATAATATCCATGCTTCCACTGTCAAGGGAGTCTTTTAACCCGATCCGGTGTACTTTTCCTCCTATCTCCGGCAGCTTTTCCTCGCATCAACGACCAGTAGTTCATAAGGAAGACTACTTTTGCTATGTATCCAGAGTAAATCCGAAAGCTGAGGTCGGGTATGCTACCACAGTAGTCATATGCATGTTTCGCCCGTAAATGACTGGCGGTATTTATATCTGTACGCAAGCCAAGGGGAATGGAGGATCTTTTATTGAAAGTCAACAATACAATCACCAAAATAAAACGTACTGCTATGTTACAGACTCTTTTGGAAGTTGGTCGGATGATTTGTCCAAGTAATAGACATTTATCTCCTAAAATGGGCTTAAATCAAGATTGAATGTTTAGCAGGACTGGCAGATCTGGATGATAATTAAATTGCAATGGTGCTTGATGTAGCGGGGTTGATTCTTGAGCCGAAGGTGTATGTGCAAATGAGAAGAAAATGATCATTACTCTGATGAGAGGCTGTGGGTAAATGGGGAATCATCGTGAACTGCCTATGTGTGTTGGTCGTTGAGGGAACTCGACACCGCATTCTTCGCGTAGTCATTGCTTCTGATAGTTTGTCCGTCCACTTTGGCGACGTCCACCGTGTGCTCCACGGTAAAGGCGAGCAGGGACGGTGAATTAGGACTGAATTAGTTTGTAATGGTGGCATACTTGCGCAGCATCTACCACGCTCTCTATTCCCCAAGCTCCGTCGGGACCCGACGTCAAGACAGAGTCATATGCATGTTTCGCCCGTAAATAACTGGCGGTATTTATATCTGCACGCAAGCCAAGGGGAATGGAGGATCTTTTATTGAAAGTCAACAATACAATCTCCAAAATAAAACGTACTGCTATGTTACAGACTCTTTTGGAAGTTGGTCGGATGATTTGTCCAAGTAATAGATATTTATCTCCTAGTATGGGCTTAAATCAAGATTGAATGTATCAATAGCCCCCTCCAACTGTTTAGCAGGACTGGCAGATCTGGATGATAATTGAATTTCAATGGTGCTTGATGTAGCGGGGTTGATTCTTAAGCCGAAGGTGTATGTGCAAATGAGAAGAAAATGATCATTACTCTGATGAGAGGCTGTGGGTAAATGGGGAATCATCGTGAACTGCCTATGTGTGTTGGTCGTTGAGGGAACTCGACACCGCATTCTTCGCGTAGTCATTGCTTCTGATAGTTTGTCCGTCCACTTTGACGACGTCCACCGTGTGCTCCACGGTAAAGGGGAGCAGGGACGGTGACTTACGATTGAATTAGTTTGTAATGGTGGCATACTTGCGCAGCATCTACCACGCTCTCTATTCCCCACGCTCCGTCGGGACCCGACGCCAAGACAGAGTCTAGAAGGCAAGGGACGGGGAGGGCGCAGGGTGGGCATGATCGAGCCCGCACCCGCCTACCGATTCTGCCACCGCACCCCGAAATGTTGACATTTGTTATGGTGCGAAATCCGATAACGCCTGCCAGAATCCGACATACCCCCGTATTTGGTCTAGCGCCTCTACCAAGTGGCCCATTTGTTGGGGCACAGTCACTTCATCCATCCGTGCAACGACTTCCACCCTCCATGCTTGACGAGCGAAAAAACGTCCGATCACCTAGCCGTAAGAGTCATGGTTATCCTCATCAATAACTTTCAAGAGAGTGACTTCTGTCGTCTTACGCACACCGTCTTCTATTTATTAAGGTCCATAGATACGAATATGCAGTGGCATGATAGGGATGGAGCACTGAAAGACGTCAACCGCAGTGACATTCCCGTCCTACTGAATCATTCCGCAACGGTCGATATTATGGATATTAACCACCGTCATTTCGAGACGGATCGGCACCAAGTTACAACAACAGACACGGCGAATCATCCAAATGTACTAATGTTCGGAAGGAATTTCCTTTGTTGTGAAGGGGCCGCCGGTGTATGGAAAAACCGGGGTTAGATCAAGTTCAAATTACAGGTGGATGTTATTCCCGCAATTATATGATAGCTGGGATTGCCAATATACGTTCAAACAGGTAGGCGGGTTCTTAATCATACAGCCAGATTACACTCTGCCACTGTTATCTGAATTTGGCTGATAATCCAAGTCCTTTGCTTTAGTTCCTTGTATGCTTTCTGGAATGATTGCCTTGACGTCTTCATTCCTCAGTTACTGTCACGTACAGTACCTGTGCTAACTCATGAAATGTCACGAATTAACACAGGTTAACGCCTTTAACGCAAAATCGGTAAACACTACGGCTCCCAAAGTCTGATAGCGGAAAATAAACGATGTGCCAAAGAAATAAAGCAAAGTTTGGTTAAGAAAATATTATTTACTGAGATAAAAATAAATAATTTTCGACAAAAGTCACATTTTCGAGAAACGCCTATATTACAACTAAGTTAATAAAGGCTACGTATGAGGACGTATAAAGGAGGAGGGCGCATAAAAGGTCAAAAATAATTAAGGACAGAAACAGATACAAAAAATTAGTACTTTGTAGATTGTCCATTCGAATTAATAACAGCAGAAAGTCTGTCCGACATAGACATGACAAGGTTATCTATGGTGGATTGTAAAATGTAATTATTGAGTATGAAATCCAATTTTTCCTGCATTGAAAGAGTCTTCTTAGCTTTGTGCCAATTTCTTTTGACTATTCCAAAAAGATTTTCGATTGGATTAAGGTCGGGATTGTTCGCCGGGATGAAAATGGATTGGAGGCCAATTGCGGAGAGCGTGGTTGTTGTCTAAAATGTTAGATTATGTTTGCAAGCGGCATCAAATTCGTACCTCTTTAGAGCGGTGGACAGGTGCATTGTCCTGCAAAATAACAGTATCCATTCGGCGCCGACTTATGCCGTTGTAGCCGAAAGCATCCTTGACAATTGCAATGAACACCTTGCTGTTGATGTTGTCGGATGTTGACCGCCAGACAGGCCGCTCACCGAATTTAATCGCCATCCAAACCATCATCCGCCGAAAGTTCTTGAATGTTGCCGTCGGCGTAGTATGTTCTCTTGGGAAGTTCTTTCCACATATGACAGTTTGGAGCGACTTCGTAGGCTTGTCTAAAAATAGAACCTCATCGCAGAAGAAAATGCTCTTCCAAAATGAAGATCTGTATTCAATATAATTCTTAGCAAATAAAAGCCGTTCTCTAATTAGTTTTCTACTTAAATATGGCTTAATCATGGCCTTCCGCCGCTGCAGTTCAAATTCCTTCATCCTTTTTCTAATGATGTTCATAGAAAACATCGGCAGATGTTCCCGCTGAATGGCCTCAATGGGCATGTAATGAAACTTTTTTAATGTACGACGAATAAAATCGTCGTCTTGCTTACTTGTGGACCATTTTGGTCCCCCTATCTTATTTCTAGGAACAGTTTTATCATTAATAATGCGCCACAGAGTGACCTTGCTAATATTGAAAATATTAGCTAACGACTCAAGCGGGATTCCTTCCGCCGCTAATTTTCGAATGCGCTGGAAGTCAACTTCGGATAAGTATTGTTTAGACATAGTTATCGTTTGGCGTGGCAGAGCAAAGTGACGGCATGTCGCGCGAACTCAATATATATTCGTTTACGACACGCATTTTCAGTCTGGTAAAACAATCACACTGATAAACTTTTTTATTTCGGTATTTTGAAACATAAAACTTTACGAATTTGTAAAATAGAATTTTTAGATAAAGAATCGCACGTTATTTCCTGAACACAATAAGAAATAATTTATCTGCATTTCCCTGATTTTGTTGATATTGAAATTTAATTTTTTCTTTTTGTTCGAAAGTTTATCAAAAAATTTCGTCCTTTTATTAATCTTCTTAAACAGATTAATAAGGTTACACAAAGAATTTCCATCCGAAAGCTTTAATAGCGTAGGAAACTGCTTGAATATCAGGAATCCTCCGATTTCGCCTTAATCCGGCCCGTTTTCTATTTAATATACAGATCCGTATCAAACTTTCCTTCAGCAAACGGTCTTTTCGTCCTTATTTCAACCAAATAAACACAAATAACGACACCGAAAATGCACTACATTGTCCACTATAATTTTGACCTCGGCATTTCATGAGTTAGCACAGGTACTGTACATACCGGCGAGGTTTAATCAGTATGCGGATAGTATAGCTAAAGGAACACATTCTGAAGTTTGAACAGGGGATGGCATGGACTCCCATTTGTTCAGCGTTAGCGGGCCTGCTATCTATTCAGAACAGCTCCCGGATCTACCGCAGATGCACTGTGGGCATCAGTGACGCATCAAAGGAGGAGGACAACGCGAGTCAACGGTTGTTCTCGACGAATCGTCGATGCAGCAGCTGTTTCCACTACTGTTGGAGATCCTGAACGGAAGGTTTTTACCATGAGCGAATCTCATTTTCCTCACTTAGTCCCTTTAGTACGACAACGCCATACGCATGTTTAGACACATGCATATGGCAAAAGTTATTGTTTGGAGATTTTTGTGACCTAATTGACTTAGGATGCAACAGCCTCTTCCTTCTTAGTCAGCGTGTGTCTGTACTAGGTGTTCCATTGTCTGATTGGCAGCCTGCATTCAGCATGACTCCTGACTTCAAAGCACTCCTGTAAGCCGTGTTCCCGACTTATGGGTTAGGAATTAGTTCGACCATTATCTGCACCAACATTGTTGATGATGCTATTATGGGCAATGACAGTAACGGACAAAATTTTGTTGGGGCGGGTTGCTTGAACACAATGGTAGATAGGTTTTCCCAGTCTTGCAGCGGTGCATTTGAAAGCTGAGCGAATTCAAGTTCTTTGTGCGCCGAACAATTTATTACCTCTGACTTGCTTTGGCCTCTACTGGCACTGATTGGGGTTGCGAAATGTATCCACTACTGACTCCCTAGCCTACCTTAACGTCAATCAGTGGCGTTGAAGTAATCGCCTAGTCCGAATGCAACTATTAAATCTGGGCTTATAGACGCGTTTTTAGCTGCTCCTGAATCCTTGAGGTGGCACGGACAACAAGATATCTGCATTTTTACGTGGCTACTTAATTTATTTGAGAACTTGTGACCTTCTGAATTTCTAGGGTTTCCGCGATTCCTTTTGCGATCTTCACTGGCTTTTGTGCAGGGCGGCAGAGAAAAGTGTTTGGAGAATGCATGGATTGTCGTTTAAACAAACTTTCTGCGAGTTATGATGGTAGCTCCCTGAACAGCATTTGTTTAGCTCAGATATCGCCAGCCTTCGCGGACGATAGAGTAATTTTTATTTTACGTCTGGGATATTTTTGGTACCCAGAGTATTACGGTATCCACAGGCGTGTATTGGAATTCCATTGCAATTTGGCATATATCTGGCGGACGGATGCAAATGCAGATTAATGGCAATGTAATCGGCTCCCAGGTGCTCATCGGGACTGTATATGTTATCAGATGTGCAGGATGCACAAACAGAAGAATGCACACAACAGTAATGTATGCAAGCGCGTGCAAAGTGCTTTCCGAAGCAGCACAATTAGTACTAGTCCGCTAAGACACATGCAGGAGGTGGGTTACCTCATGAAATGTCAACCGAAACTCCGAAATGCGTTTTCGCTTCGAAAGGATTAATGTAGTTGGGTTGTAAAACTAGTCAGCCTACAACATAATTCTATAATAGGTCAGATACTTCATGATGCCGGCTTTCGAATGTACTTCCTTCCGACTGCATGCAAAAACTACACTCCGTAAAAACGACTACTTAAGTAGTAGGAATTGATTTTGATGCCTCTAAATTTCCATTTATTTTTCATGGAAAACATTCATAAAACATTTTTTTGCTCATAAGTTAGAAAATTACGTCTTTTTCCAATCTTGTACTCGAAGGAGGAATATAATTTGGTTTTAAAAAATTTCCAATTGTGAGACTTTGAATACCGTGAAATGGCCGTTCGTAAATCGTCATGTCTCCTCAGTTACCAATGCGACATGTAAAGTTAACAATGTGGGTCAAATCCACTGCTAAATTTTATGTACCCTATATAGTCGCCCGTTACTACCGTAGAGAAATGTGTGGTTTTCCGTACGCGGAATATATACGGCTTGTAGTTTCGAAACCCTGAATCCAAGTGTAACGGTAGAGCGGGTCCAAAATTATTTGGGTATTGGAAAGGTTTTGAAAACCAAATTATACCCTTCGTCCGAGTATAACATTGGAAGAAGATGTAGTTGCTTACTGAATGAGCAAAGAATGAATATTTTTGTGTAGGTTTTTATGAAATATAAATGGACATTTAGGGGCATCAA
Organism: Spirometra erinaceieuropaei; assembly: GCA_902702965.1. Taxonomy (NCBI): domain Eukaryota; kingdom Metazoa; phylum Platyhelminthes; class Cestoda; order Diphyllobothriidea; family Diphyllobothriidae; genus Spirometra; species Spirometra erinaceieuropaei. Next base: position 246,250 of record CACRXP010000615.1, on the reverse strand, counting down.
AATCCATTCCTGCTAATTAAGTAGTCGTTTTCTTACGGAGTGTAGTTTTTGCATGCAGTCGGAAGGAAGTTCATTCGAAAGCCGGCATCATGAAGTAACTGAAATATTATAGAATTATGCTGCAGGCTGACTAGTTTTACACGCTTACTGCATTAATCTTTTTGAAACGAAAACGCATTTCGGAATTTCGGTTGATATTTCATGAGTTAGCCCACCTACTGTGTTTTCAGAAATATGTATGGCGTCGGTTCAATTTTGGGTAGATTTTCAAAGGACGATCGCATATACTGTAACCGGTCGCGTGTATGTCGCGGGATTTCCTTTGAAACTAAGACTTGGAATAAAGTTGCTTCGGGTAAATTGCATAGCGTAATGGAATATGAGTGTTTGTAAGTGGGACTAACGAAGCAAATAGAAAATATCTGTTAGATTTGCGGAGAAATTACTAGTTGGATTATTTTGCAAAGCGAACGTGTTAGCTCATACATTCGTTGTATAAGCACATGAGGCCATCGACGTTTGATGCAGTATATGAGTTGGGTATATGCATATGGCAAACATGCAGTTAATGTCTATGTCGGGTGTACGGCATAATACGTTTGCCACATACATTCCATACTACTTGTAGTACTACCTGTTTGTAGAATGGACATTACATGTTTATTCCACTGCAGCTGATTGACTCCGACTAAAATGTCCATTGAGATTTCGGGTTTAACCGTAAAACGTAATGTCCTGGAGGCCTAACTTCGTGTCCTGCACTGAATAATTTTTGAAAATATTCGCTAGATACGTCTCTGGAGTTCATATACCTAAAAGGGCATGGAGAATGCTGGGGCACCCACTGAAGAGCCGAACAACTCGGACATGTGTAACGCAACGGCAGAATGTCGGCGAAACACGTGTCTGGGCTTTTAGTTAGAACCTATGTCGGGATTACGGTATAATACGTTTGTCATATACATGTCATACTACTCGTAATACTACTTGTTTGTAGAATGGACATTACAGGGTTGTTCAGCAGTATTTGATTGTCTTCGACTCACATGTTCATTGGAATTTCGAGTCTGACCGTAAAATGTCATGTCCCGGAGACTTAACTTTTGTCCTGTATGGAATAATTTCTGAAATTATTCGTTTAAAATACATATATGTATAAATATGAAAAAGGCAAACCTCTTCCTTTTTCATTATATCGTCTCGGATTGCATACCACCCCTGCTCTACGACATACATATCTATCGATATGAATAAAGATTCGAGGTCCAGATATTGTGTTGCGTCCATCATCCCCCGAAGAAGACGAAGAAGAAGAGAAGGCGAATTCATGGACCAAATTATATTTGAAGTGCCGTTTCAGAAACCCTCTCGTTTCCATCATCAGAGTAGTGTGTTGGTTGTTCCTGCTGGCCTTGATTGCTTCAGCCTTGATACCTGCCTGCTATTATATCCGTGCTTGAGGCGCGAAGTATGACCTGCGCTTTCGCTGCGATTAGCGTTGACCTCGCTACTATTAACCGCCGGTGGGCTCCTGCCAGTTTTGACCCCTTTGCGGCCGTCTTGATTTTTCGCGAACCAACATGCTTGTTGGCCTCCCCCTCGTCACTCAATGGACTGATCAATTGTTGGGGCTCACGTGAGTTAATCTCAGCCTCGTGGGCGTCGCGATGAGGTGGCGTCCCATGCTGGTCACATAACCCCCGGCCGACTTCTCTCATACTTTCCGCTGACATCGGCTGTCGGCCACGCGTGACCTTACTCGACCCTTCTGACGGACTTTTCCGCACTGACTCGAGCCTTGTGCGTAGCTCCTGATAGGCGGGATGCATATCTATGGCTCAGCTGAGTATGCCAGTAGAGGACCAACTTTCCAGCATCAGTCTGTTCATAGTCTGGTCATCAGGCATGTCACAGTTTGTGCCTCGAGCAGGGATATAATAACAGGCAGGTAGCAAGACTGAAGCAATCAAGGACAGCAGGAACAACCAACACACTACTCTGATAATGGAAACGAGGGGGTTTCCCAAACGTCACTTCAAATATAATTTGATCCATGAATTCGCCCTCTCTTCTTCTTCGTCAGCATTTTTTAAATTATAGTGCCAAAATGTCTACCCACTTATGTCAACAGATTCGAAGGCAAGGGTACAGGGAAAGGTACAATCATCGGATCTGGATCACTTTATGAAGTGACCGGTTGGATAGATGCAAGCTTCTTCTAAAAATGAAGTCAACTTCTTGGACGATCATTTAGTAAAACGCTCAAAACTGTGGTGGTTGTCACTTTGGAAAAAAATCTTGCCTAAGATATGGCAACTGTGAATGGAATTATTCAGACACGTAAAAATTCGCATTTGAGTTTGAACCGTCAAAATAACTATGGTTCTTTCAGTCCCAGAAAAAACGCACATCGGCTATAAAATACTACACAGACTGTCGGTATGTGCAAATATGGCCTTCACCTTCGCGCTGTATAAAATTGAGAATGGCGTTTATGTTCAGAGTTGTGGTTGAGTATAGCAATGGAATCTAAGTAGTCGAATGTCAGTAGCTATGCGGCAAAACCATGTTATTTGTTATTTTGTTTTCAGAAATTAGCCCGTTTGTGAGGGATTGGATTGTCACGTTGGTTAGCTGCCACTTCAGCCTTCTCAGGAATGCCTTGTTTCACATGTTTGTACACACGTACATGTGCTCCGAAATGAACAATGTCCAGGTCAATGCAGTTAGACTGTGCAGTAGGAGTATGCATTTGTTACACGAAGATACTTAGTCAAGCCTCGTATACATATCCTGTCTCGCTTTTTTGCGATTGAAATCTGTTCCGACAGTTAGGTTGTCAAAATTCCATTTTTGACTGTTATATTCAACAATAAATAAGCATTCTAACACGGACTGTGCATTCCCAGCAAAGCCTGCTTGATTAAAAATAAAAATTGGGCAATTGAAAAGTAAAGTTCTGTTGCTTTGGTGCCTCAGCAACACACTATATTAATTATTTACATCAGCAAAATGACACAATTGAATTGAACATAACAACCTGTTCGATTTGTCCAGTTTGAAATACCTTCCCTACCTGAATCGCGACACTTCTGACTGCATTTGCAATAGGGAATAAAACAAACTGTAGTGGACCAATACAATGGATGCCATTTATACATCTCTTGACATAGATCAATTCAGACTAATGCACCACGCGTTGTAGGAGAATTTCTTAACGATGCCGACTCTAATAATACTTACGTGGAAGAATTCTCGCACTTGCTATTTTACTGTATATAAAGTGAAAATGGTAGTCAAAATGGTTTGAAATGTTCAATTGGGGATTTAAATCCTCGAATTTCATGTTAATGCATGAGCAAAGAAGAAGACCGATCGAGTGTAAGAACAATCCTTTACCGTTCTAGGCCTTTAAATCTTGTGCGGAAACACACCGTCAGAGATAAGGGCGGAACCAAATAGTCGATAAGTGCAGGGCAAACATGACAATCGACTAACAGTAACGCAGTTCTGGAGTTGACTGCGCAAGTCTTTATATTACACAACCTGATCACTCGGCTCGCGGTTTTTCTTGCTTCTTGTAAGGCTAGTTACGTCCGAAGCCGCAAATGTAAACTCTTGGTCTATTTTGAAAATGTTTACAGTCAAGAGGAATAATTTGTTACCGCGTCGAACAATCGGCTAATTTTCATTTTTGTGCTGGCCGAGCAGGCTTTAAGTCCGACCCGTATAAAGCAGTTTTAACACGGGTTGCTCAGCAGGAATTTATCTTTTTTTTGATGTTCATAATTTTGCTGCACATAGAAGCTTGATGCCTTCATACAATTTCAAAAGCTGGTCACGCGGCATTATTCTCAATTGCCCCTGAAACGCCCTCAATGTGTAGCACAGCATGCTATTGCATTGGTGATTTTTTCATTTGCCTTTTTCCATAGTGGGCACGTAAGCACCTGCCTTCGGATAGCCACTCCACATAAGCTAGTCACAGCAGTGCTGTTTTATTGGTTGAGTACCCTGAAGAATTTGCTTGTTTCGTTATCAGTTTCATATTTGACAATAAACAACTGTAAGAGTTTTAAAGCTCAAAGTAATAAACAAAGTCTCATTGGTGGACTATCAAATGTTATATAAATGGTGTCTGGCTTGGGTGCTGTCGGCAGGACAAGCACATTATGTGGCTGAACGTGAATGGCCTACTTGTCCTTGTGCAATGTGTTCGTGCCTGTATGCATTTCTGGGGTAAGTTTCCAAATTGACCTCTTGGAACCTAGGCTTACACTTTCTTAAGTAAGTCAAACATGTTTGGTCGAATTCTATCCAGAGAGTCCTCAGGCATTCACTAATATAGAGGTTACTTTAACGGATAAAATTCCTATGTGTTACGTCCAAAGCATGGTAATGATTGTGAAGACAATTCAGCGAAGTGGTGTTATCGGAGTCCAATTCCGAAGGCAATAAATCTGTCACTTTGCTTGGCTGAAGGCATTTGCATGGCATTCCAATACGACTTCTGACAGTGGTAGGGTGAAGGGCCCTACTTAACCGTCGGCAGACTGTGGATCCTGTTATATAGGGTTTTCATCTTGACATCAATTTGCAGGCCGATACGGACATTACACTGCCAACAACAATTAATTCCCATTAACATTACCCAAACTCCGTTAGTCTTTTGGAATATTATTTCTCTAATTAACGCGCGTATTTTTTGTTGACATGGGAAAGTGTATGATAAGACCTTCAGAAGAAATCCATACTATTTCTATGCTCTGTTACAATTTGCCAGTATGGCGGGTTGCCCCGCTCGTAAAAGCCCATT
>CACRXP010000615.1:222387-234228 GCA_902702965.1 Spirometra erinaceieuropaei | reverse complement strand
GCTCGATTCTTCTTCTTCTTCTTCTTCAAATATGTATACACCTGGAACTCGAAATTTCGCCTTCATTCGTGATTTAACTGTGTTTTACGTCTCAATTAATCATTTTCCCCTAGTTGGGGCGGCATAAATTCCGTGTGGGCGGCAAAACTCCCATCAGAGCAGCAGAAGTTAGAGACCCTAAAAGACCATCCATGTGCTATCAGAACTGGGAGTTTAGGCAGTATTTTGGAAATATAACTTTTCTTGGTTTCAGCCTGATGGATTTATATTTTGTCGAATATCTATTTCGTGCCTCTCCATGCGTGACTATCCAGTCAGCAGATGTGAACCGTCCTCAAACTCGTCATACTATCAGGTGGCAGACATGCATGCAACACACGGTAAAATCGAGATTTGGTCACCGTGTTTGGCATCTGCTTGTCTTCCCTCGTCTCTCATTTCTCGTAAAGCGGAGAGTTGTCGCAGAGGATTTAAAGTCAGGAAAAGCCCTACAACTGATACTACATTATTTCTCGTCGGTCCGGCACATTTATATGGGAACGGGATACAAATAAAACATGTGAGTCAGAAGAGCAATCAATAACAATTGTCTTTTCATATAAGTGAGATTTGGGAACAAGGGAAAGTAATGAGGGACAATGAGCTAGGAGGCAATGAGGGTTAGGGGGGGGGAGGGGGAGGGAACGAAGGGGTATATGCAATTAACCGGCATTTGGCCACGGAAGGCGTGGAGCTTCTGCCAGGCCCATCTGTGTGCACAAGACCGCCTTTAGGAACTTGATGGCAGTCCTACCTGCTGTTGCTAGCAGACGCTGACCCAGTGGCTTAGGATAGTTTGGTGGAAAGTTGTAGAAACCAACACAGCTGCCTTCTCCGATGTTGTAAGTCAGGCACATCCGTCAATCAAGCTTACAGTGGAGGTGGAAACAGCAGATTCACTCTCTTTCTTAGACGTCCTTGTAAGCAGAAGTGCTGGTGGTAAGGTTCAGAAGAAACCTTAGTCTGAACAATATACTCAATTCTGCAGTTTCGTATCCCTTCAACTGAAACGCAATCTAGTCCATCGTTTGGCGAAATGGGCTAGAAAAATATGTCCAGCGAGCAGCATCGACAAGAAGCTTAGAAAATAAAGGAACTGTTTCGCGAGAACGGGCATCCTGACGGATTTATTGGAAAGGCTGTTACCGAGACCCCCTAAAACCCGTCACCCTGACGACGGATAAGAAGACCAGTTGGCGAGCATACATTTGCCTCCGATAAATTCTTGCCAAGCTTGTACATTTATATGTGGATGGGGTAGAAGTAAAAACATGCCAGTGGTTAGAGAGATCAATTAAAGCTCCTTGTAACACACAGGCGGGGTATGGGAATATGGGGAGGGGGAAGGTAATAGCAGTCAATGACAGGGACGGGGTGAGAGCAGAATTGCGCGAAGAATTGCTTTGTTAGTCGATTTTTGACCACGATAAATGCGGAGCCTGAACGTGGTTCTTCTTCGCGCACAAGATCGGTTTTCGTAGCCTGACGGCGACCGATTCTGATGCTTTTAGCGGACGCTGGCCCGTTAGCTTTGGGCAGCTAGATGGGGCCTTATAAATCACGCGAAAAGCTTCATTGGGGTCCACAGGATGCCCGGAATTCACAACAGGCGCCAGAACGGCGCTGCTTATGCTCCTATTTTGGCCTTTTCCCAGCCATGCCAGGAGATGTTCTCGTATTCTCTTGGACAGGCGCCGAATTGTACGACCAATACAGCTTACTCCATAGGAGCAAGTAAACGAGTAGATGCACATTGATGCGGTCTAAGACGGCAACCTCTCCTTCCCTTCTCCGCGTAAAATAGGCTTAGTAGAGAATAGTATACGAACCCTTGCTGCCGGGAAGGCTTGTGAGGCTTCTTCTCAGGAGTTCACTCGCAGCGTCTCCTTCGAAAGGGACCTTGAGGAGCAGCGTTTTCTTTTCGGCAGTCAGTGTGGTGGTTTGCTCCGGTCGCTCAGCCATATTCTTTGCGATAAACCTGTCAGGATACCCGTATTCGCGAAGCAAGTCCGGGATTTTCCTGAGCACCTCCTCGATGCTATCTGTTGGACAAATTTTTAGAGCTTTTGTGTCAAACATCAGACTAGATTTCGTTTTTGCCGAAGGGGTACGGAACTGGCGAAGTTCGTGTACTGTCCAGACCAGGTTTTCTTCCGATAGATGCTCCTTCGGACGCTATTGTCAGGTCTCCTGGGAGACAAAGCGAACCAGCCGTTTCCACCTCCAACATGAAAGTGATCGCCAGATGTGCCTGATTTACTGCATTTTACAGGGCAGTTATGTCGGTTTCTGTGGTGGTGGTGGTGGTGGTGGTGGTGGTGGTGGTGGTGGTGGTGGTGGTGGTGGTGGTGGTGGTGGTGGTGGTGGTGGTGGTGGTGGTGGTGGTGGTGGTGGTGGTGATTGCAACGATATCATCAACGTAGCGACCGTAGTGTTTAAGCGTATTGATCTGATCGCTTAGTTATAATTTCTCTAGCTTGCCCATTAAGACGTGTGCCAGGAGAGGTCCAAGAGGTGAGCCCATGGCAATGCCGTATTTTTGTCTACAGAGTTAGTTGTCTAAAAGGAACTGCATATTTAATATGCGTCTTTGTGATGGTTCGCTGAGTGTGTTCGTCGGAATTCTTATTTCTCATTGATTGGTTGAGGAATTAGCAGATGCAATTAACTGTACCGGTAACCGGAACGTTCGTAAAGTGGTCAGATGTCAGGCGAGAACATCACCGTGCCCTTAAGGTTAAGATCTCCGAGGTCCGCTGTGAATTCGAGGGTATCTCGATAGCTACGGGGTGCCAGCTGACGCTTTACGGGCTTGAGCTTCTCTGCTAACCACTTTGCAATCGTATGATACGGCGAGTTTCACATGTCCAAAATCGGACAATAATTTATCAAAAGCAAACATATGCTCGCCAACTGTTCCTTTGAACACTGCCATGGGAATTTCCGCAACTCTAAAACTCTGTATTTTAAAGTCCCTTTTTAAGGAGACGCAATGAGTGAACACTTGAGAAGACACCTTGAGCGGGGTGCTTCATGAACCTTCCCAGCGGCAAGAGTTCGGGTATCGTTCTCGATCAACCCTGTTTTGCACGGAGAAGGTAACGATAGGTCGCCAGCTCAGGCCACCTCTACGTGAATTTACTCATTTAGTTGACCCTGTGGAGTAGGTTATATTGGTCGCACGAGTAGGCGTCCGACCACGAGAATACAGGAACACCTAACGGCATGGTTGAGAAAAAGCGAAATTAAAAGCACAAACAGCGCCATTCTCGCACTCATGTGGGCCCCAAACGAAGTCTTCCGTGTGATTTCCAAGGTCCCACCGAACTACCCTATGCTACTGGGTCAGCGTCTGCTGGTAACAACATAGTCGAATGCCATCAGGTAATTAAAGCCGGTCTTGCTCACATGGTTGGACCTGGCACAAACTCTATGCCTTCAGTAGTCAAGGTTCGGCTAACTTTATGCGCTCCACCACTCCCCTCCCTCCCCCCCCCAACCCTCACTGCACCCTAGCTTACCGCCTCTTAGTCCTACTTCCACCCCCTTCACTACGTTCCCACCCAAATTGTATGAAAAGGCGAACTGTAATCGATTTCCCTTATCACTAATATGTCTTGCCTGCACCCCTTTATCATGTGGGTGTTCTGACCCAACGAGGATTTATCAAAATCAGACGCATGCTCGCCAACCGGTCTCCTGAGTCCTTCCATGGGAATTTTCCAACTTTAAAACATTAAGTAATATAAAATTGCGAAAATTCCTATGGAGCAATTCAGAAGAGCCTTTGAGAGCACGCGCGTGCTTTCGATAAATTCTCATCGGGCCGGTACATTTAAGTGGGACCGAGATACAAACTGAAACGTGTGAGCGATAAGTACGATCGATTATGGTTCGTCTTTTCATACAAACGGGGTATGTGAATAGAGAAAGGGGGGGGGGGAGGAGGAGGCAGTGAGTGACAGTGGGGGTTAGGTAGAGACGTGCCACAAGAGGGGTAGGAGGGGACGGGAGCGCGGAGACATGAATTCAGTTAATCGATCCTTGACCGTGGCAGACGCGGAGCGTGCAAGAGGTTCTTCTGCGCGCACAAAACCGGCCTCTGTAGCCTGACGGCAGTCGCTTCTGCTGTTGATAGTACGCGGTGACCCAGTTGCTTGGACTAGTTAGGTGTAACCTTGTAAATCACACGGAAGGCTTCGTTGGGATCCACACGGCGCCCAGAACCAACTATGTGTGCGAGGATGGGGCTGTGTATGCTCTTAACTTCACCTTTCCTCAGCCATGCCGGCAGGTATTCTCTTAGTCTTTCCAACGAGTCCGTCCGTGTGATTTACAAGGTTACACCTAACTAGTCCAAGCAACTGGGTCACCGCGTACTATCAACAGCAGAAGAGACTGCCGTCAGGCTACAGGGGCCGGTTTTGTGCGTGCAGAAGAACCTCTTGCACGCTCCGCGTCTGCCACGGTCAAGGATCGATTAACTGAATTCATGTCTCCGCGCTCCCGTCCCCTCCTCCCCCTCTTGTGGCACGTCTCTACCTAACCCCCACTGTCACTCAATGCCTCCTCCTCCCCCCCCCCTTTCTCTATTCACATACCCCGTTTTTATGAAAAGACGAACCGTAATCGATTGTACGTATCGCTCACAAGTTTCAGTTTGTACCTCGGTCCCACCTAAATGTACCGGCCCGATGAGAATTTATCGAAAGCATGCGCATTCTCGCCAAATGTTTCTCTGAATTAAATAATTTATTTGATCGGGGTTGTGAGCCTATGAGAGCGATTTAGGCAAGATCTCATTTCGTAGCCTTACCTGTTAGGGGTTGGGGGTTAGGGTTAGGAATTAAGATTAGGGGCTAGGGATTAGAGGTTAGGGGTCAGGCTGGGGCTTGTCTACTGCAGGTACGGCTACCAAATGAGATCCGACCGCGATCCTGTTTACCTCAGAGAACTAAAGCTTGTTAGAGAAAAATGTGCGTATACAGCATAGGCCACACCTTCACTTTTGTCATATTCAGAACTATTCATTGAGTCTGGTAGTCATCTGTTGGATTCTGGACTGTTTGCTCTAGAAACTCTACTTGGGCAGTCGGCCTACTTTATCAGAATTGGTGGACTTTAAGCGTTGCAGGTCTAGGCTAGGGGGTGTTAAGCTGTATTTAAGATTTAGTCAGCGCCCAAATTGTAAGGTGTGTCGTTTACCAGAGCAGTCGAACTTACGCCCACTCTCATCACGAACTAGGTAAATCAGTCCTATAGTCAGAGATCATATGTCAGATACTATTGTTAAGTGCATAGATTTTATTTGTCATAATATTTGCCTGCTTTAAATAATCCCGCCTTGACGTTGGTCGATGAGGACCTGGCATTTTAGGACGCCTCTTAGACATAACGTGGGAAATAACAATAACCGGAAAAGGAGGTTTCCTGTGAAATAAAAGGTAATAACCATTCAAACAAAATCCACACTGGTGCCGTTTTGTTGCCGTCCTCCGATATCTGCTTCATTGGTGCGGTGGGTCATCTTCTCTCCCAAATCGGGTCGTATGACTCTGACGCGGCCACGTCTTCGCGGTGCAGTCTTCCGACGTGAGAGGAACCACGCGATCAATAGACTCCCCAGCGGAATTAGAGCCACAATCATGGCAATTGCCCAGTCCTTACGCTGACATTCCACTTGAACCCGGACGCTAGTAAATACCTGCTCCGAGCCTGGTGCGATGCGAAAGTCGAGGATGGACCATCTGTCCAGTACTCGCAACACGCACTCTCTTTGTCTGCTATCGCAGACCACGGGATCGCACTCTGAAGCCTGGTAGAGGGAGCGCGTCAACCGCAGATTCAGACTGGACTGTGTATCTCCAGCAGCTCCATTTGCGGCAACGTCAGGAGCCAACTGGCGAAATACGAGACGATGCAAGGCCGACTTCTCAACAGTGATCAGTTTGGCGTTCCCCTCCGCGATAGGCTGTTGCGGCCACCAAGCACAGCACAGCTCGTGAGCCGGTTGATGCTCTTCGGCCGCCAACCATTCCTGCCAGTGCAATTCTGTTTGATAAATGGCCAACTGCTGGTTCTGGTCACTCCCGCCACCGCCTCCTAACACCTGTAACTGATCACCGGCCGACAGACGCAGGGCTACCACAAGCGGGGACCCCCCAGGTGTGGGGGCCCGTAACAACAGTCCGTAGGTTCGATTAGTGACAAGATGTGGTGCGATAGCGACGGTCCAAACAAGGAGACCAGGCCGATCAGCTGTGAGGGTGAGGCTGTCGCAGAAGGCACGATGCAGGCCTATATTGAGACTGGCACTGGCGGCTACACCCTCTGAGGCGGCACCGGGTATAAGGACTACCTGATCGCCGAGAGCTAACCGCAGTTCGCGGGCTCCCAGACCCAGGTAGACAAGAAGGAAAGCACAAAAGCCAGTTGTGCAGATGACACAGAGAACAATAAGCGTGAGACGACAGGCGCGGGCCAATTGACGTTTGCAGGAGATGACTGCGGTGAAGACAATAAGTAGAAAGAGAGCAACACCACCACTCAGGAGAAAAATTCGGGCCACGCTGGTTGTTGCCGGTGTAACTGCTGCCTCGGCACCAGAACTTCCGGAGCTGGTGTCTTCCACCGACATTTTGTCTCAGCTAAACGTAAATTATGTAGGCTTTCTTGTAGTCCAGTCTAAAACGAAAAGACAGAGCTTGATGGCGATGCAGCAACCTGCTGCTGACTTGCTCCGCAGGCAACAAAACTTTTAGTTTATCTTAACAGATGAGTAGGCATGCCCAGACAGCAATACCTCTGTTTTTTTAGTGTTGCATAATACGCAGTGCAAAAAGTATGAATGAATCCTTTTAAGGGGAAGGAGGCCATTAGAGCGCAGATGCGTCCTGTAACCAGAAGGAATAAGTGAATTTCACTCCGCTCAGGCTCAGCGGAGTCCAGGTTCAAACCTCGGGACTCCGGTTAGAACCGGACGAAAACACAACTGAACGATAGATAAGACATTTGAACTTTCCTTGTCATTGTCAGTAATCCTGTTTGATCGTTGGGCTGCTCGTCCTCAGGCGACTTCCTACACGAGCTCTGTACTGTAGCCAAAAAATAAAACGGAGCGCCTGTATGCCATCCTGCCGTTGGTACGTGCGCAGGGGCATCAGTCACATGTGATTTTAAATGTTTCCGATTGCATTCTACGGAATTAGAGTCATAGCTAAACATGAGAAGCTCTCGCTGAATAGCCAACGAGGTCCAGAATCGAACCTCAAATCTTCTCAGTCTGGTCTCATGCACAGCAAATAAACCAGCAGGTACGACTATACGCTCGCCCACCTTTGTCGGCAGTCGTTTTCGAATTTCTATGTCAGAGATTTTGAACACACCCAGCTGCACACACATTAAAAAAAATTAAAGTTCACAGAAAACTGCTGTGTTCTTCAGGCTGTTCACGTTGCAATTTTCTTTGCTGTTTACTCAGTTGAATTTCTCATGCAACCGTTACAGTTCTGGCTTGGAAGGGAATCCCCTCCCCCCGGTACAACAAGTGGCTTTAAGTTAAAGTCCAGGAAGTGAGCCTCTTTCTGTGTCCTAACGCCAACATTAACTCGAACCCTAACCCCAAACCTAATTCCAATCTGCCTGAAATCTAGCACAATGCCGACTGCATTACGAGGGTTCCTACACCCGCATTTTTCCCCTAACCTTACAAACCTGACAGACACTTACGCCATCCTCCGATAATGGCACCTATATCGGGGTCAACCTGTGCACATACTTTCGTTGCGAGTTTTAGAGGTTGCCGGGACGTCGTGGTGGGCGTGACATCTGTCCTTCTGTTAAAGGGACCAGGGACTCGATGAACCGCTCTTATCATCCGACATTCACGCGCATCAGGGAACCACCACGTCAGAAAGCAGTCTACCTTACAAAGTCCATGCATGAGTTAACAATTAATGCGCGAACGGGCCATGCATAATATTCTGGTGACAGACATCTGCCAAATGCCTGTCCGCGCTGACCTTCAGAGGCTAGCCAATCGGAATGCGGAATTTAGACGCCGTGGCTCATCAGTGCGGTGTCTTGGAAAGTATAGTTGTGACGCTGATGTACACACAGTGGCCGCCATTGTAGAGCGCTAGCTCTGCCACCCTAGTCCGCTCTCCCTTCTTCTTAACAACTTGCTGCGCACTACTGGCGACCTAACGTTCCAGGCCCGCACCACCTGATCAAGGTAATTGCGAAAACCTAAGTGGTCCGGTAGGAGATCAACATACAGATGGCTTCCTTTTGTGTCTACCACAATTATCTTCAAAATTATGCGCAGAAACGATGACTAAAGCCACTGAAGGAAGACGTAGACCTGACTAACGGAACTTAACCCGTTAGAGAATATGCAGATCCAGACTATCGGGTTGCTAACTCATGGAAAAGAGGCACTGTGCCGAGGCGCCAGACTATCTTGCCTTTCCCTACCTGTTCCTCATTCTTGAACTCACTGGTTATTTAACTGAATGGACGGAAAACAACTCGACGCTACGCGCTTGGCATGAGTTGGATTGTCAGCTCGGTTGACTTTTGATTGTTAATTCTTTCATAACTCTGGTCTTATCCTGATATTCATAGCCTGGGATTGACGGTTCTGGCTTAAGCGCTCGCGACAGCACCACCTCCTTGATTTTGACATCACAAATCTCGGTCGAGACACCAAACTGGCCATATGACTCAAAGTCGTGGCTCTCATAAACAGCAACAACTACATTCTATACGCTGACATTTCCGAAGTTCGTATTTCTTAATGTTTTGTTTTATGATGTCAAATGTAGCAAGCCAACAGAAGAGAGTGTCTGTTTTTCCTAAGCGGGTTACCATGTTTGAGCAGTTCCTAACTTAGCGATTCGCTTTATATTATTATACACACTTTTCAGACAGGAAGAGCCTGAAAGTAGCCGAGGGAATCCGACTCTGTGTCCTCGTGTCTCCGTGGTACAACGTCTGCCTTAAGCTGCAAGGGGTCGCTACAAAAAATTTCATCCCTACGACCAAAATTAGTCGGCGAGCACCACCTAAATCTGAATTTGAACAATCTCGATGTTGGTCGAGGAGGGTGATCTCATGAATCAGTAGTAGATGACTGACTCATGCTCAGTTGTACCCGGGTTCAGACCTAGGCATTTCGAACGCGGGGTTGGGACATGATTGAAAACTGACGAAAAATAAGTCAAATGATCATTCCATCTCCCTTATTACTTGTCTCTATTCGATCGTTTGTGTGCGTTCTAGACCGGAGCTCCAACACAAACCGGAAATTCAACTTTGCCTTCCAAAACCAGACTACATCGACGAATACAACACCGATGCTATCCCCAAAGACCTTGATATGCTTGAAAATGGAGTGTTGCGACAACCGTTCCAGTATTTACCCATATGTTAATTTACGCACTGATCAATGCCGAGCTCTGTCTGCTTTTTCATTGGCCGGTAAAACGCGGCCAGACATCCTATCTAAGAGGACACGAACCTTAGACTGCACATTAAATAAATAATGGACGAAAGATGCAAGATTAACCGAGAAAAGACCAGGTATGAATTCCTACAGTCTTACAGACAGTCTCGAACTTACCCCAATCAACCAAGAGATGGTCTGCGCCCCACAGCACAAAATCTTGACCAACCCACCCTTTCGAAACTCGAGGAATGTGAATACTCGCTCTCACAAATGCGCTGTCAATTAGATCACTCAAAGCATGTGATGGAGTCGGTGAGCCCGTTGTGTTGATCATTATTTCTTAAACACGTTTTGAACGCGCAAGCGAAGATAAGACAATCGTTTCATGCTGATCTGATCAAATCGCTAAACAAACAACCTGTAGACGAATCGTTGCAATTAAATCCAGATGACTGCATTGTTAACATGCCGGATTTGACGCTGAGTAAACTGCAAGCCGAAACCCTCTCTTTAGGACTTAAATTTAGCGTATCAAGAAGAAAAATAGATCTGACGGAGATTGAAGCACAATTTGAAGACCTATATCACCAGCTGTTGGACTTAACGCCGACGTCAGAAAACAATGTGAGATAGCTGAAGGCAAAAGTCGTTGATATCGCCTATCAGTATAAAACGTCCCCGGTTACCCAACGCTCACTATTAACTCAACAACATCTCCCTGCTCTAAATAACCTACGCAGGACTACTGATGTCGTTATCTTAAGACCTGATAAAGAAAGTGGTTTCGTAATACTAAACAAGACCGATTACGCAAGTAATATGGAAACGATTTTGAATGACTTCAGCAAATTTCCCCCCAAAACCCATGGGAAGGAAGAAACGAAAGCACTGGGAGACATTATCTGGAAAAAGGTGAAATCGCTATTCGAAAGGCAAATAACAGATGAGAACATGGCTGCCTGTCTTCGACCTGTAGGTTCACATATTCCCAGACAATACGGACTACCAAAATTTCACAAGCCGGGGATGCGCTTACGACCAATTTTATCAATGAGGACTTCACCTCAACATAAACTCGCCCAATATTCAGTCCAACAAATCGAACCAATCAGGCGTAACCTTCTCGTCCACACTATCAAATATACTTTCGCCTTCGTGGATGAGCTAAAGAAGCAGAATTTACTGAATAAGCACAGGATCTCGCTTGACGTGCAGAGCCTGTTTAAAAACGTGCCATAATTTGCGAGACTGCGGCGGAAACATGTCTGGCACCTGGACACCTGTGGTAACTACTACAGATACGCACGAAGAATTTGCAGTTCCTGTTCAACGGCAGTTGTATCGACAGATCGGGGGTGTAGCTATGGGCAGTCCAATGGGACCAGTCCTTGTTGACATTTTCATGTCAAGTCTCGAACGAAAATTAGCTCAAAACTTACAGCAAACCGCATTCTTTAGCGATATGTGGATGACATTTTCGCCATAGTCAAAAACCCAAGGGACGAAGAATTATTACTTAAAGTCATGAACAAAGCACATGCAAAGATCAAATTTACGATCGAGCATAAGAAAGACGACACACTTCCTTTCCTAGATATTCTTGTACGTAGGCGAGCAGATGGTTCCATTTAGAGATTCATCTATCGAAAAACCATGTGGAAAGGACAGTATATGCACCTCCTCAGTTCCGTTTTAATTCAGAGAAAACGAAGCTTGGTTTTGTGCCTCTTCAATAGAGCCAATAGGATCTGTTCTTCAGATACGATCGACGACGAATTTAGTTTCCTAAAGAACGTTTTTCTTGGAAGCGGGTATCCGTAGAAGTTCATCGATAGGCATCGCCATCCCAGACAAGGAAATCCTGTGGAAATATCTGTGCCGAAAAAAACCAGTGAGCATCTACCTCCCTTTCATTAGGTGATAATGTGTCAAATTTGATCATGCGACGACATCGAAGTACGATTGAACGGACGTACACCGCCTCTAAATTGTTGTTCTTGAGCACTCCAACATCTATTCCCGCTAGACCAGCCGAAGACATTCTGCCGACGCACGCCACATCAAACTGTATTTATGAATTTACATGTAGTTTCGGATAAAAATACATTGGGTTCACGCAAAGGCAGTTGGCCGTTCGGTCAGCTGAACATATGCGGAAGCGGCAGTTAAGGGTGTTCGATTACGAAGCACCTAGTGGACACGGGCTATACGGTGGACCCAATCACTGGGCCCCTTCTGCGCTTTGCCGCGGCCACTGCAATACGGAGGAAAAGAACGGAGTTCTGTAAGCAGCTGGATCACGTGATCAACCTCGCACTGCCACGGTAAGGATCGATAATAAACATAACCCCATT
>CACRXP010000615.1:164978-196527 GCA_902702965.1 Spirometra erinaceieuropaei | reverse complement strand
AACTCTCGCCATTATCAGGCTTTGCAGCATTTTATAAGGCAGTCGGCGCGCCGGAACTCAGCCCTCCGCGCCTTGAAAGTATTGTTGCTGTTGGACACCATTCAGTCGTCGTCTAGGTCGCCACGGCCCTAGTTGACTGCAAAGATAACGGACAACTCCAACGACCTCACATTACTTTATTTATTAATTAAGCCTCCAAAGTCGGACAGGAGGCAGACGGGTTCATGTGACCGCTGACTAAGCTATCTGTGGACATCCATGCAGTCTAAGTGTGTGATCACCACATTAGTCCACAATATTTACGGCTTCATAGTTGAAACCGCGACCTTACTTCGAGGGGATTTCATCTCATGAAATAAATAGAGCCGTGATGGATTCGCCCATCCCCCGGACTATTGCTGAGGTGATTTTCCAACAATCTGATAATTCAAGGAAACAAACATAGATTTTGGGTGCGATGCGTTGATGGCGCCTTTGTCATTGTTGCCGAGGGCAAGATTGACTACTGTGCAGAACGACTGAACTCCACCACTCTCTATCTACACTTCATAGAAAAGAATAAAAAGGAAAACGGGCATCCGTATTTGATGTCCTTATATGACTCAAATTGAAGGTCAGAGGAGACACACCGAAACACTGCAATGACTGACTTAAGACAGCAACCGCCTGTTGCAAAACAGACGAAGTTGTATATGTACACCCCAACAGTGGGTGGAAACCATTTAAAACATAATCCTTAAACAGGACGAGATGAAGCACCCCGACAGATATTTAGAGTCAAAGAGTATGCATAAGCATTCTTAAATAGAAGTCAAAAGCCTCAAATAAAGCGGAATAACAAGTTAAATCAATCAAGACCGTGGCGGGACATTCCGCATGTAGAAGGCGTCGCCTAGACTGGGGCTAGATACCTTGTGGCATTTCAAACATATCTGCCGATAAGTGGCGCAGTCGAAAAACTCCATCTATGGTCAGGAGAATTCGACTGTGGTCAACTTAATTCAGTGCAGCTACAGGGAAGATAAATGCGGGAGAAACCGGCCGAGGACTGCGAATGCGAATGCATGAATTCCAGACAGACTTTCATAGATTAAAGTCGGAGATATAACTCAATGTCGCACAGTCTGAGCACGGTCTCAGTTTTGATGTCGTCGAGATTACGGGCCGAGGCGGCGGTCAGACAAGAGGACAGGTGCAGGAAGCCTTGACGTCCACTGATCGCTTAGTTAACCACACATGACAACGCCTAGCTTCTACCTGGCTTTGTGCACATACTTGACAGAAATCGTTAAGGTATAATATCACTGCAACCACTATTTACAACTACGACCAACGGGCGAGGGCGACAAAGACCGCGAAGGAAGGGGTCCTGATCCGTGCCCACAGTCGGCACTGGCCATCAATATATTGGGCGAAATGCGCACACAATCCGCGTGTCATATAATAAGAACTGTACACAACACTTACGTGTAGGAATGGGTAGCCGGAGTCGCAGGCGAAACTTTCAGAACAAAAAATAAACAACTGGGGAACGCCCTTCCCACTCTACCATACACATTAAAATGTCTCAAAACATTTCAAAAACCGGCTAAGTATTAGTCATCATGAAAAAACTATAACATCACAAAGGTTTTCCTAAATAGCCAGAGGAGTTCGTTAATTTTTTCGGGAATAAAGGACATAAAACGGTATACTTTCTCGTTGTGTCCACTTAACCAAGAGTACATGCAGTACGAGAAACGGAAAATAATAGAGACGATACCCGACAAATTATATTAAGTGACCCGCCAACAAATTGAACCTCTTCCCTGTGAGTTATGGGCAACTACGTGAAGATCTCTTACAAGCGTTCTGCAGTGTTTCCGCTGAACATCGCACCAAGTTTTGCGTTGCAAATAGGGTACTCAAAGGATCAATAAATTCTCAATAAACTGAAATGAACAAAACGTACGCTGACTGTTGACTGTTCATGGATGGCAATGGCTCTTCCGAGTTGAAAGCGTTTAATCCACCTGAACTTCGATATGTACTGACAAAGTCTTCGTGTGCTTCTCGCAACCTCGCAAAATAGTCGGACTCATCCATCTGACCTTGCCGTTGAGTATTATTCGACCCGAACATCATTCACGTTTGGCATGATATAACAAAGGGCTCGGCAACTCCAAAAAGTCAAAACCTTGAATTTTGATTTCAAGAAAAATATTTAATTTTTAGATTGTTCTGCGTTATCTAAATCCTAAAGCTTTTTACTGCTCAGAATTCTCTGGCTGGATGACGGAGGGAGTGTATGCAACATAAGTCCTTTTGGCTGTCCATATCGCCATGTCGAGATAGGTATATCGTCTGGATATCAAGTTTGGCTACTTTTTCACTATGCCCTTGATACCGACATGTTGAGTTTGAGGGACTTAGGCGAAAAAAGGTTGTTTTACTAAGTATAACAAATGAATGTTTAAAGTACTCCCCTTCCTCTAAATATAATGTTCCATGCTTTTCTTCCACCATAGTTTCCTGTCGACAGATAGTTTTTTTATCGTAAATTAGTCGCTGCCGAGGTTCTTAAACTCAAAACTAAATCCACATAAGCCATAAAAATAAGGGAGCGGAATTTTGCCAGTTGTTTTATAATAATATATAGTAAAATAGGGAAAAAGTAGATAAAAATAGCACCTGCGACAGGAACGGTCCGTATTCACAAGATGCAGTCACGCATTGGTTTAAAATAGACGATATGTATACCTTTTCTGAAAATAAGACATATGTAGGATATGTCCGCACTTTGAATACCATTCACCTTTGAAAGTGTTTGACTTCTTTGTATCCTCTTACCTGTCGCGTGCAAGGACCGCTCTGGGCGTTTAGTGAAGGAGGCCTCGTAATCCTAGAGGTTCATGTGTTTCCGTCTGTTCCATATTACATAAAAGTCTGTGTGCGGTAAGTTTAGTAGGATACGCCGTAACTCATCTGTGATCAGTTCGTACAACTTTGAACTGCAAAGGGCTTTCAGCTAGTACCTGTGCTGTTAGTATGGTATCCTCTAACCTTTTTCTTACCGTCCTTGCGGGCGACATCATCGCCAAATGCTGCATAGAATATGCGTTTTACAAAATCATAAACATTTCGCCCTTCCAGGCAGACATTTGCTGACGCCTGGCCAGGATGTCCAGTTTGGTGTTCACGACATCCATGGAGCTTTGGACATTCCAGTTCCTCTGAGCGTTTGTTACTTTAGCGGCTTAAGAACGTCACTGTGCATGGGATCGTCTCACCGTTACGTTCGGACACGACAGGTGTGGTATATGTCTTGTTTTACCAAGGTTTTCGAGATTTTCCTGCGGCCACAGTTGGAATTTGCCGTTCAGGCCTGGAGACCCTAGTCTGTTAAAGACCGTACCACCCTCGAAAAAGTTCAAAGGCGCACAACCGAGCTTGCCAGTTGTCAAGAAACCCTACCTTACGAAACCCGATTGTCCGACCTTTTCAGTTTCAGTTTACCTGAGGAAAACATAGGTGTTGAACGCTTGAACTCCCTACTTGTTACAAGGAAGCGAATTATATCAAAAATTTGAGAATGGAAACATCAAACAACTACAGAGGTTTTTTCAGATTAGCAAAGTTTTCGAAACCAGACAGATAAACGAATTTTCCCATGTGTTAAAAACAATAACGTTAGTAAATGTGCTGTACAGTAGTCTGTCTATGGATAATTGATGTGATCTCAGTTTCTGAGGGAGACAAACTGAATGCTAACACGCACACTCAACCGGACTTGAGACAATAATAAAAAAACGAACGTTACTGAAATGCAGGCAGCAATATAATAAAATTAATAAACTGTTCAAACAAAATGCTCAAACGATATCGGCCAAAGTCATTATGTGGTTTAGTGGTACACTGGTCGAACCTGCGCTTAAATCCTCGACGGAGGTTGACACGACGATATCTGCTGGCAAAGCATTCCGAGCCTCCACCCCGCTGCTTGAAAAAAAGAACTTCCGAATATCCAGCCTGGCGCCAGTCATACGTAGTTTAAGTGGATGACCTCGGAGACTCGTCGTGATTGCTAATTCGAAGAAATCATCAGGTAAGAGACAGCAGTCCTGGCCGTGCATTATACGGAATGTTTGTATAAGGTCGCCTCTTAGCTGTCTGTATCTCAGTGGAAAAAAGGCCGATATTGCATAGTCGTGTTTCGTAGAGTAGCGTGTCCAGTCCACTAACGAGTTTGGTTGCCCGCCTTTGAACTTTCTCAAGGATGCTGAGATTTTTAAGGGTCCATGGTTTCCACGCCTAAGTAGCGAACTCTAGCTGTGCCCGTACAAATGTCCGAAAGACTTTAACGAAGCAGTCGTAAGCGAAGGTAGAGAAAGCCCGCTGGACTAGACAAAGGACTGATATCGCGGACTTGGCCACCTTGGAGCAGTGGAGCGATGGTTTTAGAGAAGCCGTTACCCACACACCCAAGTATTTCTGGGCGTCTACCTCCTGCACTGGTAAGCCATTTAGGTGGTAAACCCTCCGGCTCAGAGATCGGGTCATACCGACTTGCAAAACATTGCACTTAGCCACATAAAACAGCAAAAACCAGTCCTGTGGCCATTTCTCGAGTCGAGTCAGGTCTGCATGCAAGCGCTCCTCGTCAAATTCCGTTCGGAATACGCTCCAAAGTTTAACATCATCAGCGACCACAACGACATCATAATTCAGTTCACTGATGTAGTCGTTGACGTATATAATTAATAGGCTAGGGTCGAGGACGCAGACTTGAGGGACACCGATTTTAACTGCTACTTCCGCCGACTGCCTGTCACCGACGTGGACAGTTTGAGAGCGACCGATCAAGAAGCTTTGGATAAACCTCAAGAAATTACCCTCAATACCTCTTCGGCTTAATTTGTCCAGGAGACGCTGATGTGGTACACTGTCGAATGCTTTCTTAAACTCGACGTAGACTGCGTGCATTGCATTGCCGCCATCGACTGCCAGGGTCCAGGGATCTAAACAATAGAGTAGGTTTTTCACGCATGAATTGCCTCTACGAAATCCGTGCTGGGCATCACAAAGCAGATTTTGCTCTTCCAGAAAGGACATTATTTCTCGCTTAAGTGTTTTTTACATAATTTTGCAACAAATTAAACTAAGGTTGATTGGTCTGTAGCTGTTTGCTAAGACCTTGCTACCGCTTTTATAAATCGTCGTGATCCGCGCTGATTTCCAATCGGCGGACAAATAGCCTGCTTCGAACGAAGCTTGGAAGAGCATGGACATCGGTTTAGATAGTTCCCCAGCGAGCTCCTTCAACAATTTGGGCGGTATGTCATCCGGCCCAGGTGATTTAGAATTATTCACCGTCAGCAGTTCTTTGCGAACAATAGCTTCGCCAGGGCGTTTTTCCCTGGACTACAGGCAGTTACGCGGCCACTTAATTCAAACATTTCGTATGATGCGGGATTGATGTTGTTGCCTCGCAACCGGCGACTTTTTGTGCGGGCCACCAACTGCCAGCTTGAGAGGGTATTCTATCGAAGTTCGTGTGGCTTGGGAAAGAGTGAGCGCAGGGGAATTCTTCTTCAGCCTCAGTGGGATTAAGGCGTGCAAGGCTCTGCCTGTGGACGTCGTCATGCCCTCACCCGTGGACACATTCAAGACGGAGCTTGACCAGTGCAGGGATATGTGCCACCACGACATAGGGAACTAACAAATTTTTCCCCTTGTATCGACCCGAACGTTATACGTTACAAAGTATGCTACTCCTCGTATTGGGGTAATATTATCCTATTAAGGCAACGGAAATGTTTGCGGCGCCTGAGTGGAATCCATTTTGTTAGGAGCGGCTAACCAGCCAAAGCAGTGAGAGGATATCTACATCAACAGAAAAGGAATGAAATGACGGAAAAGTCGAATGAAGGGTAAAAGAGAGAAGAAACTGGTGTCAGACGATAGTGAGCATGGGTTCGCTCCCGAAGACATGAGTTTCAAACTCCGAATCTCCGAGGAATTAACCTTCTTCGACATTTCGGCCAAGCGAATGCTATTACAGCCTGGAAGCTGAACTTAGAAATTTTTTCGAAAAACAATCGTACCTTGAATGTCGTCTAGAACTGAAGTAGATAGAAAATATAACGGACCAAGCGTAATAAGCGGTGAAAATAATTATAAAAGGGCATTTTGTCATCGGGCAACATTCGGCCATAGCAAAAAAGGTCTAATAGCATTGATGGAAGATGGACATTGTGCGAAGTGGTTAAGGCTTATTCGAAGCATATTTAGAATGAGAAAAAAGATAGGTGGCTTGAGGAATGAGTTTGGAAAGTTAAAAAAATCGTTCGTCATGCACTTGGTGAGAAAACAGTAATGGTATTGGAAATCTCCGATGTAAGTGACACTAATTATCTGTTGCTGACCTCACTTGACGCAGAGGATATCTAAAAAAGCTGAAAATGTCGACAAACAACACCGAAAGGACGACCACTGTTGTCCTGCTGAACAAGTCGTTTCCAAAGTCATCTGCGGTTTCAACTTCTCATACCTTAATTCAGTATCTATGAGATTCACCCAAGGTTGGTCTTTTGAGACCCAAACAGCAACAACACGTCTTATGTACAAACACTTTTACCTACTGCACCAGTAACCTCTAACAAACAAAATCAAGGACTAGGTTCAAAATTAAGTCTGACCGCAGTTTCAGCTAGTCGAATACTTAATAAATCTAGTTCCTTTAAAAATCTGCCCCTTCACGATCGCATGTCAGTGCCCAAAAGCCCACCACCTGAAACACAGCCTATTTTCAAATACCCCCAGACAATACAACGAAGGTGTTAGACCCGGTATGCTAGTATTGTTCCCCTAGGAATGGCACTTTTGCCTGAATCAAAACACTCGTCCTCCACCGCCCAGCACATTCCCTTTACGGTCATATTCCCAGTGGGATTCCCACACAACTGTGTTGGTAAACTTATCCGGTTCTCAGTGTCACCTCAGCAGGAACACATTGTGGTGCACTGCGCATGTATCTTCTGTTCAGACTGAGTTTATTAGTGGTAAGGCATAGTACTTATCTGCGTCATTTTCTTTTCTAAATCCCACTTATTTTTTTCACATCGGGCCTTTTGGACGCCTGAAATTTTTTACAGGAGCAACGGGAACATTTGGCCCGAATTTTGACAGACAGACAGCCATTGGATGTTTTAGATCTTCCCCCTGCGAAACCAACTTTTGCCTCTCAAGCTCCTTGTTTTAAATGCGACACCCTTGCTTACTAGAATGTCTCTGCTTCAGACTGTTGTTTTCATCCAATGTCCAGATACTGTTGCAGTAGCAGACCACGGGAAACGCCTTCTGCAGCCGACTCCGAAACCACTTCTTATCTAAACTTGCATTCGAAATGATCGCCAAGCTTGCCGTAGTGAGAAAAGTTGCATCTACGTCCAACAGACCCTCCGCATCTTTCTGTTGTAGAGAATAGTCGCTGGACTTGGATCTATTTAAAAATAGGAATCGTTTGCTCTGTGGCCGTGTGCATTGCCCACTCAACGATAGGGACATTTATGATCCTTATCTTCTGCAGACATTTCAGACCACGGCTGATTTAAACTTCAAATAACACTCGGTAGCAGTTAACTTAACTCCGCCTGAGGTCCGCTGGTTTCCCCTTCCGGTCTCAGAAAATTCGAAGTAGTGGATGTTGACATGCGGAATTAGGATGTCGGTTGTCCTACCCGAGGATCGAACATGTTTTGGTTCCACCCATATCTCTTTTTGCTCTGCAAAACAATAATTGATGCCACGGACGACGTTTTTCTTTCTTTATCCTTTAGCCGTAGTAAACGTAAACTGTCTAGTCGGTTTCATCTGTAACGCGACATTTCCGTTCTGCTCTTGATCCACTATATTTTTGAGCGGGCTAAGAGGCCATTGGAGAAAAAGAGCTAGCCGAGTAGGTCGACGTTGCGGAAAAAGCTCGCTTAACGCCGCAAAACGTTTTCTTGCATAAAAAAACCTACAGAAGAACGCACCATCCTTTCATCTGAGACGTCTTCAGCAATCCTATAGTAGACGCTGGGCCGACCGCTGATAGTTTCAGTGTTTATTTTCCCAGAATGCTCATCAAAACCCGATCGCTCCACACCCCGGCATCCACGTCTGGACCAGTGCTCCCCTCGAGACTGTACAAGTTACCCACTGGGACACAGCCGTAACCATCCAGTGCCTTCGTCAGTCTCGTAGCTCTGGAGTAGAGGATGTCACGGTTGGCAATTTAAAGAGTGACGCAAATTAATTCTCTCCGTCCCTCCTGTGGCAGGAATTGAGCCATGATTTCAAAAGTGAAATCTATTCCAGTTTGTGAAAGAAAGCATACATTCTACCTGTTTGCAAGTACAGCTAATCCACGTTATTTGATTACTTTCGGCCAATGAACACCCTCCCAACAGCTTCAAAAATCGGAGAGACCCTGACTACCAATAAGATGATGTGTCACTTATTTGAGAATAAGGTGAGGATTGCAACCCAGCACGGAGTCCTCAGTGCTCGGCAATTTGATACCTGCGAGTTCTCTCCTTTTGATCGTGTTCTACAATCTAGGACAACTTTTTCGCCAATACACAGTCAAGTCCGAGCTCACTAAGAATTTTGATCGTGTTTACCGTAGTATTCTTCCATTGAAACGTTTGTCTTTTGGAATAGATAGTAAAGATTGAATTGAATGTCTTCGCACCTGGGCTCTCTCGGTCAACAGGTGTTCAACGGATTGTGAAAGCATTCGGTTGGCCAATTATGGTTTGCACGTTTTCTACCACATAAAGTAGTATACTGGTCCGTTAATAACAAGTTAGACTCATTCTTTCTAAATGCCTCAGAAACGTAGATAACGAAATGCGGTTTTCAGTCTAACTACACATCACCAGAGAGAGTGACAAGCTGACAGTTGGTTTTGGGACTGAAAAATGAGACTGTGAAATAGATAGAGACACCTAGTGATATGACACTATCAGATAACGTAGCGTTGCACCACATTCCGTCGGACGGAAAGTAATTCCATCCCCATATCTTTTAAATATGGTTTCTAATTCTTGACCTTTCGTGGGACTTACTATTTTAGAGATTTCGGTCTACTGTACGCTCTTACAGCCTGTCGGTGGTAAGAATTGGATTCAACTCGATAATAATCCCATCCTCACAAATTTATAATAGGGCTTTCGCAGAACGTGGGCTTCGACTGCCCTCTTTCCTCCTGGTCTTGGGACCAGAAAGGAAGACTGATTTCGTAGAATTATGAAAAAATATGAAAAAAACGACGAGGTAGGGTCACCAAAACCCAATAGGAAGATGATAGACTCGTCAAAAAACAATCACCAGCAAATGGATATAGATTTACCGATGTAAGAAAAAAGGAAATGCGGCAAACTACGTTTGAAGAAACAGTACCTAGGCAGTGTGAGCGTTTTTGAGTCTAATTTAGAGGGAGTGTTCAGAATCACAAAAGCTAGGCAGTAGACCCAGGGTGGAGTAAGTGCACTCACAAATCATCAAATTAACAGAACTAAAGTCCGACTTCGGGAAACCCAAACATCGGCATGGTCAGCTATTCCACAGATTATTAGGGGCGAATATACGGTGGATCAAGCAAGAAGCACAATCGTTTATGTATTTCGAGAATCGACCAAGGATACCTGATGATGGTGAGTAAATGACAATATCGCGCAACTGTAAGAGTGTTCAAAGTAAATAAGAAATGAGAGAGAAGCAATTAAGATTTTAAAACTTTATCGACTTAACAGTAAGGTGAACAACTTGAAGATATAAATCCGTTGTGCACTCCATCTAACGAAAGAAGATTGAACACACGAACGCATAGAATAAGGTTCTAAAGCATCGTAGTGGAGTCTCACAGCAGAATAGCATACATAAGAGGGTAGTCACGGAGGCAAAAGTCCCGGCCAACTAGAGCCTAAAAACTCTGGCCAGGTCCAAATGACGGTCATCCACCGAATCCATTGTAATCGTACAACCTCTAATGTGCTGGCGTGCAAACACCTTTCAAAGCCCCTTATTCCAAGTAAAAATAATCGTATACAACAGCCAGTTTCACATGAAACCGAATAGACACCGATTTAAGCAATGGGGCTTGCACGAGTATGCGTTTCTCAGTTAAGGCTGGTTTTGAGGAGAGCAAATCGGCCATGTCCGTGTCAAGTAACACGTTTAACACGCACGGAGCATATCAGGTAAAATATTATCTGGGCCATCGTTAACTCACGAACATGTCATTTTATCTTTTGTACGGTGCCAGATCACTGCGATAATGAGAGACTCGCTGAAGAGTGTTAAGTGCCTGATTACTCAGGGGCTTATCGAATCCCTTGCTGGTGCTCCCAAAGAACTGGTCTTGGCAGACCCAGGGCCGTTAAAAGATCTCCCAAACAAAATTCAGCAACCCGCTCAGGAAGTTGTATTACTCCTGGTATTTCGACTTGGGAAGCGCTCAGCGAACATATTTGTGTGTACACGTACCCGGCTCCCCAAAGTAATGTAAGTAGTCAGAGACAAGTTAAATATATTCTTCCGCAACGCTTCAGAATCAAGAATACCAACCGCAGTTTTTTTTCCAACTGGGCTACACCCCAACAGAAAAGATGGAACGTCGGCCATTAGATTACGAATTGAAAATGCTATTGCAAGATTGGGAAGATATCTGGTCATCTTAAACAACTGTAATACAGCGCCCTCCCATATGGCCATGGAAGGAATCAATTCAAATCAACGGAGAGTTGGTTTATAAAATGAAAACCCGAGCTGCACTGTGAAAAAGCGCCCTGAAAATCTGAAACTATCATTTATGTACACCAATCCACAGAGTAAACTACGTTTTATGAGCAGAAAGTTCGCATCTGTGACCTCTCCGCAACATTATTTCCTCGAAGGACGGTGATCTGAAAACATGGATGACCGCAATCTGGCATTGTACAGCTTTTACATGCTTCGGAAAGGTAGGACAGAATGTCAAGAAGGAGTGCTTACATGCGTAAAAGAGTGACTGCTTCTGTCAGAAAAAACAGGAGAAATTGCATGCCGCACAGAAGCTATCTGACTCATTACAAAGGCGACGGGATTGCAAAAAATTGTAGTACCTACAGTCTGTCGCCTGCCAAGAAATGACAACGAGGCTGATGCTCATCTGCTAGAAAAGCTAAGAAATTTACTACTTGGTCCGATATCCTGATCATGGGCGAATTTAGAACTCCATTAATGCACCGGGATTCAGTTCCCATACGAGGTCCAGAGCCAAATTGTGGCAGACGTCTGCTGGACACGAAACCCAACTAACCCTTCACGCAGCAAGTCAGGTTTACTATGAGGATGTGTGAGCAGTAAAGTTAACACGATTTAAATTTGGTGTTAACGAAATCACTGGACGGCATTGGCGTAGTGTAATGTCTGCCTTCCCTAGGTCGAAGCGACCACGCTGTACTACTCTAACAGTATTTCGTCTTTTCAACACCCAAAAGGCTCGTCAGGGTTAGAAGAAACCGATGGTAGACTAGAAAAATTTACCAGTGAAAGGTCTGTGTAATCCCCTTGATTATAAATTACAGAATGTCACATTTCCAGCGAGAATCAAAGAGGCTGGAGGGGCGAATTATTCGGACCTCGTTCTTTCGAAAGACCAAATAAAAGCAGATGAACTCAGTTCCATCGGACAGCTTTGTAAGAGTGCCCATATCATGCTGATGTGGGAATATTGCTTATACACCAAGGTAATGGAAACAGGTTGTCTGCGGCGTACCTTAGGGTTCCGTTCTCCGGTCATTGCTGCTCTTCATCTATGTCAATGACTGTATGACTGGACTAGATTACAGGGAGCCATATTTGCAGACGACATCAATATATGGAAACTGATCGAATGCAGTAGTTGTTGGCGTATTTAGTAAAAAAGATTTAAACGCCTATGTGAATGGTCGAGTAAATGGTTGCTGAGGTTTGGCTTTGAAAAGGGTGTTGCACCGCGACTCAACACGAGGAAAGCTAAGTGAAAGAACGATTCTCACCAATACTTCCTCGGCGGAAAGCGCTTGTCGAATGTCAATGAACAAAAGGACCTAGTAATCACTATTTTGTCATCTTCGAACTCCTCCTCTAGGTGTGTCAGAGCATCCAAACGGGTGACTCGTGTTCTCTTAGTCACTAAAGGGAATTTCGTAGATAAAGATAAGGAAATAGTTGAAAACGTATATCGAACCTTTATTCGTTTAAACCTATAACATACAGTTCAGGCGTGGCGCCTAGGGCCGAAAAAGGATCATTAGCTGCTTAGAAGAGTTCTTAGGAGGGGACACAGGTCATGACGCGTTTAAAGTGTTTGTCATGCAACTGCGGACTTGCGGAGATCTCATACAGACTTAAGAGATGGTGAGGAATCGAGAATACGTCCTATAATTCGCTTATATCTTCTCAGTAGCCACAAGGACTAGCCTTTATAGGAATCCTCACAATTCGAGGAACCTTATCCCATCTGGATATTTACCACTATTGGTTTTCTTAGCCAGTTGTCGATGAAGTTTTAATGAAGGAAACAACGGAATCATTCATATACAAACTGGATGCATATTTGCTAGAAGGTATCCCTCGATCGGACAGAAAATCACGGTTATACCAAACGAATGCTTTGCTCGCGCTTGCAGATAACGCCGATATCGATTATTTCGCGTTATCCTCGCTCCTTCAAGACGCGTGCGCATTAATCCCGAGGTTGCAGCATTTTTTTGTAGTGAATACTCCACTCCTTACCTTGCAGTAACATATTTATCTTCTAATGAATATTAAATGCACCGTTTTTATTGGGTCTTCGAAGACGACGCCTATTACCCTTAAATTTACTGAACTATAAAGAACTATTAGTCGTAGTGATTTCGACAAAATGAGGGACAAAATAAACCACGTAAACTGGGAATGAGCGTTTTCAGACAAAAACGTCAAGGACTGGCGGCAGCCCTAGGAGGTATGGCACGTCCTCCTCCAAAACAACCGGCTCATTACGTGGAAGAGGCTGAGACATTGACCCTAGTGTATGGAGCAAGCACTGAAAAGAAATATAAATAAATAATGAGGGTCGCGGAGAGAGTCGTTCGTCTGCAAGGACCCCGTTTTGATTAACGCATGCATGGGTAAGGGAACCAACTTAAGCGCCTTCTCCTCTGAACACGTTAAAAATTCAAGAAAGACCTGCTGAGCCGTACAGTTGGGAACTCGAGGTTATTCTATGGTTAAACAAGAAAATCAGTAAGGACGGAGCAAAGACAGACTACTATCCATGGTATTTAGGTCCGTCTTTGCGTAGAGAAACGAATATGCCCCCCTGACTGCGACTTGCCGGACAGCCTCACGATCAAGGCTGCATATTTAGCCAATAAAACTGTTCATTAAGAGCTGCTAAAGTTAATTGATTCCAAATTGCTTGGTCTAGATGATAAATTGCCCAAAGTTCTGAAAGACCTCGCTGAAAACTAACCAAACGGTTCTCCATGAATTTCACAGCCTATTTAAAAGTTGGCTGTTTACGCGGCAAATGAAAATCTGTGCAGATTATACAGCTACGTACTCCTGACAGCAAGACCTTTAAAAGCAACTTTCCAATCACTTTCGCATCGACTTGCTTCGGGATAGGAAATAAATAACCAAACGGGAGCTAATGCGTTTCTTAGAACAACATAATTTTCTATTTGTTGTTCAATAAGGATTCCGCAGAGGTAGATCTTGCGTGACAAATCTGATCCAATGTTTAGGACATTGGACTCGCGCAGCTGAAATAGGGAATTCGGTGCACGCAGTCTACTTATACTTCAAGATTATATTCAATTTCTTATCATATAATCAACTCCTGTACAAATTCTCCTGAACAGGCTTTTGGGGATAATCTCTTGAGGTGAGTTGGTTGTTTTCTAATCGGCCGCACTCAGTTTGTCCGCGTCGGTGCACAGCAGTTGACGGAGTTTGCGGTCAAGTTCGATGCTCCTCAAGGCTCCGTTTTTGGGCCCACTTTATCCATTTTATATGCCACCGGCTTGATTTTCCAAAATTCCAGCGGCGGTATCTTCGTAACCAGCATCCACCAAAGAGGCGTCAATGTTAGCACCATGCTTAACTACGACAACAACCATCGTGCGACCCATAAAGGAAGCAGCATCCAAACCCTTTTTCACTTGGCCTTTACTGCAATATAGATAGTCTACTTAGGAGAGAATTCACTTACTTTTGTTGGTTATTCTGGTGTATCGGATACTCAGTCAGCTTTGTGAAAAACTCTCTCCGACACCAGAGGCAACTACAAAGGTTCGGACCTAATGGAGAACCATGGTTGCGGAAATTCTTCTTCCTACCCCACATATGGAAAAGTCCTGAGACAATCGCCCGATAATGGAAATGAGCTGGCACCTCCACGGCTCACAAGCTGGCGTCGTTCCTGCGCGTAATACTATCCCGAGTCAAAGACCCCATACCCATGGAGCAGCAAGCCAATGTCGTTCACTGCTTTATGCGTGGCAGCTGCTTTTTCTCTTACGTTATTCATACAGGCCGACGACTTGGGAAGCGCGTTAACGGGAGTAAAAAAGCCCCTCCCCGACTTGACTCCCGTCACTCGTGTTTGCGCACACACTTGAGTGCGGCCAACATCCACCACCATGTTGACCTGGGTCTCATTTAAAAGGTCTGAGTGCCCAGCTTACTGACTTGTGTTCATGACCTACAAGCAGCCGTTAATCCATGCTGAGCAATTAGAGTTCCACTGTAACGCCATCCTCTCCTCGGCAAACCACAGCTGGAACTCTTAACACCCCCAACATCGGCGCACTCACCTCAACCTCCATGCCGCAGAAACGACCGCTAATTCCACCAAGTACAGTCCCATTGGATCACTATCCCCCATCACATCCAGCACAGGAATTAGTGACCGTTCCCAGTCTCCTTCCCTGTCCCTAACTCCACCGTAATTATGTGCTCACCCCTCCCTTACAACAGCTGCCTGTCTGTCAGAGTCTACCCTGTCGTACCAACCAGTCTAGTTTGACCATTTCACTTTCTGCTTTGCGCATTTCGTCTGATGAACGTTTAGTATCACCAACTTGAAAATTCACAAATACAACTCGATTTTGTTCCTGCGAGCCTTCTCCATTCAATATGTATATGAATGTCAGTGGGGGCAAGAAAGAGTCTGGGTGGTAGGTCGATACATAAGGGTTTTGGGCTCGTTTGCCTCCATTGGGCAAATCCTAACCCTGAACACCATCCCCGATCGGAAAAACGAACATTACACACAGAGCTAGTACAGATAGTCCACCGCTGGGGTCTGCCCATACGAGGTTTGTTTGGTGAGGGGGTCAACGGATCGGTGCGCGTCTACCCCTTGGTGAACATATACATATACAACGGAACGAGCATGTTCCGTAACCTGATCGGTGAGCGCCCACTATCATAATTAATATTCCCGATCACAACCGACAGGACAACGGGCCCGTGGCTCAATGGTAGAGCGTTCAACTCCATGACCGAAGATCCCGGGTTCGAATCTCAAGTGATCCACACTTGGGGTTGGGTATGACTGGCTGATGACGGCTAATAAGCCAGAAATGGCCATCCCGGTCTCCCTTGTCTTTGTCGGTATCATCTTCTCAACATATACATATATAGATGCGAAGAAAAGGCGATCTCGGGAACCATAGTTTTATTGCCCTGACGTTTCAAAAACAAACAAACTTCCATCATCGGAGGTTAATGTGGTATCGCGCCTCACGGTATTTATAGGTAGGCAACAGTCATGTTGACAGGGGTAGGGGGAAGGGGCGGGGAGGGAGTCCTGGGGCGTCTTGTCGCCGGATAGGGGGTGATGTATCAGCTTTAGCGGTCACCACCCGCATGCAGGCAGGGACTGTGGTCGACGGAGGAGGAACGGTTTAGGAATGTACTCAATCTAAATTGGGAACGGCGTTGGGACGTTGGAAGCCGTCGTTCATACCTTCATTGACCTTAGCTGTCGTTCAAGACTGACAATTTGTTTACGCTGCCGGACCGGGCCGAAGTTTGGTGACAGAACGGTCAAAAATATGACAGGCGCTATTTTACAGCGAAGGCGTTTCTGAGGCGGTCTGCCGTCTCTTAAGTCCGTTGGGGATCGGTATTGCCCACCAACCGGAGTCAAAAATTCGACATTTGGTCACGAGACCTAAGGCCCCTCTGCCACGAGGTGAAATCACAAACGTCACTTATCGGATTCAATTTAACTCCTGCGAAGTCAATTACGTTGGTGAGGCCGGAAAACGACTACAGACCCGGGTTGGAAAACACATGCGGGCAGTAAGTCGAATGGACCCTTTATCTCTGGCGGCAGAACACTGCGCCGATTCTGGACACACGTCCGCCCTTCAAACTACCGAAATTCTGGGCTGAGGAAACGTCAGCATAGCCAGGGAAATAAAAGAGCCCTGGCACACGGGGACAACCTCCATCAACCGTTGTGTGCCTCTTTCCGCTGCCTACCAAGCCCTTCGGGCGCAGCTCTGTGAACCCAGGCTAAACATTAATCCAAGCATGAGCGATTCCATGGCGGAAACACACTCAGCCGCCCTCAGCCTGGGTTAGATGAGGGCGCAGTCATCACTACAGCCGTGACATCTACTAATCCGGCAGATGAGAAAAGAGACAGTCGTGGCAGCGTTAACAAAATTGCCAGTCTTGGACGACAGCTAAGGTTAATGAAGGTACAAACGACGGTCTCCAACGTCCCAATGCCGCTTTCAATGTAGACTGAGTATATTTCTTCACCCTTCCTCTCCCGTCCACCACAGTCCCTGTTTACATGCGGATGGTGACCGCTAAAGCTGACACACCGCCTCCTCATTTGGCGGAAAAACGCTCTAGGATTCTCTCCCCGCTCCTTTCTCTCTGCCGCCCTGACTTTATATGTAAAAAACTCGTCTTAACATCACTTTTAAATACTATGAGGCGCGATACCACATTAACCTCCGAAAATGGAAATTTGTTTGTATTTGAAACGTCAGGACAATAAAATACTTGTCCCCGAGATTGCCTTTACTTCTCATTTTGTGTTCGAGGACGCGCATCTTCGCTTCTATTAGATATACAGATGCATCTGCTGTAAGCTAATAGAGGGGATAGATAAAAGTTCATTTTTATCGCCCAAGCAATTTCCTTGTCGAATCAGTTCAGCATGTTTTCTGCAAAAAGAGGTCTTGCTTTATAAACCTCCTTAAATGGTCCAAACGTTGGTCAAAAACAGTGGATAAAGGACATTCAGTCGATGTCGCTTACTGCGACTCTGGTTAAGCAACTGACCTATAAAGAATAAATAAATTGTTTTATTAAGTACATCTGAGTTAATATCCCAGCAACTAAAAATACATTACAAGTGAATTTTAGAACCCCTAGGCATACTCTATGCAGGACTAAGCTCACGCTTATGAAAAACTTCTAGCGGGCATTGAAAAAATTTCTTCCGAAGTAGACAAAATGAACGTAAGTGATTATCTTTTAAGGACAAAAAACGGTCGATCATGAAAGGGTAAATATGCGAGTCAGACAGGACTGGCCTGCATACGTAATTGAGTAAGGGGTTCGAGCCGGACATCTCTAGGCAGAATTCCTAAGCCAGATGAGGATATCTGTCGTAAAGTGGCGAAGGATGAACCCAGATGCTATCATTCACAGCCCGCGTAGAGTCCAGCCGAGGAAGGGACACTAAAGTCTGAGACGGTCATCTAAGCGTAGAGGGTAGATGCGACCATGAGACCTCTTTGCTGACCGACCAAACAACTAGCAGATGGCGAAAACAGATAATTCCGCCACGACCGTCAGCAGACAGCTTAGAGTCAAAATGAGTAGATGCACCAAGAACTAAGAAGATCATCGATTGAGATTGAGTGCTTGAAACCTCGGAGGCCAGAGTGGATTCCTGATAAAGGGTCGGTGATTTGCGAAACAGAAGCGTCTTAAAAAGCGCATGGCAACCTAGCCCAGCCAGCCTTTGGGCAACTTTGTAAAAGGGGGACATCGCGTTCTTTGAAGAACACAATGCATGGACCGAAAAATCGAAAAAACAGAAAGTTCTGCTGAGGGATCCTAAAGAGCAAAACTACGCACAGAAAAGGAAATGTGAACCAATACGGTAATTTGGTGACTCGTCATAAATTCCCGATGGCCCCTTCTCAATGTCATAGAGAAAGTTGTCCAGGAGGGATGGAAAAATATAGGCTTAATCGGATCAGTAGCCGGATGGATGCGTAGCTTTCTCTTAAAAGTATCTATTGAAAGGTTATTTTAAAGGAAATTTTACATAAAAGCAAAAAAGAGAGCGCTTAGACGTGGAAGAAGTGGGTGGAGGTATAATCAACGAAGAATTGTGAAGACTGTATGGGCGACTAGCAGGGGTAAGGGCCGAAATCCGGGGAAGATTTGAACTATTGTTAATGCGAAACAGGAGACTGTGTTCCACTAAGCGCCTCATCTAAACCATGTTGGACCGTAGGATAAAAGGAGACCTCAGACTGAATTCCGAGTTTCTCAAACAATCGTCAATAAAAGTTACTGCGGATTTCTACTGTACAAAATAGAGGCCTACACAAAGTGCTATCGCATAAAGATCAGCCTTCGTACCACTCCTATTCATTATCTATGCTGATAAACTAGTATAAGAAGTGAAGTCTAGTAGGTCGCCCTTTGCAGATGACACTAAGTTGCAGAGAGTGGTACAAAATGCAACAGACTCCCAGATATAACAACAGGACAAAGAAAGGCCTAAAGCATGGGGCAAGACCTGGTGCATAAAATGCAGTGTCGATAAATGCGTGATTTGCACATAATGTCGGTCGACGAAGAAGGAATACACCTTCAAAACTGTATCTTCCGGGAAATCAACCATTTACAACCATATATATACAAAAAAGACATTCAAATATCCGCTCAAGACGAATTAAACGTAATAATGCAGCGTTCAAAAGTCTCAAAGCGCGAAATGCCATTGATGAGTGTGACACGCACAACATTTGTAAACCTAGGCGCTGATGTCTTCGTTAATGTGCGTAATGCTTTTGTTTGGGCGCATCTAAATATGCGGTAGAGGCTTTGCGGTCGCGTCTTCAGAAAAACGTAGGCATCCTCGAAAGTGTAAAACTATGCACTACAAACGTTGCTAATCGATTAAAAATTTGGCATACGAGGAGTGCTAGAGTGCGTTGAACATCCACTCCCTAGACTATGGGCAGAACACAGGTCACTTTATTAGTAACCTTTCAGTTGCTGCGACAACTTCACCGTGATATGGGCTTGGAAAATCCTTAGGAAATGATACCAAAGACGAATCTCAGAAGGCACGACTGCCAGCTTCAAAAAAATGCTCCACACCAACCAACGTTCTCCCTTTTTCTAACAAGAAGTCATCCGTCAGTTAGATTATTTGCTGACGTTTACCATACAGTCCCTCAGTATGAAGGTGTTCAGGAGACGTCTGGGTACTCATACGCTGAGGGTCGACTAGAACTCACTAAATTTCACCTTTGGAGACACTGTCATAACTATTACCATGCTAATAACTAAACTTAAATTGCTCGTTTGTTTTACTCGAACTTTGACACTTAAACAGAAAACATGTAAAAACATTGAATGTATTATTCGTATGTATTTACCGATTTTCCCACTTATTAACACTCCTAGTAAAACACATATCTGATGGAGATCGCGTACTAAAAGTAACTGAAAATATTTGCGACTTTGTTGTGCTTAATGCAGACCTGGTTCATTTGAAGCGGAGTTTTCAAGGACATCTGTCATTTATTTCAAATACACTGACCAACTGATTGAATTCAAATGACTGCAAATTTAATTAATGAGTGGACGCTAATGGCCACATTGCAACCTAGCATTCCCCACAATTATTCCAACACAGCTTCTCGTACAACGACACGCAGGACATATTTTTTAAGTTCGACGAACTCAACATTCGCATCGACGATCTTCTTCAATTATGCGGTTACGCGTTATCCCACCGACAGAAGATTCGTTGCCCCAAGATGCCGACTGCCGTTAATTGGCATGAATCAGCTTTCCTTTATTCAGATGACATAGAAGAAGGCGCTAGTGAAAGAAGCACTCACTCACGTGAAATATTGGCTTCTCTTATAATAGAAAACAGAAAGTTTCTATGCAACACGCGAGCAGCCTGACTCACGTCAAATGTGTGGAATCGCAAGGCCGCAAGATTCTGGCAGCAGATCGACCACCCAGAAATGACGTCGAAGTTGGTACTTATCTGCTAGATGAGTAAGACGGACCTGCTACCCGGTCTGAGGTCTTCGTCAAGGAACAGGCACTCACACAATCGCTAGAAAGCAGTAGTGATGAAAAGTGTCAGTCCTCCTTAAGTCTAGTCCACCACGTGGTACTGCTTAGGGATGCCAGAAAAGTTGTTCTGAGCTAGAACCTCTCAGTTTGTGCCGTGGAGAATTCAAAATTACCATGCGGTTATAAAAAAATAGGGAAAACAAGGCGAAGATGCTCTACTCATGCGCAAAACCAATGAACACCCATAAATTAATGAGGATGAAGCAAAAAGCAGAGGAACTTTCACAACATTTAAAGTTTTTTTTATGAGAGAAGCCAAACTTTATTCTCCCGACAGCGGCAAAAGAATATCACAACAAATAAAATCGCGTACCCATTTGGAAGGCTGCTAGCGTTGAGAGAATCAAAATCAGGGATCCAGATGACATACAGTGGAAACTATTGAAGGAACTCGTCGTCGAGCCAGTCTTAAAGTGTTCGATGCTTTCCAAATGTTCGCTTGAGTCTGGTTGTTTACCCGCACAGACCACACAGCAATATGAGGGCAAATGGAGGGTCTTCACGAAAAATGTCCAACCGATCATTCTCATTTCGATCTGATGCCAATCTATGTAAAAAATAATCAAATGTTAGCTAGTCGCTTGTCGGTCGCTGTGTCGGCTGTAAGGAACTTGAAAAGCGGGTCCAGACGCTAGAAGAGAAGCAAGGCCTACTGACGGACATCATCATGGTTATTCTTAAGCACAGTAAGATAGAATTACCAAAAAATCCGCCAAATTTCCGATCGATCGGCGACGAACATCCTACTAATAAAGGCACTAGCGCGGAAAAGTCAAAGCCAGTCAGGAAGAGGAAACTCTAGACAAATCAGTTCCGGTGGATAACGTGGCGGTCGACACTAATGCATTAAAAATAAGTCAGGTTCCATTACCTGCTATAGTAACTAAACCTGCCAAATCATCGAACACTAAAGTTGGGAAAGCCAGGGTGACCCTCAGAAGATCTGTTAGAAACTACAAGGACTCGCCGTTATTCTTGGAAGGCAATGCTGTTACTCCACTTCTTCACAAGGCTAACTCTTCCGGAAAGTGCCCTAACCATTCCGTTTATGGAAAAGGACACGATAAGCCTTCGTGCAGTACATTGCAACAGGGTAATGATTGTAAGAGCTCCACTGCCGGAGCAAGTACGTCACATGAAAATCCATGCCTTATACCCCCTTCGCCGGCCAAAAATCATTCAAATGTCGAAGTGACAACGGCCGTCGGGAATACTACAGTAGCATTATATCGTCCTAGCGCGGACGGGACAGTAATGAGCTCTTCCATAAATCGTAAGCAAAATATTGTCATAAGGGGCGCCCCAGAGTCCACGTCCTGCATTCCGAAGGAACGAGTGGCGCACGACCTAGACCTTCTTCATCAGTACGCCAGTGCCGTCCTGCAGGATGGGGAAATATTCACCGTTAAAAAAGCTTTCCGACTAGGCAGAGCGGACCCAAATCGTGACCTAAAAACATCCCCAAGACCCCTGAAAGTTATTTTGGAAAACGAAGCCCAAGCAGCGCTTTTGTTAGAAAGTAGAACGACCTTGCGCAATTCGCACAAGAAAGTGTTTTTTCAACCAGACTACGAACCGAAGGAAAGACGGAAAATGAGAGAACTGAGATCAGAATTGAAGGAGAGAATTGGCAGAGGAGAGAAAGGGCTGAAGATCACAAATGGACAAATAGTCCAGACAAAGGGGTCTTTTCTGTGGTCAGAACCCGTCACAATGAAGGCCGGGCCTCTCCAACGAATCAGTCATTGAAGGTTATATCCGCAAATGTGCAAAGCCTCTTCAACAAACTAGATGAACTAAGAGACTTAGTTGATGAAATTAAGCCAGACATTATGGCATTCACAGAAACGTGGCTTACTGAAGATATCGCAGATTCAGAAATATCACTTAGAGGATATCAGCAATTCAGGAGAGATAGACTAGGCCGAGGAGGAGGAGTCATAATTTATGTCACTCGCAAGCTTAGCGCTATGGCTGATGTACACAGACCGGTACGGGATGTGGAACTGCTAAGCGTTACCATATCTAGTAAGAATGTCCGATCATTGTCACTTTCGGTGGTGTACCGTTCACCTAACCATACTTCTGACCAAGATCTCATGCTCATATCCGAACTGTACCAAGCTAGCGAGAAGAAAGACGTCCTTATCGTTGGGGATTTTAACGCTCCTGGCATTGATTGGCTAACGTGGACTGCACAAGGGCCGCAAGACAGCTTTAATCACAAAGTACTTCAATGGGCAACGGACAAACTTCTCTGCCAGAATGCTACCTTTGGAACACGGGTTAGGGAATGACAGCAGTCGAACTGCCTTGATCTTATTTTTACCTGAGAGAAGGAAGATTTGTTAGACCTGCAGGACCGACAGCCATTAGGGTCAAGCTACCACATCACGCTCTACTTCGAGTACTCTCTGTTTTCCAAACCCGTCCAACCCGAGAGGTGGGAGAGAAACATTTGGAAAGGGGACTATTCTCTCATGAGGAGGGAAGCGGCAGCTATATCATGGGAGACTGAACTGCATGGTCGAGCAAACGATAACTGGAATACTTTCAGTTCCTTACTGAAAGAGATTGTTTATTCCAATTGTCCTCTTAGAAGGAAGACAATCACAAACCGCCCAAAATGGATAAACCCCGACTTGAAGGCCTCTTTCAGAAAAAGGAATCGTCTGTGAAGGCGTTACAGACTAACTGGCTCCGACGAACACTTACAGGAATATAAGCGGCAAGGAAACGACTGTAAAAGTGAGGCCTCAAAGCTGCGACAGTAGTTTGAACTAAACATACTCCGAAATTCGTTGGAGCATCCGAAAATTCTATATGGTTGTATACGAAGTACTAAAAGGACTCAGGAGCTGATACCTGCCCTCAGGTCTGCAGATGGAAAAGTAGAGATTGATGACCAGGTTAAAGCGTCCCTCCTTTCCGACTTCTTTCAGTCCGTCTTCACGCGAGAACCTAGTTCTATATTTGCCCATCCATCCATTCGCCAACCAACCTCTCCTCCCAGTACCCTTCCCCCTCCTATCCCCTCCCTACCCTCCTTAACCGAGGAATCACTCTTTTCATCTACCATAGTTAAGGCCGAGCTACTCCGGCTGAAACCTGCCAAATCGCCTGGCCCAGATAGAATTTCCGCCCTAGCACTTCGTGAACTTGCTAATGAACTGTGCAAACCCTTATCCGCAATATTTCAAAAGTCATTTGAAGACGGCGAGCTACCGGAAGAATGGAAGTGCGCACTCATTACTCCGATCCATAAAGGAGGCTCAAGACTTAACTGCGGAAATTATCGTCCTGTCAGTCTTACTTGCATCGCGTGTAAAATAATGGAACGCATTATCAAAAGACACTTGATGAAATACCTGGAACAGAACAAAATATTGTGCGATGCCCAACACGGCTTACGTCCAGGGCGCTCCTGCCTAACGAGTGTTCTTTACTCGCACGATAAATGGACACGAGCTACCGATAAAGGTTTTCCAGTAGATGTCATATTTTTTGACTTCAAGAAGGCCTTTGACAGTGTCCCGCACAGGCTTCTTTTACAAAAGATCTGGGATGAAGAGATTCAAGGGAGAATGTTTAAGTGGATCATGAGTTTTCTGTCCTCCAGACTACAAAGTGTCGTCGTTAGTAATTCTACCTCGGAATGGGTAAAGGTGGAAAGTGGTGTCCCACAGGGTTCTGTCTTAGGCCCAATACTCTTCCTGATTTATGCTAATGACTGCATCAGCGAAGTGAATTGTGGGGGCATCATGTTCGCGGACGACATAAAAATATGGAGTGAAGTCAAATGCGATGATGACGCAGAGAAGTTGCAGTCGAACATCAACAAACTGTGTGCTTGGTCGAACAGATGGCTTTTTAAGTTTAACGTGTCCAAATGCGTGGTTTTGCACCTGAACACCGGCCGCAATGCCTCTCCCAAACACCAGTACTATATTGACGGGATGAGGTTAGAAACTGTAGAAAGACACAGAGATCTGGGTGTATGGACGACCACAAATCTATCCCCATCAGAACACTGTAGAAAGATGGTCCAGAAGGCAACTAGTACTCTACATTGGATCAGACGTGTATTTAAAATATTTCCTCCCGAACTTTTCGAAAGACTCTTTGGTGTCTTTGTAAGACCTCATCTAGAGTATGGAATGCCAGCAGCTTCACCATGGATGAGGAAGGATATCAACTTGCTTGAACAGGTGCAACGCAGTGCGACAAAGATGGTCGACGGTCTGAAACAATTGTCTTATCAGGAGAGGCTGAATTTGCTTGGCCTATTCCCTCTGTCTTATAGACAAATAAACTGCAGTCTACTCTGGACGTTCTGGATTGTTCGCGGCCAGGGTTGCTCATTAAGAGCAGAGGACTTCTTTGAGTTCGCCCGTACAAACCAACTACGCGGCCATGCATACAAAGTCGGGAATGAGCGCACGCGTTTAGACCGACGAAAATTTTCATTCAGCCAGCGGGTTGTCAGGCAGTGGAACTCGCTTCCAAGCGAGATGGTGACGGCTGACACAGTTTGTGTGTTTAAAAGAAAACTTGCTCGTCTAGTTTTCGACAGAAATCGGCTTGTACAGCATGACTATGCACAGCCAGTTTTGTAAAATCTGTCATATACAATCTTCCGCATTAATTTACAGTGACCCCATGCACTACCTTATGATTGCGATTGAACTGTGACCCAATCACATTTTAAATGCCTGCAATTTTATTTTATTTTTGAGTATGAATCTGCGAAAGCACTGTACATAAATAGGGTCATCAAGTGCTCTGCCTGTACATACATACATACATACAATATCCCGGCATGGATTTCATACGGACAGGTCTAGCATGAAATGTTGGCTTCAACTTGGAGGACACTGTGCACGTGCAGTTGACAAAGATAAGGTGGTGCGTACTGATTAGGTGGACTTTCGAACGGTCGTTTAAGGCAATATTCTCAGGCGAATTTAAAGTTGCCTACTAGGCTGTTTTCCATTTGGCCATATTATGACCGAGATTCGGCGGTTGTGGCAGTAAAATGGCATTTCCCAAGGTTCCATACCCTGTTCGCTACCTACGGCAATGTTGGCTTCAGAGAATTAAAATGCGATGTCACCGTATTTGATGATTATGTCAAGCTTTGGAGCGTCATCCAAAACGCAGCTGAAGAAAGCGGTTGTCCACAAACTTAAACCGATACGAACAATGTCAGTCCTATTCCTTGTCAAATGAGCTTTGGCCACTAAAGTTTGAAGACCCTAAACAGTCAATGACAGTGATTTCTCTGAAAAATTCGCAAGCGCAACCAAACTAGCCACAATACAGGGCTCGGTCCTATACAACCTAAGTCTAATCTCGATCTTTCTCCCTCGATTTATATGACAACTGAGAAATCGCTAGGTACAAATATCCGTCAACCTGTGTGGTCAGAGTCGCTGCCGAACGCACGGTGGCCTAATCAGTCTAGCATTCATAAGGGACGTGAATAGCTCTCTAATAGAACTAAGAGTGACTGGGGCTTGGCCTGCCATCTAATCGACCAATAAATATTTTAAGGCTACTCAAAACACTTTAGTCGACTGGGCAGGCACTCTGACATGGATTTGGACATCTTCCAAGTAGCCAACTTGCAGGAACTTTGATTTCTTTTTTTACAACCATTCTGACTTCTCATTATGAACAGAAATAACGTCGTTAGCCTAACACAAGGCTCTGCGCGTCATTGGGGGTTTGCCAATAGGAACCTTACGCTTCAGAGGAAAAATCGTAGGTATTGTAAGGTTTATACAGGAAGTTCTAAAATAGGCTGTAAATAATAAAATATCTAAAGTTTGCTCTAGCAACCTCTCCGAAGCCTCGATCGAACTGCCATTTTGTCAGAAATTGCTGTTAACGTCTGACGTTCGGCACGACCGCAGAGAAAAGGGGATAATCTACAGAGCCGGTGTCTTTACATATTTCATTTTTAGCTATATCTGCCAAAATAATATTTCTAGTATGCTCAGAACATACCAACTACAACCACGTTTGTTTAGTGTATTTGCCGAAGTGGATACGACCTTGAAGGGAAACAACCCCGGTCCTTGGCCAATCAGGCGGGAAGCGCTGGAGAGGGTGGCTGGTTAAAAAGTCGAAAATAATGTTCCCTTTTATGGGTGATGCTATGTTTAATACAGGGCCATCGCAGACCTTCTTTTCTGCGGATTTTCCTCAGACATTATTCAACTTTAATAGGTCGACTAACCCGTTTGATGCTGTAAGACAAATTCATCAATCTGTGGATGAATTTATGAATCGAACTGCAAGAGCCTTCTTTGCTGATTTTGAGGCACTATCAGGAACCGCCTATCACCGCTCACCGTAAGCGTCTCAGTTATATAAGACGTCTTGTTCTTTAGTCTCTTAGTCTCTCATTTAATTAACATTAATTAATTCAATTAATTATAGCAAAAATACATAGTTTCGATAAATCTTGTATCATTGGCGGTCCAACGCGCTACCAAATGAGTCGACTCATCTTGTCTTTTAAGTAATGTAATGAGCGCATGGGATAAATGATCATTTGTCCTATGCTCTCA
This sequence comes from Spirometra erinaceieuropaei, assembly GCA_902702965.1. Taxonomy (NCBI): domain Eukaryota; kingdom Metazoa; phylum Platyhelminthes; class Cestoda; order Diphyllobothriidea; family Diphyllobothriidae; genus Spirometra; species Spirometra erinaceieuropaei. The sequence continues at coordinate 169,546 of CACRXP010000615.1, read as the reverse complement.
TTGCAATTATTTTGTCATCATCAACTTTAGTAGCCCCTCAGGATGCGGGCGCATGTCATCCAAGTGGCCAGCAAAAATTGAAGTGTTCCCTTATAAGTTTTTGCTGCAATATTATCTCTAAGAAATTGCTAACCGATGGCTATCACTGCGGACGTTGTCAGTGCCAGTGGGTGCACATTCGTACGATAACTCGGTGAGGATCTGGGGGCCTAGCTTTCATAACTGTGACAATGTCTCAATAGCCGCAGGTTTTCTATGAATCCGCCGAATGTTGTCTGAATGTAAGAAAAAGTTTGTTATTGCCAACTGCTAAAACTATCTTGAATAGCGCATCCAGACACCACAGTTTTCTTTAACTTGGAATACCATTGAAGTACAGCGACCATTAGGGACAAGTTCCTCACGTTCGATGCATAACAAGTCATTGTAGTCTGCTATCCAAACGAAATATTTATTGTTCTTTCCTCTCTTTGTCACATTGACCTTTGATTTGCTTGACAATCGCTCTAGGTGAAGCACCAACAGTTTTTTGACTAGTCGAACTGTGCGTTGTTAACAGAAGTTTTTGTATATTGCCCGTTTTAGTTTAAGCTCGACAAATCTCAAAAAACTTTTGCAGACTTCATGCTACTACAATAAGCGCAAATAATGAACAGTTTTGCACTACAACTCAAAATTGACTAACATTTTTCCGTAGATTTCCGGCAGTGTGGGTCTCCGCCTGTAACTTAACATATTTCTGCCTAGTTATCATGTATATCGCGTTGTTACTTGACTCATACATAAAAATAGACAGTAAGTACGGGAGTTCGGACGTGTCGTAGCTCGCCTGCGGACGGTCTAAGCCTTGAAAGTGTCCTGGGATCTAGCGGTAGACACAGTAAGCTTTCATCATAATGAGCGTCAAGCATCCAATACATTAATGAGGCACTTTATGCTTAACCGTTTACAGGCGCAAATCCTTGCGACTTCTTAAGACGCGATCTTGCGAGCACCTACAACAGTCTTACAGTCACCGCTACACGATAAATTTTCACTATAATAGTCTTCCTATATACTATTTATCACATTGCCGTTTTCCTCAAGCTGTTGGCAATGCAAAATATCTGGGTAAGACAGGCTTACTAGTGTTCTCGGGTTTTTGAGGGGTTATGGAATCGTTCAAATATTTATTTCCAATAAACTTACTGCTCCACATTAAGCATAACACAAAAATTACAGATGCGTAAGTGCTCATAAAGGAATATGAATAGTGTAAACATTCCTTCAGGTCATCATTGACGAATGCAATCAATGGATGACATACACGAACGTTAGCAGTAGACTGCACATGCAAGCACGGACGAAAAAAGTCTGAACACTTAAGTTACCGAGCGAAATCTTGCTAGGATTCCCACATACATATCTTTCTAATAAATTTAAGAATTTGCGAATTCTTCATACTATAAGGACATTTTACAGCTACAAATTGGGCGACGCTCTCGAATATACTGTGACGATCCCATCTTATGTAACTTATTTCCGCCGTGTGAAGTTACCAACGCCTTAACAAATTCACCTCTGACCAAATTTCTTGTTAAAAACTAGTTTTGTCATGGGCCGGTTCGTCTTGTATTGGCGCATTTTCAGATAATGATCCACAGACTGAGAATTTCTCTTACGAGAAATAATACCACTGCAGTAGTAATATACAGAAGGGGCAAACGTAAGCGACCAGTTTTCAAAGCTTCGTGCTTAAAATGCCTTATATTATCACATGGTCAGCATGTAGACACTGTGTTACACAATTAATCCTCTCTTGTTACATGATCTGTAGTTTGTGCCTAGAAAACCACGTCAGCTTTAGATATGCATAAATCTTACTCACTATGAACTTTTCATGGAAACCTTCAGAACTTTAAACAGGCACACAGTTTCTTTTGGTAGATTAGACAAATACAAACAAAACATATGGAATTACCGTACGCTACATCAAAACCAATGCTTCACGCCGCTAATCTCACTAATGTCGGTTTAGGTTTCAATTGTACTATTTGTGGCTCATGATTGTTTCATCACCATTTTATTGTCAATGTTCATGGCAACAGGGACAGACTTTGAAATACCAGTTGCCCGGTCCCCGTCAGCAATCATCCAGGATATAATATGTCTTCATTCTGGACAATATGCGCCTGACAAATTCCATCTTGTGAACGTCAATGTATTCGCGTTTAATGACAGCTGGAAGATAGTCTTGGGACTATTTTCTGAAGCAGTCGTTCTTTTAAATCGTCTCCACTAATTTCGTAAACGTGACTAAATGCATGCTTTTAAAGCATACCTTCACCTATCAATTACCTCAGCAGAATGTTAAGAACAGTAGCAGTAGAAAGATAAGTTGCGAAGGTGTTCAAAAAATTACGATTTATTGGAGTTTTGCATTTAGTACTGGAAATCTCTACAACCGCAAAACTTTATGTTTAGTTAAAAGCATTTTGTCACAAACTCCGTCACTGCCGTCACCGATCTCTCTGTTGCTATGATTTGCTTAGGAAATGGGCATAATCAAGTTGCCCATTTGAAATTAGTTCGTCTTGCGCCTGGTCTAGTAAGATGTGGTCGGGCATGTGCCGAAATTCGTTCAGTTTCATTCTGATGAAAGAATTGTGAATTGATTTAGATGACTTGGTTATTTCGTGGGACTTAATTAGGTTCCTAATGCAGTAGTCGTAGGGCCTGCTTAAAATTATGTTGATGAACGCCAACGATGGCTTTGATGTACATTCCCCCTTTGCCCGCTTCAGTCGCCATCAGGCTTAGTTGAAAATGAGAAATTTGAGGGCACTGTTACCCTCAGCATTTTTAAACAACAGTCTATGCCGCAATAACCGGACTCACGGGAAAATCAAGGAAGTGGGAAGTCAATTTCTGATTAAAAAGAACGTCTTTCCAGGGTACGCTCTGACGTTGGCCCAGGCTGATGCGGAACAAAACCACCCTGGATGTTATTACTTCTTTTGGAGTCCTATGCACTGCAAAAGGTCAGGCATATACTTTAGAGATCGTATTTTACAATATGAACCAACTGGTATCACTTCATGGACGATGGTTTGGCTGGCGTCCCTTTTGCAGAAGGTTGACTGACTGGCATCAGCTCTGTTGTGCGGATAGGGCGCGTTGAACGCACTAAGAAATTTCCAGTCCATTGTTAATTTCATCAGGCCTTTCTTTGAGATTTAGAACAAGGGTCCAAATCCACTCGGTTTTTGTGTCGGATATACTTGAACTTCATTTTCCGTGGGGGAGCATTTTTAAAGCCACAGATGACTCTATAGTTACGCTTGCTAGAGAGGCATCGCAGGCATCAGTCAGGCACGTCGAGTTAAAAAAAAACCGGCAAAGGGCCTTTTCATTCTGGCAAGCCGTGCTTTTAAGAGCTAGTGAAACAGTCCGCCACCGTCTGAGTCATATAAATAAACGTTTTTCGACCGTTTGACGCGCCCCGAAGAGGCTAAGTTTTGGGGCCGGTGATTATATAAAATTGTCTGTCGGCGTTGCCCATGTTCTGTTTCCATATTATTTACCTGGCAGCCTCAAAAAAGACAGATCAGTTTGGATTAGACTTTCCCCGTAAGTCAGACCTAGGAAAGATTAATAATTCTCACAGCGGACAAGCCTGCCGTCCGTATCTAAAGAGTTACACATCTCCATAGAGAAAAGTTTGTAAAGCTCAGTCTTTTAGGGTGAAATAATCCTGAAAATGGTCATTAGGCCTAGTTTCGGTGGTTCGTTCACCAGGTTTTGATCTTAGATGTATTTGCTTCTCGTCAGGCTCCTCACATTGAGCGACGGCCTTTAGGGAAATCTCTACGAACGTTCCTTTGCATTATAAGGTGTGACAGTTCTCACCTTACTGGGATACTAAGTCAGAAGTTGTCATTCCGGGTTTTTAAACCTTGTTGCAAACATAGCTGATCTAGCCCTTTTGGCTGAAGTAAAAAACGTTCGTCGCCTCTGCAACTATGACTGGTGACAAACCTGTCGGTGGTGTATTAAACCACTGGGTACCTATGTCCTCCCAAACGCTGCACCCCCTTCCAATGATCTTCACTGGACATTTTGGAGAATGATCTACTTTATGATTGGCGTCAGAGTATAGAAAAGAACTACAGTTATGTTTATCATTGCGCTTTTTCGGCGTCCAAGAAGAGTGTAAGACCAGACAGGTTTTGATTTCATGCATTCTTTACTTTCCTTATGCTGTGGAGCAGATGTAAATCCATCCCTGCCTGGGTCGCCATAATCCCGCCGCATTCAATCCATTAGAAGCGTTCATATTCTGGCATTTATTTATCCTTATTCGGGCCTCAGGCAGACGAATAGAAGACAGATAGACAAGGCTGACGCCATAAAATTAAAGTACGTTTCGTGCGGTTGGTGTATCTGGCTGTTTAAATTCTTATGCCCCAGCGAATTAAACGAACTTCTCTTTCTAGTCAGAATGTTTCAACTTGCAGGGTCAGATGTATCATGTACTATTTAACGCGGTGGAAACTTCGTTCTGCATTGTGTAGGCTCGAGGATCTGCA